>JAEQBA010001959.1:0-17180 GCA_019434445.1 Phalangium opilio
GTGGAGGGTTGTACCGATTAGCCACGCTTTACTTCTCAGAAGCTTTTTAAAAATTGTCTCCAATCCCTTCCATATATAAGAGTTACAGAGTTACGAGAAAACAATAGGTAGAATAATTCGGAGAGGCAGAATGTCTAGGGTTAGAAGGTGTCTTCGCTCTTCAGTTCTCGATAGGCCTGACATTCAGCGTAGTCGGTGAACACATTGAACATCTGATGATACTAATAGATTACACATAATCTTTCAAAGCACTATCCTTGAAAGCGCTAAAACGATTACACTAAGCTCGTAATAGGTATTAAAGGAACCAGTGAGTGGTTAGCTCCTCGTCACTAGTATAGCTTTTTAATCCTTAGAAGAAACGATTTCCTTCTACGAAACAGAAGGTGCTTGCTTCTGGTGGAGAGCTTACCTTCTTTAGAAGGAAACACGACAATGCTTGGCGGGAAGTTTTGTAGATTAAATAGTACCTTCAATTATCGACCTTCTTTTTAAAACTGAGTCAACCTGGTTAGGTTATGTTAATGTTATCTCAGTTTAAATGGTTTAAAGTTATAGAAGGTTGACGAGAGAAGTTCTTACTTCATGTTCCAGAAAAACGGGCATTTTACCATTGGTCGCTCATGGAGGGCTAGTATGGAGCAATAATTCCAGACGAACGGTTTGTTTGGAATCAGGGTTTCACAATGTCGTTGCTTCATGCCAGGGCCCATTATCGACCAATTTAAAACTTCATAAGAAGGGTGAACTTTGTAAATAGGCTACTAAAGATGAATGTTACGCACGGTCTGCATTTTCATTTATTTCAATTAGCCTCAATTTAACGTATAAACATTTGCTTTCCTCAGGCACATAACTGGATCTTATCTCTGTTTTACCAGCAATTAATTGACACTAGTTTTCAAAAATTATTAAAGCGATTTGTAGAGGCTAACGAATGTTGCTTATGCTTCCTTCCATGGCAGCCAAAGTTACTTTAACGGGACGACAGTTTGGTACTTAATTGAAATGATTTGTGATTGTCATTAATGTCGATTTCCTTCCAATTACATGAGATAAGACAACGATACTTGAGCTCAAAGATTATGTAGGATCCAGCGTAGCCTGAACTGCATAGCCTATTACTGTGGCCATGGCGTTTTGAATCACGTTGTATAAATCTAGCTCGATAGACAGTATACGCTAAATGCAAGTGAATATTCTTTCTTTATTCGGTGCAATCTTGTCAGGCCCCTCCCATTTCGTTTCTCTAGTGCCGCAATTTAAATCTTCCATATTCTCATTCTTCCTGATAACACGGCTTACGTGTTGTAATTTGCAATTTAGGTATTGTCAACTTTCCCCGACCCGTTTTCCCACTTACATAAATATCACAAAACATATTACCAGGACAACTTTATTTAGATTAATAGGACATCTGCGGAACCCTAACCTAAGCTCCGTCAAATTATATAGCTTGTCTATGTTTTCCACATCAGGAAATGTAACATGATTACAAACACCTTAATTCAATGGTTCATTGTCTAATGTTTAATCCAATGTCAGAAATACATGTTATTATTATTGGTTCAAATTATACAAACGAAGGAAATGAGAAGCAAGATTATAAATATACATTTGGGCTTATTTATCATTAATGTCCTTATACTCTCTATAAATAAGGATTTGAGCAACGTGCTTTAGTGAAAGTGAACTTCTTCTTGCCCTCAATATAAATCCAGCAATTGAAAATAATCTTTCAACATCTGCCGATGTAGCAGGAACAGCCAAGTATCGTTTGGCGAGCGAAGCGAGGATGGGGAACTCGCGTTCTTTGGTTCTCCAATAACTCAGAGCCACATCAGGCTGATTCGACCTGGGTTCCATCTTGTACAAGTGGATTTCATTTAATGGGGACCTCGGAGCATCAGTACCAATGGGCAAGCCTAAAGAGCTGAACGGGCAATAGGGTTCATCGGGAATTGAAGAACCAGATATGTTGATTTCGGGTTCTCGGACTCTTTCTTTTAAAACAGCTTCTTTGAAGACCGTTTCTGCCCTTATTCTCGAGGGACATTTATATTTTGGATACTTTTCCACCCATTTTGGAACAGTATATTCACCTGAAACATTAAAAACAAATGACACATATTTAACTGAAATTAAACCATAGACAAGTCCATAAACAACAGACAGAGAAACATGCCCATAGGCGCACGCTGGTCATTAGAGGGAAATTTCCCCTGAGCGCATGCTCCTCTGTTACCAATTTATGAAATAAGTTAAATTACAGCCGAGAAATACACAAGAACGCCCAAACCGAATCAACTAAATGTTGAAATTCGATTTGTTGAAGATTCTTGTAATTATAACCTAGGTTTAGTTTATTACATGGAACTTACTGTCAAAGAGCACGAACTTTATGTTTGGGTCAAGCAGAGAAGCAAGTATATAGGTGGGATCATCAAGTGTTTTGTAGAATCTTGTTTCTAAATTTCTCAACAAGTCGCTTTGCAACTTCGCAAATTTTTTGCTCTTAACTTCGTATGTTTTCTTAAAAATGGTTATCAATTCCCCAATAACTCTTGAAGAAATTATCCCAGATTTCTGGAAGAAATCAGTTCCGGTTTTAAGAGGTCGCAAAAGTTCTACTACTTCCTTAGCGTCTTCTACATCTTCATGCGTAGGCAAGTCAAAAGCTATTTTGACTTTATCTTTCCTTGCTTTAGAAAAAGCATTCAACATGCCCTCAAGCATATTATCCTGAAAATACATTTACATAAACTACATTGAAAGTGATAATGAAATGGGAGAACTTTTAAAACTATTGAGGGTGTTTTGGAAGCAGTCCGACACAAATTAATTGGTGTGTTCGGTGGCTCAAACTGAGTGGAAATTGAAAGAACATGGGGTCTACAACGTTTTGTTACGGAGATATGGAACCCCAAACATTAGCCGAGAAAAGCTAATGCAAATTCCATTTAATGCATTTCTTCTAGAAAGGTTCTAAAACATTCTTAGATCGAAGGTTTCTGTTATTGCCGAATAATTCTACCAAGATGCTTTTAAGAGCAATCCTTATTTCTCCTCATTTCTGGCTATTTTACCGGTTTTTGAGTTCCATAACTGCGTAGACCCAATAGTCTTTGACAATTTCCACTCAATTGGACCGAAAGAACACGGGCCATAATTTACCATGTACCTTTGAAAAACACCCTGAATACAGGGTGACCCGATACGCTAGGTTGTCAATTGGGGGGGGGGGTAATCTACGTGTGGTACTTGTTCAAAATGCCTAAGGACTTAATTACTTATCTGTACCGGTTTCCGAGTTACGGAACAGATGAGATGGTGCCATTGAGCAGTAGTACTACATTACGATTCAATTATTCAGACAGACTTCTTGAAAATAAGCCCGCCGAGTTATAGTTCACGTTTAGAGTGCTACACGTTTATCGGTCAATTACTTAAACTCTTTACCGTTTGAACTACAAAGACGGGAGTTTCCAAAAATTAAATTACGTTTAAATAACAAACTATTGCAGCAAGAATGGAGCTCAAATGTTTCTTGAACTTAATGACCTCATACCTCGGAACCCGATCCAGAAATGTAATTATGTCATTGGACATTTATGACAAGCACCACGCATAGAATAACGCCCCAAATGTATGACCTAGGGTACCGGGTCACCCTGCATATGTATAATTATTGTGTGATGTTAATGATTTACAAGTTTTTAGGATCAGTCGAAATGATTGTCTTGTGCCTCATTATCACTTAATGGCTACAAAGTATACATATTCTAAGAACAGTATGTCCTTTTCTCTGCTATGGTTGTTTTAACTAACCATTGTAAATCGCTCTAGAGCGAAAAATAAAGCTGACCATCTTACTCCTCCGGCTTGTTTAAGGTCTATGCCATTGGTTTTGGACTTAAGTTCATCAGTCCACTTCGCAGAACGCCGGAAGAAGTTAATCCATGCTTGCAAACGACTTAACAAGGGTTTGGCTACTTCATCGGTTTTGATTGAATCGTTAATGGCTAGCTGTAGCGTATGAGCAACACAGTATTTACGTTCCCAAGCAGTCGTTCTGACTATAGGCTCAAAGTCCTTTAAATCGTCTATGTTTTCAGCAATTAAATGTTTATCTGGCGATTTCTCGGATAATTTTGTGAATCCAAAACGTGCTGCCATCTCACCCCAAGCTGCAAGATAAATAAAGGACAAGTACAATTTATTGTAGAAGACTCGAAGCTGCTGACATTCTTCGTATTTCAATTTATTTATTGCGCGGCACTACTCAAGTAATTAACTTTACCTTCGTCAAGTACTACGTTTTCTGATGAATCCTGAGAATCCACATCATCTTCATGTATAAGCCAAGGTTCGTGGAAAACCTCGAACATGTTTAAGGCTTTTGTGATATTCGCTGCATTGTCTGCACAGATACACGAAACCTAAAACTTTCATTGTTAGTTCCATTAAACAACTACACATTGTATTAGTTATACTTGAGATGGTTCAATTCCAACTTCAGCCAACTCTTCTAGTATCTTGGCGTAGATAGCTTCACCAGAGTGCTTACCCGGAAAGTGTGAGAAGGAAACCAAAATATTGTTCATTTGCCATTTGTTACATATGTATTGGCATCTGATGCCCAAAACCGATTGGCGTTGTCGGCTACTCCATACATCTAATGTTATGTGTAGGGTTTTTTCTTGAATCCCAGAAAGAAGAGACTAAACATTAACCTAATGTTAGAAATGGATTTCAAATTCAAAGGCCTCAAATAATGCTGACTTTAATTTTGGGCTTCAATTCATTTACAATATCTCCCAAATCACGTACGACCGTACGACGACACTGGACATTAATGTGCGGTGCAACAGTGCCCATAAACCGGCGCCATCCATCACTGTCGACAAGGTTAAATGGCAGAGCGGCACTGCAAATAAGGTCCACAATGCCCATTTTGTAGGAAGTTTGCGCGGTGTCACTTAATTTAACTTTCTTAGTTTTCTTCCTTCCAAAATCAGGTAGCAAATCGTCTTGAGGTCTCTTCTCAGGAATGGGTTTTAAAAATTTGTCCGGATGTTTTTGCTGATAAATAATTGAATTTGAACTAAATCAGGTGGTTAAAGGTGAATTCCGGAGGAATCGTGCACCCGTTGCATACCCTCCCGCCCATGGTAAATCTAGCATCATTGACGCAGCAATAAGACTATCCATTATTAAACGGCATATTCTGGGGGACTGGGTGAATGTCTGTGACGTTCCTCCCACAAAATTGATAAAACAACCAACCATCGAGCACGAACGTATACGCCAAGCGGTACGACAAGGCCACGTCCAAATGTTTCCTTCCACATTCGCTCGTGATTGCTCTCTTTATCGTCGAGGCGTTACGTTCGCACCGTCAGGGACATTGACCAGCGAGGTCTGGTACAGTTTGCTAGAAAACCCAGTGGGAGCAAAGTTTCACCGTATGAACGGGCGGATTTGCATGGAATTGGGACCTTGGCATAAACGAGACATTTTCTCACCATGCAACCATAAAAAGTAAAATACAAACAAATGTAAACATCTGCCTTCCACTGTACAAAAACGTTTTACACTACCTAGTGTGTACGTGGAAAGACTAGAACGGACGAGACAGCGTAAGCCTGTGGACCTCAAATTAGCATGATACCTCTCTCCACCACAAATCGCCACCTCAATTTACATCCCCTTTACACAACTACCAAAATTACCTCTGATAAGCAAAACACGGCCGTTGATACTTTCTTCCAAAACCAAAAGAGGTGGACTATGTTACTCGATTTTAACTTTAAATTCTCCCGTTTTGAGGGACATATTCAGACATCCTCTAAAGATATCTCGTAGGCCTTGAACCGGTGTAATTGTGTTACTTATGCCTTATTTTCTAGTATGCATGAGAACCACGATACAATATGCCTTACGATGAGACCTGATTAGACTAGTAATTAGTTATATATACCAAAATATGCCGCTCAAAATTGTTGGCAGAATCCGACTGAAGACATTTCGCACAGTACTTGCAACTGAGCACCACTTTCTTTGAAGGTTTTGGTAAACTGTGCTTATAAACAAAGTGATCCTGAATGTTCTTTTTACCAAACTTTCCTGACAAAAATTTGTTTAGAAAATCGTCGTCATTAAGCTCAGCATTGTAATTAGATGGTCTTTCGCTCCTTTGCGACGAACAAGGTGTCGCGTGACCTACGTCACAACTACAGTCCGCTGATAGCAAGGAATCTGTTAAGCTAGGCATGAAATCAAATATTAGGTGTTTAAATGTTAAACAGCGGTATACCCGGTTTCACTCAAGACATAAATTTAATGATATCGCCATATGGCTTATTGAGAGAACCGGACACGCTGAGTCGTATGCCATAAAGTAACACATCGCAGGAATCAACTTAATGTCCCTCAGTTCCGACTGAAACCGAGTATAGACCTCGGTATAGACACATTTAAATGGAATAAGGCATATTTAACATAACATCTACGACACTTGACGAATTTCGTTTCACTACAACACGCAGCTCTAGAATTCGGTTTCATAAAACCATAAATGTTACGTATAGATAGAAGGGTTTTGAAATCACTATCATCGTGCAACACTTGTAGTTTTACAGGAGGGTCCCTTTTCAATGCACAGACGGCTGGTGGTTAGCCCTATGCTACAGAGTACCTTCAGCAAGTTGCGATTGAAAAGGAACACCAGGTAACACCGGTAAGGAGATCTAATTTAACAAGTCGGGAGAATTCCCTCACCCTAAGAGGCAACGCAAGACAGAACCCGAGATCACTATATGTATGATATGGGAGGCTATCAAATCAGGCCACCTCTAGCGGTGCATCTTGGCGGCGTGACCTTATGCCCTTCTTTCTCTGGATGCATTTTTACAATCGGACTATTACATATAATATCCTGATAATACGAATAGCCGATTAAACTTACAGGTTTTGACAATCCTGTGAGTCTTGAGACATTGATGGAATAATATAATTATTCTTTGATTAACACACAAAAACGTCGAATCTCAGATGAATAAAGTTTAATGGAAACGTACGTGTACCCATGTCTTGTGTATTCACTATATTATGTAAGACTAATTCACCGTGAAAGCCGCCTGTTGTTCATTGCCAGAAATTCGATTACTTTTTTGGGCCACTTGAAGGTTTTTAAACTCTTATCGCTGATAGCTCCGTTAAGTTCTAAATTACAATCAAATGGAAACCACCCAAGACCCCTTTTGTACGTTATCCGTTTTTTTATTTATAAGTTTTTAAGGTCGTAACCTATTTCCTTGACATTGAACTCACAACAACAATAAAAAGGTCTCTTCTTGACCAATGCGAATTCACCCCCCCTTCAAAAATATCCCTTTTTGGCATTGCCTATTCACCCACCCACCGGGAAGATCCATTCTTCGGCAATGAATACTCCCCCACGCACTAAAAAATTTCCCTTCTTCGGCAATGAATATTCCCCCACCCCACCAAAAACGTTTATCTTTGGCACTGTGTATTCAAAAACAAAAAAGGTGACCCTACATCCTTAGCTTGTTGCATTCTTTAATAAGGAAAGAGGAACTTTTTCCCGAAAAAAGGAGACTCATTTTGCCTAACATAGAAGTACCTTCCATTTCTTAGAGCGGGAAGGTACTCCAAAGCAAGTTTATTTCCAGGGCCGTTGACAGTTTTATGGAAGGTACGCTAATTTGAAGAGTATGAGCATCTTC
This sequence comes from Phalangium opilio, assembly GCA_019434445.1. Classification (NCBI taxonomy): domain Eukaryota; kingdom Metazoa; phylum Arthropoda; class Arachnida; order Opiliones; family Phalangiidae; genus Phalangium; species Phalangium opilio. The sequence continues at coordinate 7,752 of JAEQBA010001959.1, forward strand.
CAATGACAAGTCTTGTTTTTAATGAAGGCTATATTGTCCTACAAACATTCATTCTCCCCTCCAAGGAAATTATGGGTAAAGAAGGCGTGGTGGCGCACTCCCAAGGAAGGGTCTTCAGAAGGTGCCCACTACTGGTAAGGTGTACACAAGTAAGAGCTTGGTTCATCCAGCTCTATGTGCCAGAACGCACTTTGCGCGTCCAGGACGGTGTTGATCAGCGTAGATTTGTTGAGCGGTAGGCATTGGATAGTAGGGTTCCGGGTGTGACCTTCCTTTTGGTTTTTCCACTATTACCATTGGGTGGACCCAATCGGTGAGCTCCGTGACGGGCACTATGATGCCTAACTGTTGCATGCGTTGCAATTCCCTTTGTACTCTTGATTGCACCCACACAATGCCATAATGGTTAGCGTCCTTTTTCTACGATGGTAAAAAAAACGTTTTAAACCCCATCAAAGGTGATAATGTTAAAGATAAAAACACTTCTTGTTAAATTGTGAACTAAACTTTATTCATCTGTTTTTATTTAAACATTAGTAATAACTAATATGGATACGACTAGTATCGCGCATTGTACAAACGCATCTTCACGTAAATAAACTTGTTCACTATACGTAACACAGAAGTGATTTTTTTATATTTAACGATAGGCTACCTCCTTTATTTTTTATCAAAAGTGATTCTATTTAACTTACCAATTATATCTGATGAGAGAATAGTAACTCTATCAACTGAACATACCAGTTTCAGCAACCCTTCATATCTAGATATCACAGTTACCACTTCCACAGTTTCCAATTTGAGCGACCATTTCTGGCAGTAGGTTTCCAATTTGAACCACCATTTCGGGCAGTAGGTTTCCAATTTGAGCGACCCTTGCGTGCTATAGGTTTCCAATTTGAGCGACCCTTGCGTGCTATAGGTTTCCAATTTGAGCGACCCTTTCGGGCAATAGGTTTCCAATTTGAGCGACCCTTTCGGGCAATAGGTTTCCAATTTGAGGGACACTTGCGGGCAATAGGTTTCCAATTTGAGCGACCCTTTCGGGCAGTAGGTTTCCAATTTGAGCGACCCTTTCGGGCAATAGGTTTCTAATTTGAGCGACCCTTTCGGGCAATAGGTTTCCAATTTGAGCGACCCTTTCGGGCAATAGGTTTCCAATTTGAGCGACCCTTTCGGGCAATAGGTTTCCAATTTGAGCGACCCTTTCGGGCAATAGGTTTCTAATTTGAGCGACCCTTTCGGGTGAGTTAATTTTACAAAGCTCCTAGAGCTAGGATTTCCACCAACCATTAATTACGGCTGATCATACAAAGCTCCGAGAGCTAGGACTTTCACCAACCCTTTAGGGTTATAATACAAAGCTTCTACAGCTAGGGTTTTCAACAACTTAAAAAGGTAAAGCTTCTAACCCATCTGGGTTATAAGTTCATTTTACAAAGCTCCTAGAGCTAGGATTTCCATCAACCATTGATTACGGCTGATTTTTACAAAGCTCCGAGAGCTAGGACTATCACTAACCCTTTCGGGTTATAATACAAAGCTTCGAGAGCTAGGACTATCTCTAACCCTTTCGGGTTATAAAACAAAGCTTCGAGAGCTAGGACTATCTCTAACCCTTTCGGGTTATTATACAAAGCTTCGTGAGCTAGGACTATCACTAACCCTTCCGAGTTACTATGCAAAGCTTCTACAGCTAGCACTTCAACTCAATTTGGGCAACCCTTTCTATGGTAGTGGCGTAGCGTGACTTTATCCCACCCGAGGCTAACAATAGATTTTCTGCCCTCCTTTTTTCGCAATTATGCTTATTAAGCTCTGTAATAAAGCTGTGATAATGTTTCACTGTTTTCTAAAGGATTAAAATGAAATGTATTTCATTAAATAAACTTTTATTTTGCGTTTTTTTTCAATGCAAAGTCTTTAGTATGGTGATAAAAGTTGATTTATACCTATTGTTCGATTGTCAAGATAAGGAGATTTGTTAATCTCGACTTAGACATTGAAGACTAATACATTTGATCAATTTCAATTCCGAGAATTTTCTCTCAACTCGCATACTTATAGCAGCTTTGATGAATATTATCAGCATTACAATGTTAGGTAAGCGCTTTCAAGTTTCGACTAAACAGTACAATCTAATCCCCTAGAATAGAGATCCTTTCACCCCCTCACGCTACGCCACTAATTATGCATTACTTTCAAAGATACCTCTTTCACCATACAAAGCTCCTATAGAGCTAGGATTTCCATCAACCATTGATTACGGCTGACTTTACAAAGCTTCGAGAGCTAGGACTATCACTAACCCTTTCGGGTTTTAATACAAAGCTTCGAGAGCTAGGACTATCACTAACCCTTTCGGGTTATAATACAAAGCTTCGAGAGCTAGGACTATCACTAACCCTTTCGGGTTATAATACAAAGCTTCGAGAGCTAGGACTTTCACAGACCCTTTCGGGTTATAATACAAAGCTTCGAGAGCTAGGACTTTCACAGACCCTTTCGGGTTATAATACAAAGCTTCGAGAGCTAGGACTTTCACAGACCCTTTCGGGTTATAATACAAAGCTTCGAGAGCTAGGACTTTCACAGACCCTTTCGGGTTATAATACAAAGCTTCGAGAGCTAGGACTTTCACAGACCCTTTCGGGTTATAATACAAAGCTTCGAGAGCTAGGACTTTCACAGACCCTTTCGGGTTATAATACAAAGCTTCGAGAGCTAGGACTTTCACAGACCCTTTCGGGTTATAATACAAAGCTTCGAGAGCTAGGACTTTCACAGACCCTTTCGGGTTATAATACAAAGCTTCGAGAGCTAGGACTTTCACAGACCCTTTCGGGTTATAATACAAAGCTTCGAGAGCTAGGACTTTCACAGACCCTTTCGGGTTATAATACAAAGCTTCGAGAGCTAGGACTATCACTAACCCTTTCGGGTTATAATACAAAGCTTCGAGAGCTAGGACTATCACTAACCCTTTCGGGTTATAATACAAAGCTTCGAGAGCTAGGACTATCACTAGCCCTTTCGGATTATAATACAAAGCTTCGAGAGCTAGGACTATCACTAACCCTTTCGGATTATAATACAAAGCTTCGAGAGCTAGGACTATCACTAACCCTTTCGGATTATAATACAAAGCTTCGAGAGCTAGGACTATCACTAACCCTTTCGGGTTATAATACAAAGCTTCGAAAGCTAGGACTTTCACAGACCCTTTCGGGTTATAATACAAAGCTTCGAGACCTAGGACTTTCACAGACCCTTTCGGGTTATAATACAAAGCTTCGAGAGCTAGGGCTTTCACAGGGTTATAATACAAAGCTTCGAGAGCTAGGGCTTTCACAGGGTTATAATACAAAGCTTCGAGAGCTAGGGCTTTCACAGGGTTATAATACAAAGCTTCGAGAGCTAGGGCTTTCACAGGGTTATAATACAAAGCTTCGAGAGCTAGGGCTTTCACAGGGTTATAATACAAAGCTTCGAGAGCTAGGGCTTTCACAGGGTTATAATACAAAGCTTCGAGAGCTAGGGCTTTCACAGGGTTATAATACAAAGCTTCGAGAGCTAGGGCTTTCACAGGGTTATAATACAAAGCTTCGAGAGCTAGGGCTTTCACAGGGTTATAATACAAAGCTTCGAGAGCTAGGGCTTTCACAGGGTTATAATACAAAGCTTCGAGAGCTAGGGCTTTCACAGGGTTATAATACAAAGCTTCGAGAGCCTGGGCTTTCACAGGGTTAAATTACAAAGCTTCGATAGCTAGGGCTTTCACAGGGTTATAATACAAAGCTTCGAGAGCTTGGGCTTTCACAGGGTTATAATACAAAGCTTCGAGAGCTAGGGCTTTCACAGGGTTATAATACAAAGCTTCGAGAGCTTGGGCTTTCACAGAGTTATAATACAAAGCTTCCAGAGCTAGGGCTTTCACAGGGTTATAATACAAAGCTTCGAGAGCTAGGGCTTTCACAGGGTTATAATACAAAGCTTCGAGAGCTAGGGCTTTCACAGGGTTAAATAACAAAGCTTCTACAGCTAGGACTTTCACAGGGTTATAATACAAAGCTTCTACAACTAGGAAGTTCACCAACCATAACGGTATATTAAACTTCTACAGCTATTTCTTTTTAACGAAACATATTCCTTTATGATACGAATAGTACGATTCTCTGTAAGAGGCCTCGAATTTGTCTTGAAAAAGTTTGTTTCCGAACGCTAAATCTAACTGGCAATGATAGTCAGTTGAAATTTTCTCTTCAAGACCCGGCAGAAGAGACATGTTAAAAGAATCAAAGAACATTTTCAGGGCCGTTTTACTTTTTAAAAAATTTATATTAAAATCTCCAACTACAACTGTCGGAACAGAGGCATCGTATCTAATATAGAATAAAGGATTAAAATCCTCAAAAACTGATCTCAAACTCGCTCCGGGCGATTTGTACAACAAAACAACAGTCATCGGTTCATTTTCAATGGAAACATCCACCAAATCGTTAACTACATTTTCGGTTGTGTCTTTTAAATAAATGGAAGAACCAAACGCAATTCTACGTGCCGTTCTTGGCAGATAAATACCGCCCACTTCCTTAAAGGATGGCACACTAAAATCATCGGCATCTTTCTTCCACGTTTCAACAAAGCATAATAACTGGGCATTTTTTATTACCGTGTCTGCTAAAATATCTTCCAAATGTGCGTTTAAGGATTGCACATTATGAACATAAATGTACGCCTTTTCGTTCAAAAACGGTAATACAATACTCTTTGTATCTCGTAATCTTCGAAGTTCCAATTCTACTTGATTGTTTTTAGGCGCATTTGGAACTTGAAATTTACCCTCAATATACAAACCGGAGGCGTTTCTCGCCCTACTGCAAGCAACATATAAATGAGTTCTCTCTAATTTTTTTCTGGGATTACAATGCACTACTACGGACGAGTATGTATCGCCTTGACTCTTGTGTATCGTAATAGCCTCAGAAATTACCAAAGGAAACTGTCTCCTAGAGACTGAAACATTATTTTGCCTCCATTTTCTACTAAATGCCTTAATAACCTTCTCGACAGGAGTCCAAGTCCTGTTATAGTTATTCTGCTCGTACAATCCAAGACACTTTTGTCTCAAACACTTCCCAACATTAGCATCAGCAAACTCAATCCAAACCCTGAACGGAATTTGTTCCCCGAGCCTATTTTTACCGTACTCTATCTTCCTTAACCAACCTGTCGCACCATTCGTAAGTCCATCAGACGTATCGACATTGTTAGTCATCATATATCTCGCACCACAAGCGAGTGTTAGTTCTTTAGGGAGACCATACGTATCAGACGTTGCTAACGTTTGAATTTGGGAAAGAATGTTACTTTTAACTTCGCTACTAAGATCACCATTTACAACATCTACTGAAAATGAAATACACTTTTCCGTACTCATTTTTAATAGAGTCTCTTGGTTAAATTGGTTGACTTCAACGTTAGTAGGGAAAAGATGTATCGCTTCTTTTGGCGGTACACGCTCTCTGTTTACTTCCAAACTTACGAATAAGTCAATATCATCCTGATTCATAGTTCCCACAGCCATTCTATTCAAAGCTTCCGCAAACCTCTTATCATCTTTTTGCCTCATAATTTCTTCAAGCTCACTAAATTGGAATTCCTCCCATATTGGGTTACCAATTAAAGACGCATATGGATTGTCACTATCACTTTGACTTTGAAAAGCGAAATGATCCCGGACGGGTCTAAGTTGGTTAAAATCTCCAACTAAAAGTACAGAGACACCACCAAAATAATCTGGGCAACCCATTATCTCTTGCATTCTCGAGTTAACTCGGTTAAAAACTTTCGCACCAACCATTGATATTTCGTCAATAATTAACAACTTCACTTGACCATACATCAATCTACAATTGTGAAGAGTTTCACTTTCTAATCTGGAAATGTTTCCGGCAAATTGACTAACGGGTAGACAAAAGGTACTATGCAAAGTCGCCCCACCTATATTAAAGGCAGCCTTGCCCGTAGGTGCGCATCGCAGAACTTTAACCTCCGAGGGATTAGACCCTGGTTGCTTATTGTAAAATCTAGTAACAGATTCAAATATGGCACTTATCAAAACGCTTTTTCCAACACCAGCGCCTCCTGTAACAAATAGCCGTAAAGGCGTTTCTTTGCACTTTAAATGGTGCAGAACTTCATAAAATATTTCTTTCTGTTTCAAATTCAGCTTTCTAACAAGGGCATTGTATTCTGAATCATTAACTAACGTGACTGATGGAGCAACAGTTTTTTCCGCATTACCATCAAGAATATCTCTGTTAATATTTCCTATTGCCTCTTCCACTGTATTAATTAAAATTCAGAATCTTCAACAATTAAAGACCTATCTATTTCATTTTGATGTTCCAATTCAGGTTGGATATTAGTAAGATCAGCTTCAATAGCTTCACTTTCGAAATCTCTCACAGCCTGTTCAATAGCTACTTCGTCAATTTCATTATGAAATTCTTTTCTAGATTCCGTTATAATCTCAAGTCTAAGCTCATACTCAGATTTTACATCCTTTGTCAAAATATCTCTACTCTCATCACGCCAAGGCGAGAATAACATGATTTGTTCACGATAAAACTGCTCGGGATCTTTCACTAAATTGAATCTACGATACCGTATAATTTTAGAATGACCACGTTTTCTAATGAACCCTGAATCATTTTTCAGTTTTAACCATTTACCACATTGAACTTCATCGCTCTCACCGTCATCAATATGACTTTGAGTTTTCGAAACTCTACGACTTCTGGAAAATTCATACCAAGCCGCAAATTGAGCTAACGTTACTGCCTCTAAATCATCTGGCCTTTGAACATAATGGTCTAACATTCCAGAAGCGAAAACATCCAAACTATCTTTGGACAATTGTTCAAGCTCAATTTGCTTTTGAGAATATGAACACGATTCTCGGGCACATTTGTATTAACATAAATGCAAGCCCGCTACACCTGGAGACTGGAATTTGTAAAGCGCTATAAGCCGCTTCCTGCGCGCTTACCTCGTGCGCGTTCAAAAACTGATTAGCAATCACCTTCAACTTTTGCTTCACCGTACATTTATCTGACTGCGCTCGTTTAGCAGCTTCACGCAGAAGCATTGACATACCACGCTGAGATTTCCCTATATAAGACACGATATACATAACCAGAGCGTAAGGATCAAGAACAAACTGAATGTCCATATTCGCTTGCCAGAGGCGCAAAGTGCACGGGTTGTACGGATTAACCCTAGTATCTTTAGGGTGTCTTTTCAATAAAACCACTTTCCTTTTGAGATCATACGTAATGGCTTTAATATAATCATCTTCAGTTATACGCAACTTTTCCAACAACTCCTCAAAACTATCTACCCACAATTCTTTTTCTTTCGATTGCAAAAGCTCACGCAATTTCTTTGAATTGTTCTTACACTTAAGTTCTTCGTCAAGAGTACCGGGTTCTCTTAAACTCGGATCATAAATAATAGTTCTAGGCATGGGAGGAAATGGAATTCCAAAACGACAAACTGAACTATCATTAACCTTCTTCCTACACGTTGTCGTGTGTTTATGCATTTGCAATGACGTTAACAAATCCCCATTATCATCGTTCAATTTACCAGCGCAAGAAATAACTTTATCAATATATTCCTCTACCTCTTTAACATTTGACAAGTCACCTTTAAGCTTCGGCGCATCTTTAATCCAAATCAACCCATGTTGATGAGGAGAGCCTCTTTGCTGTATTTCAACCCTGAAGTAATAATCTTCAATAACACCAAGAGGGCCTAGCTTTTGCAGAGCTTTAAGAAGAGCCCGAAAACGGTGGTCAAAATATCTAGCACAAGTAACAGGATCATCCTGAATCAACTTTGCCTTTTCCGAAAAACTTAAATTGCCAATATCATCATTCGCTAAGCGATCCTGACCCGAAGTCACCCTCAATATGTTCAAAAGCTCAGGCCATTTGCCTTCCGCAGCTGAAAACGTTATAAAAAAGGTAGCCGTACCAAGCTGCCTAATCATAGCCATTAACTCTTTCTGCCTATGCTGCCAATATGAAGGCGAGGACTGCAAATTTTCTAATACTCTAAAACCATCATCCTGCTTAACAATTGAATCGAGTGCACCAGCAGACGATAAAAACCCAGCAGTGTAGTTTGAGCCATCTTTTCTCTTGGTTTTTCTCATACAAACTTGTATGGAATCTCTAACTTTCATAGTTTCCAACTTAACAAAAGTGTAAAACAATTTAGACGGATTTTTAGCACAACGCCTATCAATATTACGAAGCTCCCACTTAGCAATGTCCCCAAAACTACCTTTAACCTTAAGGTCTCTCTTCTGACCCACATAAATACAGGGGAATGACAATTCCTCCGCGTCCTCGTCATAGAGTAAAGACATTGGCGTTTGACCTTCACCAGGAGCAAACTTAACATGCATGGTATTAGTGGGTAGGAAATCAGACAATGACACTAACAACGTGTCTTGATTCCCAACTGGGAATGAATTAACTTCGTTAGATTCATTCCAAATTTCATCGCTATCATTCTCATTCTCTACATTCATTGACCCTTGTGGGTTTTCACTTAATGTATCACCATGGTTTAACTGACGGTCATTTTCGTCAACAATAAATTCAAGTTCTTCTGGAATTGGATCTAATATATCGCTCCTAACGGTTATCCCATGCTTAATATACAACGGTGTTTTCACCAAAACCTTAAGAGCTTCGTGCATTTTTTCGGCCTAACAGTTTCATACAAATAGGGTGTATTATATTGCATTCTCCTCATAAACTCAATTTGAATAGTATCTGTTTCACGAGGTAACCGTGGTAACACTGACACTGTAGACTCTACATTTATAGGAACGTTGACCACGTTTCCCTTAATCCCCTTTGTTGATCACAACCTAACCTTCTTATTTGCATAAAAGGTATTCTTGGTGAAATCATTCTTTCCTCCAAATTAGACAAATTAACTAGTTCTGTTGGAATTTCAGGGAATTCAAATCCATTTTCTCTGGAAAACTTGGGGATTTCGTTCTTTTTCACAGCTTTATTACAAGTACTACATAAAAATACTTTGTCACCTAATTCACGACCGTGAATCCCAGGAACAGCCAAAAGCACTGTAGACTTAACAAAGCTACCCCATGCTTTAAAAAAAGACCTGAGCACCCTTCACATGGCCAGGTTGGACCTTCTTTAATACTTTCAAAATAAGTCTGCTCTATAAACAAAGGATTCGTCCTCCTTTCAGCCATAGACAATCTATTTCTCTGGGTTTCTAACATTTACATTTTCACGCCTGGCAGCCTTACTCAACTGACTTTTAACACGCTCAGTTTTCAACGTACTGTAAATCTTGGCGTTTACTAGCCTTACTCAA
>JAEQBA010001960.1:0-242068 GCA_019434445.1 Phalangium opilio
TAAGAGCAGTATGAAGTCATATCTAAGAGAGCTACCGCTCTCTCAGAATAAATTAAAAACCTCTATTAACAGTTACCTGAATTACTTTTTAAAAGAAAATTTGACCTGATTACAAAGCATTTGTTTTTAAGGCTGTTATAGATAATTAGAAAATCCAAATAAAGGTGTTCAAGCTCGGTTGAAATACCAAATACACAAAAGCACACGTTTGAAATTTGTCCGCAAAAGCTTGGCCGTTCTAGTTATCAATGACAATAAATATGGAGAAATAAGTTTAAGCGCTCTATCAGCTAAGGCTGACTTCTGACCAAAAAGTAATTTTTTGACGGACTTTCTTAATTAGTTAAAGTACCACACTTAGACTTCATTAATTAAAAAACAAAAGAGACATGTTTCTCATTTAATAAATCCTTTGTTAATTTAGAAGTATTCCGAAAACTAACTTCGCTGTAGTTTTTCAGTGAGGCTTGTCTCATTTCCCTTATAAAACTGAAATTTTTTAATGCTTTTTTATGGGACGCTAACCCTAAAAAGATGATTTTTTCGTTTAACATTAGAAACGGGTGTCAATTCATATCTACAAGGGCTTACAGGCCCTGCAGAACTATCTTTACCCCATATAATTCATCTTATCGTATCTTTCGTGAAATTCAAATGAATTCTTCTATTCATTTAAGGATTCGACTATCTTCACAACGATAAATTTCTAAAATATATTTTAGTCTTTATGTTTTACAAATACAGTTTGTAATCAGCTATCCAAAGATTATCATATAACACTCCCTAGGAATAAGGACAAAATGTACAGTTCGTACGATTTTATCGCCTGAAGTCTGGCATTTTGTTATTCAGCTCCAATGTAGGTGAATTCGCTCTGAAATCCACTTGCGTGTTGCTAGAGAGACTCAATCAAGGTCTTTTAATGTAGCGTTTTTAAAACACCACCATAACGGTTTACTGGGACGTTGAAAGGATTAGTTAGTCGTCACTGTTAAATAAAGTGCTCAAACTAATTTATTTTAGCAAGATTTTGGTGTTTAACATCTTAAAATGCATTCCTTTGTTTTGGATGACTTTTGTGAATCTCCATTTTGGGTATTTTTCTTTTCATTTTTGTGACAATAGTTACAATAAATTGCTAAGTTTCATGCTTCATGATAGAATCAGTTGCTATCTCCATAATTATTATTAGTTGTATTAGTTTACCAAGGCAATAATTATAAAAACTGATGGCATTTGCATTGAATTAACAAATCTGTTAATTTTTTTAATAGGACGGCAATTTAACATGGAACACGGATGATCCAGACTTCACTCCTTGTTTCCAAAAGACCGTCCTGGTCTGGATTCCATGTGCGATACTCTGGGTCTTCCTTCCTTTGGAAGTTGTGCTGATCGCCAAGTCGGAACGGCGAAGAGTCCCTTGTTCTCATCTTACCATTACGAAAAGTGTAAGTTCTTATTGAACGATGATCACCTTCTCGGCACTGATTATTCCTCCTCTCCGGAAATTATTTCAAAACCGAATGTCGAAAAAGTTCCTAAAACGTAGGTACTAGTTTTGATTTGTGTTTTCAGTTCTTGGTTTTGTTATTGGCCGCAATTAGCGTCTTGAAATTTGGAAAACAAATATACTATGGCGATTTCCAAGTCGTTGACAATTTGGCGGTCGTCCTTCAATTTGGAACTTACGTAAGACAACTTAAAAAATCCGTATTAACCTTTTGTTGAATTAAATTTGAAGTCGCGTCTTGCAGATCTTGGCGTTGTTCCTCATAATTTACGGAAGAGTAGGTGGCACGGTGTTGTCCGGAGTCGTGACAATGTTTTGGTTCCTCTTAACACTAACGCAAACTATCACACTGAGATCCATCATCATGAAATACTATTTACAAGTAAGCCAAGTTTTTTTTTCCATTTTAAAATAATATTACGGTAAAATAAACACGTGCAATTTTTCAGAACGACAGAGATGACTATTTCGGGTTGGTAATTGAGTCGGTAATTTACCCTTTAGTAATAATTACCCTCCTTTTACACACACTGACTGACACCACTCCGAACTTCGAGAAACATACGTTCGCAATCGAAGTCAAAATGGTAAAACTCCATACATTTTATTGTTTATGTTAGTAGGAGTTCTATAGTTGTCTTTGCTTGTCGTTATCGACTTATGGCTCGCAGTAAGGTGCTAATGTCATACTTATGGCACATCTAAATCAAATTTTTATACAAAAATTCCTTAACAAAAGATGATTATTTTCAAACATTAAGAAATCAAGGGAAGATGATGCATCTTTTTGTTCACGCATGGTTCATTCATGGCTAACCAGGTAGGCCTTACGTTTTTTCCTGGCCTTGCATACTTGTTGTCCATGCGTGAAGAAGTTATAACAGCGCAGAACATTGTATTTTTAACGAATTGTAGTGCCCTGTGGAATGGTTGGAAGAAAAGCATGGTGCCTTCGGACGTGTACGACTTGAATGACGCAGAGCGAGCGCTGACTGTCTCGCGCCTTTTCCAAAAACACTGGAAGCCTCGAGCTGAGACCAACAGCGACTGCGATGAAATGGAAATGAAAACATTTTCGGGGGAACAAAATAAAACCAAATATCAAGGAGAGTCAATCACTTGGCCCTTGTTGAGGACAATCGGATCTTGTTTGATAGCTGGAGTGATCTTTCAAGTTCTGTCCGACGTAGTGTCTATCGGTCCAGCCCTTTTGACGGGGTAAATAGTTTCACTTTTTCAGCCTTATAAGAGACGTCATAGCACCATAAGTGACTATTTATGAGAAATCAAGAATATGAGATTAAATTGAAACGAAACGAACGAGACTTTGCATGGTTTTCACTTAAACCGTGAAATTAAGTTCCATTGTTGCTTCCAATGTTTTTTTCGTTTTTTTTTTGCTCATACTGAAGCGTAGCCCTTACAAAAATCTTCTTAAGAACTCTTAAGAAAATTCCTTGGGAAATTTCTTTGGAAATCCTTAAGGCGTTCTTTAGGAAATTGGGGAATATTGGCCTCTAAGTTTTAAACCTTGTGCTATTGTATGGGGTACTAAGTGGGTTTTGGAGGCTTTAATGGCCAAGCAGTAGATACAGACGTCGTTGTTAAATTTAATAATGTATATTCACTGAGAGTTTTTCGAGTATCAGAAACGCGTTTAACCTAATTTCCTCTGCAATGTTTTTTAAAAAATATTTATTTTGGACTCTAATTACGCTCGAAATAAAGATAAAACATGCCATAAGAGATTTAAGCAAAAACTCCGACTGACAGTTTAGATTCCCTGTAAATCTAAACATAACGATTTTAATTACTCTTATTTTACTTTTAATCTATTTTATCCTTTACATAAACACCTCACGGATTATTGAAGGCAAAAAAAATAATAAAAATAAAAAAAATAGGTAAATATAACATTCCATTTCAGCGCTTGCTGAGCCTTAGCTACGGGACAACCCGTACAAAAATTTACGGCTGCATTTTTGCTGTTAATTAGATTTTTTAGAATCTGCAATATATTGCAAATAAACTGGAATATTCTGGAAAAATACTGGAATAAACCTGAAAAATGTTCAATTTCAGACAAAATGAAGGTGATTCCAGAGAGCAATGCAGAACATTTTAGACGTTTTGCAGAAAAAATATCTTCCGTTGGAAAACTCAGTACAACAGTATACAAAATTTAGCAACTCAAGAGTCATAAAATAGTTACCTTACAGCTAGAAAACAGAGGGGAAATAGTAACTCCCGTAAGAAATCAGGATGTTTGTAGGCTCATTACAAGTACTGTACCTTCCAAATATATTGTATGCATGTTACAGTCAGAAATTGCTAAGTTTGTAGGATAATGGCAGGCGTGTTTCGGATACTTTTTAGGATAATTGCAGACGCGTTTCAGATACTTTTCAGGATCATCACAGGCGCGTTTCATATACTTTTCAGGATCATCACAGACGCGTTTCAGATACTTTTCAGGTTCATTAAAGGCGCGTTTCAGATACTTTGTAGGAAAATTGCAGGAGCGTTTCATATAATTTTCAGGACCATTACAGGCGCGTTTCATATACTTTTCAGGATCATTGCCGGCGCGTTTCATATACTTTGTAGGAAAATTGCAGGCGCGTTTTAGATACTTTTTTGGATCATTGCAGGCGCGTTTCAGATACTTTGTAGGATAATTGCAGCCGCGTTTCAGATGATTTGCAGGATCATTGCAGCCGCGTTTCAGATAATTTTTAGGATAGTTGCAGGCGCATGTCAGATAATTTTTAGGATAGTTTCAGGCGCATGTCAGATACTTTGCAGGATAAATGCAGGCGCTTTCATATACTTCGTAGGAAAATTGCAGGCGCGTTTCAGATACTTTTCAGGATCATTACTGGCGCGTTTCAGATACTTTTAAGGACCATTACAGGCGCGTTTCAGATACGTTTAAGGACCATTACAGGCGCGTTTCAGATACTTTTAAGGACCATTACAGGCGCGTTTCAGATACGATAATTACAGGTGCTTTTCAGATACTTTTTAGGATAATGGCAGGTGCTTTTCAGATAATTTTTAGGATAATTGTAGGCGCGTTTCAGATACTTTTTAGGATAATTACAGGCTCTTTTCATATACTTTGTAGGATAATTGCAGGCGCTTTTCATATACTTTGTAGGATAATTACAGGCGCGTTTCAGATACTTTGTAGGATAATTGCAGGTGCTTGTCAGATACTTTTCAGGATAATTGCAGGCGCATTTCAGATACTTTGCAGGGTCATTGCAGCCGCGTTTCAGATACTTTGTAGGATAATTGCAGCCGCGTTTCAAATACTTTGCAGGATCATTGCAGCCGTGTTTCAGATAATTTTTAGGATAGTTGCAGGTGCATGTCAGATAATTTTTAGGATAGTTGCAGGCGCATGTCAAATACTTTGCAGGATAAATGCAGGCGCTTTTCATATACTTTGTAGGAAAATAGCAGGCCCGTTTCAGATACTTTTCAGGATCATTACTGGCGCGTTTCAGATACTTTTACGGACCATTACAGGCGCGTTTCAGATACTTTAATTTGTACGATAATTGCAGGTGCTTTTCAGATGCTTTTTAGGATAATTGCAGGCGCGTTTCAGATACTTTTTAGGATAATTGCAGGCTCTTTTCATATACTTTGTAGGATAATTACAGGCGCGTTTCAGATACTTTGTAGGATAATTGCAGGCGCATTTCAGACACTTTTCAGGATAATTTCAGGAGCGTTTCATATACTTTGTAGGAAAATTGCAGGCGCGTTTCAGATACTTTTTAAGGATAATGGCAGGTGCTTTTCAGATAATTTTTAGGTTCATTGCAGCCGCACTTCAGATACTTCGTAGGATAATTACAGGCGCGTTTCAGATACTTTGTAGGATAATTGCAGGTACTTTTCAGAAATTTTTAGGATAATTGCAGGAGCATTTCAGATACTTCGTAGGATAATTGCAGGCGCTTTTCATATACTTTGTAGGATAATTGCAGGCGCTTTTCATATATTTTGTAGGAATATTGCAGGCGCTTTTCATATACTTTTTTGGATCATTGCAGGCGCGTTTCAGATACTTTTTAGGATCATTGCAGGCGTATTTCAGATACTTTGTAGGATAATTGCAGGCGCGTTTCAGATACTTTTTAGATTAATTGAAGGCGTATTTCAGATACTTTGTAGGATAATTGCAGGTGCGTTTCAGATACTTTGTAGGATCATTGCAGCCGCGTTTCAGATACTTCGCAGGAGCATTTCAGATACTCTGTAGGATAATTGCAGGTGCGTTTCAGATACTTTGCAGGGTCATTGCAGCCGCGTTTCAGATTCTTTGTAGGATCATTGCAGGCGCGTTTCAGATACTTTGAAGGATAATTGCAGGCGCGATATAGATACTTTGTGGAATAATTGCAGACGCGTTTCAGATACTTCGCAGGATCATTGCAGGTGCATTTCAGATACATCGCAGGATCATTGCAGGTGTATTTCAGATTCTTTGTAGGGTCATTGCAGGTGCGTTTCAGATACTTTGTAGGATAATTGCAATTGCATTTCAGATTCTTTGCAGGATCATAGCAGGCGCGTTTCATATGCTTTGTAGAGTCATTGCGGGTTTTCCTATCAATTATTGTGAATCAGTAGCCTTATATACCCTAAATTTCCAAAAAAAATTAAAGAGGCTTACGCTTGAGTTGAAACGTCAACAATAGCTATGTTTAAAATGATTTTAGGAATAAAGTTTCTTAAAACGATTTAACTAGAATTAAGGTAAATTAATGACAATTAAATTAATAAATATCATTTATATTTATTTAAATATTTAAAAATAGCCTCTAAATTGCGTCTCGACTTGGAGAGGTTTATTTTGGATTCCCAACTTGTACTCATCTCTTACAAAAATATTAAGCTGTAATTCATCTGAATACACGCTTTTCTGACTTGCTAAAGTAATATCTGAGATGGTCCAACTGTTTAGGTACATGTACATTAAGTTCTCACCACATCTAGATAAGAAGGTCTTTTCGTCTATCTAACATCCACAACATACACACTCACAGAACGTAATCGAAAAATTCTTTCAAACTTATAGCTAAAAACCGATTACAACTGAAGGGAAGGGTCCCGACAGGCTTGTTTTACGTCTATCCGCAACCAGGAAAACTGCTGTAAACTTATATGATAGCGCTAAAGTACTTTGGTTCGCAATTTCCTTCACATTTCGAGCGCCTTGGTGATAGTAGATCTTGTCTTAATCGGTTTCTATCCACTCTTGTTTTTCGTGTACCCGGGGCCACAAACACACACATGCACACACACACAGAAAGCTAGGTCTGGTCTCAAAAACTGGAATAAAATCACTAAAATAAACTGAAATTAATTTTATTTACTTTTTTTGGATGAAAAATTGTTTTTCTACGACTTTTTACCTCAAATAGAAGTAACTCTTATTTTATTAGGTTTTGAATCTATAGAACTTGACTGCCAACACCTTTGAAAGCTCGGAATCCTTATGTTGTTAGTATTGGATACACCTTAAACATAACTGCATAAGTTCGTAAGATGTGTTCCATAAGTTTGTCACTGGTTACTTCATGAAGTGGTGTAGGTGAAACGTCATATTCTCGTAAAGCGACGCCTGTTGAGCCATTGTCAAAGGCTTAATAAGGCTAAATAGGAAGTTGGACTGCAAAACCGAGTGTATTCAATTCTCGCGTCATTCTCGAACTAGCTCTCAGTAAGTCTCTAGCATTACGAAGTATAGGCAGTGTCATACTTATTGAAACATATCTGATAAACTTATGATAACTGTATATACAATACTGGCCCATTTATGACCAAAAACTGTTTCAATTTTCTATCTTTTATGGTGGTTTAAATATTTTTTGGATCGAGACGTGACAGTATTAGATCAAAAGATTTTATTAAAATGAATGAGTAAAGCTTTTTTTAGATGCCTTTTTAGGTCTAACCAATTCTTTATTCAAATTTTAGAAAAATAAAAGCAGTAATATTAATGCCTAACAGAAGCAGATAAAAATTTAGGGTGCGCTCGAAGTTGACTTCCCGTACAAAAATTTTAAGCTGTAATTCATCTGCATACGCGCTTTTTTTATCGCTACCACGCTGTAATAGGTATACATTAAGGCTACATTTCTGCAGCTCATAAAACGGGAAAATTTCACAGCAATTCTAGAACTGCAAATTGACTGCCGTTTCTTCATTTTCTGTTTGTTAACTGTTAACTGTCTAGCCTGGCAGAAATATGCAGCGCAATTCTGCAAACGCTAAGCAAAAGTAGAAATACCAGCTGTTAGTTTAAAACTGTAATTTGACCGTTTTTATAGATATGATACAGGTCTGCAAAAGTGATGGAAAAGTAGAAATCCAGCTGCTAATTTAGAACTGTAATTTGACCCTTTTAATAGACATGTTACAGGTCTGCAAAAGTGATAGAAAAGTAGAAATCCAGCTGCTAATTTAAAACTGCAATTCTACCACATTTATAGACATGTTACAGATCTGCAAAAGTGATGGAAAAGCAGAAATGCAGCTGCCAATTTAGAACTGTAATTGGACCTTTTTTATAGACATGTTACAGGTCTGCAAAAGTGATAGAAAAGTAGAAATCCAGCTGCTAATTTAAAACTGCAATTTGGCCACATTTATAGGCATGTTACAGGTCTGAAAGAGTGATGGAACAGTAGAAATACAGCTGCCAATTTAAAACTTTAATTTGACCTAAATTGACCATTTTTATAGACATGTTACAGGTCTGCAAAAGTGATGGAAAAGTAGAAATTCAGCTGCCAATTCAAAACTGTAATTTAACCACATTTAGAGAGATATTGCAGGTATTCAAAAGTAGGAAATTCTACTTTTGAATACCTGCAATATGTCTATAAATGTTGAATAGTTACAGTTTTAAATTGGAAGCTAGATTTCAACTTTCCCATAACTTTTGCAGACCTGTAACATGTGTATAAATGTAGTCAAATTACAGTTTTAAACTAGCATCTGGTATTTCTACTTTTCTATCGCTTTTGCACACCTGTAACATGTCTATAAAAATGGTCAAATTACAGTTTTAAATTGGCAGCTGAATATCTACTTTTCCATAAGTTTTGCAGACCTGTAACATGTTTATAAATATGGTCATATTACAGTTTTAAAATGGCATCTGGATTTCTACTTTTCCATCACATTTGCAGGCCTGTAACATGTCTATAAATGTGGTCAAGTTGCAGTTTTAAACTAGCAGCTGGTATTTCTACTTTTTCATCACTTTTGCAGACCTGTAACATGTCAATAAATATAGTCAAATTGCAGTTTTAAATTGGCAGCTGGATTTCTACTTTTCCATCACTTTTGCAGAACTGTAACATGTCTATAACTGTGGTCAAATTACAGTTTTAAACTAGCAGCTGTTATTTCTACTTTTGCATCGCGTTTGCAGAATCGCGCTGCATATTTCTGCCAATACAGACAATTAACAGATAATAAACAGAAAATGTAGAAACGGCAGACAATTTGCAGTTCTGGAATTTCTGTGAAATTTTCGCGTTTTTCGAGCTGCAGAAAATGTAGCCTTAATTTATACCTATTACAGCGTGGTAGCGATAAAAAAGCGCGTATGCAGATGAATTACAGCTTAAAATTTTTGTACGGGAAGCCTTCGTGAAACGTTTTTAATTTTTACCTCTCCGAGTGACGTATGTCACGGAGAGGTTCTGTAACGATCGTGTGTGTCTGTTGTTACACCCACGTGACCGCGTTCGCAGTTTCCAAATCGGGGCAAACGTGTTCGCCATTTCCGAACTGCTTTCACAGTCACGGAAATGGCTCCTCTACTTGAGTTCTCACACCACCATCTTCTGATCTTTGTCCATCCCACACGGACACCAGTCTGTACTTACTGGCTTCTAATCACCACCATCTTTTTGTCTTCGTCCATCCCACATGGACACCAGTCTGTATATACTGGCTTCTAATCACCACCATCTTCTGGTCTTCGTCCATTCCACTTGGACACCAGTCTGTACATACTGGCTTCTAATCACAACCATCTTCTGGTCTTTGTCCATCCCACTTGGCCACCAGTCTGTACATACTGGCTTCTAAACACCACCATCTACTGGTCTTCCGTCTATTCTACATAGACACCAATCTGTCTCATTGGCTTCTAACTCCATCGTCATCGTTTGGTTTAAGACATTCGCGGCGATCAGCTAGGGTTACGAGAAACGTCTAGCCTCCCTAGGGTGGGTTGTCCACCAAAGGTTTTCGCAATTGCGGTTGTTCTTGCTTTAAAGTGTAGTTCGACACCCTTATATACTACCTATTTTAGTAAGGCGAAGCAACCGGCGTATGCTTCATTTCAAACGCCAATATTAGTCAAGTCTCTCAAGAATGTTTAATTGTTCTTTATCAAAACGATGTAACGCTCAATAAGGCAAACAACTGACGAATAAAATATTTAATATTAATTATATTTATTTTAATATTTAAGATAATCTTGTTTCTCAACTCAAAATTAATACGGAAAGAGTTAAAAAGCAGTCTATGTTTTTGTCTGTGTGTGTCCGTTCATTGTTACACTAGTGCGTCGCGTTAGCAGTTAGCCATGTGTTGATGTGTTAAGAAATCATACAGAACCTTAATATTCCCTTTTTCCATAATATAAAGTGAATATGTGGAAGTAATTTTCGTAATTATGATGCATTTAGTACTTTTGTAGCTTTAACGCTCTGTTTCATTTTGATATTCCAAAGGTTTTTTTTTAATATTGTTATTTGAAATGGCTGTTTATATATTGGTTAAGCTATACTACATCTGTATATAGAATAATCCTTGGTTTAGTGATTTCATGAAGAAAACTAAGACCTAGACACCGGCGGGTATAACAAATATTATCCGCAATAGGCCTAGTGAAACAAAGAGTAAATAATTGAGGCCAGAGGTGAAGTAAACTTTGGGCTTTGATTTTCGTGTCTGAAATGAAGAGACATCAACGGTTCAGAGTGAGCCGAAAGTTAAATACACTCTTAAATAATCAGGTTAAGATTTTATAATGGAAGAGAAAATCATGGTGGCAATTAGATTAGTAAAAGGGCTAATGGTAAACGGGTAGTAGCTACAGACTTATTATTCTCTTTATGGTGCGCATTGACTATTAGTGGGTCTAGCTACAATATAGCTTTGGTGTTATTTAACGTTAACATTCATGATGGCAAACTAAGAATATTGTTGAGGTGAGACGAGACGATAGTGTTTACACTGCAAACCAGTTGGAAATGTAGCTATCTGAATATAGGGTAAACAGCTGAAGCGTAGACTTCATTTCCTGTTCTTTTCCCCATTGACTGATTTCCATGTGTCCAAGATTTATCCTTATTGGATGTAAAATGTTGTCTGCTTTACTGTACATTCGCTATGTTTGGAATACTGCTTCAATATTTCGTAAATTTGTACTTCAAAAAAGTGAAATAATTCCATATCTAGGTAAATAAGTTTGTAGTAGTAGACCTCTTGACTCGGAGAGGTAATATTTTGGTTTTCCCAACTTGTTTTAACCATCAAGTTAATGTCTCTCTAGGAAAACTTTAGCTAAACAATTTGGGTAAAAATATTTTATGATAATTATATGTAAAGCACAATTGCAATATTTCTGGCCCTTTGAAATTCATCTCTAAAATTCTTAACTAATTTCGTTGGAAAACAAACCTTCTTTGGAAATTAATCTCTTGAATTCCAAACGAATTTCGTTGGAAGATAAACCCTAGATCTTCTTTGGAAAACCAACCCTAGAGCTTCATTGGACATTTATCTCAATAATTCCTAACGAATTTCTTTTGGAAATAAACCATGGACTTTCCTTGGAAATTTATCTCAAGAATTCCTTACTTTGGAAAATAAACCTTAAACCTTCTTTGGTAATTGATCTCAAGAATTCTAAAGAATTTCGTTGGAAAATATTCCCTAGACATTCTTTGGAAATTTATCTCAAGAATTTCTAAAGAACGTCTTTGGCAAACAACCCTTAGACCTACTTTGGAAATTTATCCCTAGAATTCCTAAAGAATTTCTTTAGAAAATAATCCCTAGAAATTCTTTGGAAATTTATCTCTTGAATTCCTAAAGAATTTCTTTAGAAAATAATCCCAAGACATTCTTTGGAAATTTATCTTTAGAATTCCTAAAGAATTTCTTTAGAAAATAGTCCCAAGACATTCTTTGGAAATTTTTCTCTAGAATACCCAAAGAATTTCTTTAGAAAATAATCCCAAGACATTCTTTGGAAATTTATCTCTAGAATACCTAAAGAATTTCTTTAGAAAATAATCCCAAGACATTCTTTGGAAATTTATCTCAAGAATTCTTTAGGAAATTCCAAAGAAGTCTTTGGAAATAGTTTCTTTAGAAAATGATCCCAAGGGCTCCGTAGGCTTCCAAAGAAATTCCTTTAGAACTCTTAAAAAGATTTTTGTAAGGGAGAGAAAGGTCCAATCACATGAGAAATAATATTTTATGTTTCTGTGGTTCAAGTGTCCGAATGTTTTCATTCCTCTGAATATTCTAAAAAACCTATTTTTAAAGAGGTTGAAATTGCAAGTGGTTGGCCACGATGCAACGAATTTTGTAAACTTAGGAACCGAGTTAATTGGTTTACTCACTTGTTTTATCAGTTCCATTATTGATTACTCGACGAGCGAAGATCCTTTGTGGAAGGGGATTTTCTACGCATGCCTTTACGGTTTGGCCTGTCTTGCCCAATCTTTGTTACAAGAAGGCAGCGCTATTTTCCACACCAAACTAGGACTGAGACTGAAATCTGCCACCATGCACGTTCTGTACAAAAAAGTAAGTTATCTTCATAGTGAGACAATGGTTTTTATTAATGAAATTCGTTTAAACAGACATTTTGCTTGACGAGCAGCGATCGACGTGGCCTGACAATGGGCGAAATACTGAACACGATGTACGTGGACGCCAACAAATTCCAAGTTGTGTCGCCGCAACTAGGCCTCTTGTGGTCGGTCCCGGTACAATTAGTATTGTGCTTTGCTTTCATGTATCAAGAACTGGGCTCTTCAGCCTTTGCTGGCATAGTACCTATTTTTGTTCTTCTTCCACTGAACTATTTCAGCACCAAGAAATGCAAAAAATTGCAGGTAAATGTTAACAACTAAAACACCATTAGAGCGTAATCGGAACCATAAGAGTTCTCCAGTAAAACTCACCAAAGAAATGTTAAGGTCGATTTATAATAAGCCTTCCCCAAAAGATCTTATTCCAAAATATGTTGAAAGACAAAAATCAATGATGGAATGCATTCTTCATTCCGCGTCTGAGCACTCGTCCCTGGTAGAAAGTAATTTATAAATATCACGTTGTATGGATGTACATTCAGACCTAGAAAAACAAAGGCAAAAATCATTTTGCAATACCACGTGGTTTCCAATATGCTAAGGTTGTACAAGGAATGTATGGAGGGGGGTTGGAATGGCTAAAGGGGCTCCCGGTGCTCCCTTGATGGAGGAAACATATGGCGAGGCCTTATTTTTTTTGAAAAGTGTAGCTCCTCCTCCCCCTCCTAGGGACCGAGCGGATAGAGGGTGGAGTTCGCGGAAGAATTTTCACTTTTTTGGCAGCCAATGAAAATATTTAAGCGGGAAAT
Source organism: Phalangium opilio (assembly GCA_019434445.1). Taxonomy (NCBI): domain Eukaryota; kingdom Metazoa; phylum Arthropoda; class Arachnida; order Opiliones; family Phalangiidae; genus Phalangium; species Phalangium opilio. The sequence continues at coordinate 13,194 of JAEQBA010001960.1, forward strand.
AATCGTATTTCGTGAGTCTATGACGTCGCTAACATAAAATAAGCCACGCTAGATGTTTCCAAGATCATTTCACGCCTATTATGATTTGACCTTAGCCCTTCCCTCCATTCATCCGTGGTTGTACAGAACCCAACTATAAAGTTCTGAAGAGTGCCTTATAAACTTAGCATTGCCTGCCCAATTCAATACTCGCGGGGTACTGACCACGACACTATGAAGTGCCTTTTCTAGTTTAGCTTAAATATTTTCCCTTTCAGTAAATCATAGAAAATCAACACAATCATAAATAAAGCCTTACAGTAACAAATTTCAGAATTTCGTTTGCCAAAAAAACTAAATCCATCAACATACCTGTCAATTGAAGGTGTCTCCAATGTCTATGGAAGTTCGAAAGCAACCTCACTGCATCTCCCTTACAAAAAACTTCTTAAGAGTTCTAAAGGAATTTCTTTGGAACCCTACGGAGCCCTTGGGATAATTTTCTAAAGAAACAATTTCCAAAGACTTCCTTGGAATTTCCTAAAGAATTCTTGAGATAAATTTCCAAAGAATGTCTTGGGATTATTTTCTAAAGAAATTATTTAGGAATTCTAGAGATAAATTTCCAAAGAAGGTCTAGGGATCATTTTCTAAAGAAATTCTTTAGGAATTCTAGAGATAAATTTCCAAAGAATTTCTTTTGATTATTTTCTGAAAAAATTCTTTAGGAATTCTAGAGATAAATTTCCAAAGAATTTCTTAGGATTATTTTCTAAAGAAATTCTTTAGGAATTCTAGAGATAAATTTCCAAAGAAGGTCTAGGGATTATTTTCTAAAGAAATTCTTTAGGAATTCTAGTGATAAATTTCCAAAGAATTTCTTGAGATTATTTTCTGAAAAAATTTTTTAGGAATTCTAGAGATAAATTTCCAAAGAATTTCTTAGGATTATTTTCTAAAGAAATTCTTTAGGAATTCTAGAGGTAAATTCCCAAAGAAGGTCTAGGGATTATTTTCTAAAGAAATTCTTTAGGAATTCTAGAGATAAATTTCCAAGAATTTCTTGGGATCATTTTCTGAAAAAATTCTTTAGGAATTCTAGAGATAAATTTCCAAAGAATTTCTTAGGATTATTTTCTAAAGAAATTCTTTAGGAATTTTAGAGGTAAATTCCCAAAGAATTTCTTGGGATTATTTTCTAAAGAAATTCTTTAGGAATTCTAGAGATAAATTTCCAAAGAATTTCTTAGGATTATTTTCTAAAGAAATTCTTTAGGAATTTTAGAGGTAAATTCCCAAAGAACGTCTAGGGAATATTTTCCAACGAAATTCTTTAGGAATTCTTGAGATCAATTTCCAAAGAAGGTTTAGGGTTTATTTTCCAAAGTTTTTCACATTTTAAGTTTGTGGATGAGGAAAATTATGGCACTAACTCTTTTCTTTCTATTGTGGAGGTTTCAATGTAAGTAGGGCACATACGTCCGCGACAAGGATGCGATTAGTCAGTGTTCAGTATGTGTTTAAGCAGGGAAGGAAATGAGGGTTACTTGGGAGGTGACGGAAGGGGTGTGGGGGTCAAGTCACCTCCGGCGGACACGGGGCAGTCGGCACCTGTAGTGAAGGATCGCCGACATGTGTCTTATTCCCTCAAACTTTGCCGCCCATAAGCTTGGCTTACAGGAGTGCGCCACATTCCCGGCTGGCACTAATTCTTTAAAAGTAAAATAAGAGTAAATAATTAAAATCGTTATGTTTAGATTTACAGGGAATCTAAGCTGTCAGTCGGAATTTTTGCTTAATTCTCTTATGGCATGTTTTATCTTTATTTCGAGCGTAATTAGAGTCCAAAATAAATATTTTTAAAAAAAACATTGTAGAGAAAATTAGGTTAAACGTGTTTCTGATACTTGAAAAACTCTCAGAGAATATACATTATTAAATTTAACAACAACGTTTGTATCTACTGCTTGGCCGTTAAAGCCTCCAAAACCCACATAGTACCCCATACAATTGCACAAGGTTAAAACTTTCTGCCGTTTACGGATGTTTTTAAGTCGATTAAATGTCTGACTTTATAAGCAATTTCACACTGCATGCGAGAACTTCCTTCGCTATATGAGGTGTAGTTCACTGTTCACTACACTCCCTGTATTGGGATATGGTTCTGCGTGTAAGAACTATCCTCGTTTCAAGTGGCTAAATTAATTTACCCACTTCTCAAGATATTTCCCAAGAAAATTCCAAAGACATTTCTCAAGAAAATTCCAAAGATATTTCCCATGTAAATTCCAAAGACATTTCCCAAGTAAATTCCAAAGACATTTCCCAAGTAAATTCCAAAGACATTTCCCAAGAAAATTCCAAAGATATTTCCAAAGTAATTTCCAAAGACATTTCCCAAGTAATTTCCAAAGACATTTCTCAAGAAAATTCCAAAGACATTTCTCAAGAAAATTCCAAAGACATTTCTCAAGAAAATTCCAAAGATATTTCCCTAGAAAATTCCAAAGATATTTCCCAAGAAAATTCCAAAGATATTTCCCAAGAAAATTCCAAAGATATTTCCCAAGAAAATTCCAAAGATATTTCCCAAGAAAATTCCAAAGATATTTCCCAAGAAAATTCCAAAGATATTTCCAAAGCAATTTCCAAAGATATTTCCAAAGCAATTTCCAAAGAAAAAGAGGCCAATATTCCCCAATTTCCTAAAGAACGCCTTAAGGATTTCCAAAGAAATTTCCCAAGGAATTTTCTTAAGAGTTCTTAAGAAGATTTTTGTAAGGGCTTATCGCTTCTTAGTGAGGAAAGGCTTTCTAGACTTGCATATGTATACTGAAGTCGTAAAACAGGTGGGTCGGGAACAATATATACTCATACGGGACTACCCAACAATGAGAAATAGTGCACTGGCTTTCTTTTACACGAAGGTGTACTAAATAAATAATCAACTGGGTACGTACTGGTATGTAATAACCACACGGAATAAAAACGCAAAGAAAATAGTAGTCTTTAGCCTACCAATTCTTTCCTAAAGTTCTCGCGGTTCATATCTACAATAGTTTCAAGCGTACGCCCTTTCTCTCTTGAAGCTGGCTGTTTAACAGCTATATGATTGGCCACGGTTATACGAGAAAGAATTGCAACACTGTATAGAAAATCGTGATTAATGAAGTCTTGTCTATACATGTACACAATATGTATACGAAAGGTTGTGGGTCAGGAACGCTATATACTCACACGATGCAAAATTCTTCAATTCTAGGACAAGTTTAAAAATGGTTCTACACTTCTGAAAACTCTTTTATGTATCAAAATTCCTTTAGAACCCGACCTTCTTACTGAACTTCTAGACGGTACTCTTGCCATGATGTCTGAACTATCAAAGCTGCCACTTTTACCAGTCCTCTTTACGAATGCGCTATCCATGGCATCATGTGCACCGCCTTTTCGTGTACATCAGATTATAAAACTAACTAAATAACCGCGTATCAGCGCATAACTCCAAACGGAGTAAAAACCAAGATGCCTCAAGAACACTGGGATAAACTAGCACAGGAATAAACAAACTGGTCAAATATAGGCTCGAACTTGTTCAGTTCAAGATCGTTGTCACATTGGGAAAGGAATCTGGGTTACTACAGCCAGAGCGGAATAGCAATGGATACGGATTGTGGGGTGAACTATTATTGTATACCGTGAAACTAAACTGGGAGAAAGGGGGTTGAAGGGGGTAAAATTGGTTCCTATACCTGGATTCCCTTACAAATATCTTCTTAAGAGTTCTAAAGGAATTTCTTTGGAACCCTACGGAGCTCTTGGGATCATTTTCTAAAGAAACTATTTCCAAAGACTTCTTTGGAATTTCCTAAAGAATTCTTGAGATAAATTTCCAAAGAAATTCTTTAGGAATTCTAGAGATAAATTTCCAAAGAATGTCTTGGGATTATTTTCTAAAGAAATTCTTTAGGAATTCTAGAGATAAATTTCCTAAGAAGGTCTAGGGATTATTTTCTAAAGAAATTCTTTAGGAATTCAAGAGATAAATTTCCATAGAATGTCTTGGGATTATTTTCTAAAGAAATTCTTTAGGAATTCTAGAGATAAATTTCCTAAGAAGGTCTAGGGATTATTTTCTAAAGAAAGTCTTTAGGAATTCTAGAGATAAATTTAATAAGAAGGTCTAGGGATTATTTTGAAAAGAAATTCTTTAGGAGTTCTAGAGATAAATTTCCTAAGAAGGTCTAGGGATTATTTTCTAAAGAAATTCTTTAGGAATTCTAGAGATAAATTTCAAAAGAATGTCTTGGGATTGTTTTCCAACGAAATTCTTGAGGAATTCTTGAGATCAATTTCCAAAGAAGGTTTAGGGTTTATTTTCCAAAGTAAGGAATTTTTGAGATAAATTTCCAAAGTAAGGAATTCTTGAGTTAAATTTCCAAAGTAAGGAATTCTTGAGATAAATTTTCAAAGAAGTTTCATGGTTTATTTTCCAAAGTAAAGAATTCTTGAGATAAATTTCCAAAGAAGATCTAGGGTTTATTTTCCAAAGTAAAGAATTCTTGAGATAAATTTCCAAAGAAGATCTAGGGTTTATTTTCCAACGAAATTCGTTTGGAATTCAAGAGATAAATTTCCAAAGAAGGTTTATTTTCCAACGAAATTAGTTAAGAATTTTAGAGATGAATTTCAAAAGGCCAGATATATTGCAATTATGCTTTACATATAATTATCTCAAAATATTTTTACCCAAATTGTTTAGCTAAAGTTTTCCTAGATAGACATTAACTTGATGGTCAAAAAAATTAAAAACGTTTCACGAAGGCTTCTCCCGTAGCTGAGGCTCAGCAAGCGCTGAAATGGAATGTTATATTTACCATTTTTTTTGCTTTTAATAATCCGTGAGGTGTTTATGCAAAGGATGAAATAGATTAAAAGTAAAATAAGAGTAATTAAAATCGTTATGTTTAGATTTACAGGGAATCTAAGCTGTCAGTCGGAATTTTTGCTTAATTCTCTTATGGCGTGTTTTATCTTTATTTCTAGCGTAATTATAGTCCAAAATAAATTTTTTTTAAGAAACATTGTAGAGAAAATTAAGTTAAACGCGTTTCTGATACTCGTAAAACTCTTAGTGAATATACATTATTAAATTTAACAACAACGTCTGTATCTACTGCTTGGCCATTAAAGCCTCCAAAACCCACTTAGTACCCCATACAATTGCACAAGGTATAAAACTTTCTGCCGTTTACGGATGTTTTTAAGTTGATTAAATGTCTGACTTTATAAGCAATTTCACACTGCATGCGAGAACTTCCCTCGCTATAAGGGGTGTAGTTCAGCATATAAGAACTACACTTCCTGTATAGGGATATGGTTCTGCATGTAAGAACTATCCTCGTTTCAAGTGGCTAAATTAATTTACCCACTTCTCTATATATTTCCCAAGAAAATTTCATAGATATTTCCCACGTAAATTCCAAAGACATTTCCCAAGAAAATTACATAGATATTTCCCACGTAAATTCCAAAGACATTTCCCAAGTAAATTCCAAAGACATTTCCCAAGTAAATTCCAAAGACATTTCCCAAGTAAATTCCAAAGATATTTCCCAAGAAAATTACAAAGATATTTCCCAAGAAAATTTCAAAGATATTTCCCAAGAAAATTTCAAAGATATTTCCCAAGAAAATTCCATTTATATTTCCCAAGAAAATTCCAAAGATATTTCCCGAGAAAATTCCAAAGATTTTTCCCGAGAAAATTCCAAAGATTTTTTCCGAGAAAATTCCAAAGATTTTTCCCGAGAAAATTCCAAAGATTTTTCCCGAGAAAATTCCAAAGATATTTCCCGAGAAAATTCCAAAGATATTTCCAAAGTAATTTCCAAAGAAAAAGAGGCCAATATTCCCCAATTTCCTAAAGAACGCCTTAAGGATTTCCAAAGAAATTTCCCAAGGAATTTTCTTAAGAGTTCTTAAGAAGATTTTTGTAAGGGTTAGTTTCTTTTTGAATAACTATTTTGCGCCCTTTCTCCGACACAAAATCTTACTTCAAAAATCAATCTCGTACTGATTGAACAAGATTCTCGCGAGAGAGCAGCTCGTAGTGCGAGTTTGGGCAAATGTAAAGGCGCTTGATAGCCAAGTTTTCCCTCGCTCTCGACTCTCGTTGTGGTAGTTAAGGTTTAGGCCTACGGTTGTCATTCTGAAAAGCGCGAACAATTCACCTTTCGTACTCCTCCCCGGTGCAGCGGTAGCGCGCCTTGATGAACCTATGATAGCGAAGAGTTGATCGTACGCCGCAAGGTTTCTTGTAAATACCTAGGTTCTGTTAAGGTACTGCAGTTTGCCTGATGTCCTTTACTAATGCGAATATTATCATTTACTACAGTGGCGGAATTTCCATGAGTTGTTTCTTTAAGTATCTCGATTATTAGATTGATCTGATTATTGTACGCCTGATGCGCTTTATTGCGGCAAATATAAAATATAGAGTTTCTACGAATGATTTCTTTAATTATCTCGTTTATATTAGATTGAGCTGATGAAGCTGAAGGATAAGAGATTAAAAATGATGAGTGAAATCTTGAACGGAATCCGCGTCTTGAAGTTGTACGCCTGGGAAAAATCATTCCACAGGATCGTTCTTGAAATCAGGAAGAAAGAAATTGCACGCATGAAGAAACAAGGCCTCTTCCAAGCAATAAATGGATTTATAACTGGTCTGATACCGGTTTTGGTACGAACCTAAAAAAATGGAAGCACATAGAGATGTAGAGATTTCTATTTATACCCAATCCGAAATCATAATGCTAATCTCTATGGAGCTAACATTACGGGGTGGATAATTTTTTGCGAGTTAGACCCAAGGTTTCGCAACCAAGGGGGTGCTCTTTTGTACCAAGCTAACTTTACAGCACTTGCAAAGGCTGTAAAGGTATATAATCTCATTTCTCGTAGTGTAAAGTTAAGTTGACCTTTTGTAGGCCTATAGGTTTTTGAAAAATCTTTAATACCATGCGCTATCCCACACGCCAGCACGCGCTACATTTTGTTAAAATTTTCAATTCAAATCTCGCGCTCAATATCGTAATTTCAATCAAAATGAGAACACGTGATTTAAAAAAAAAAACCTTCTGGGCCTACCTTTTGTCTTCCTAAGCCTAAGATTAAATGATCACAATCTGGATATATTCAAATATCATATCATTATTCTTAGAAAATAGGACGATTGAGTTTGCCTATTCCAGAACTAATTTATTACCAAAAAGGGAAATATATTACACAAAAACGAGTTTCGCTTCGCAGTCTGTAAAAAACTGCATTTATACCAAGAAGTAATTTATATAAGAAGGCCTAAAATAACGTCCGGTGCGCGCGTGATAGTCGACAATCCCCCTTTCAAGGCTGGGGGAGGGTGGAAACGGAGGGGGCACTTAAAATTTTATCTTACTCTATGTTTTCCACCGTATATCTCTTTTACCTATTCGTTAAGCATTAGTTTAGTTTTTGGAACTCACGAAATCATAAGTATAGTATACTTGATTCGATTTAGAAAAAAATTGTTATAGAACGAACGATTTTTACGTAGAGACACGTATTCAAAATCCATTAAGTTAGGTTCAAAACCTTTAACTACCTTGCTAATGCCAATTAAAAACAACCGTCCTACCGTTTCAGAACCACAGGCAGGCGGGGCGGGCAGCCTTCATTTTCTGTTTTCTTTGCTCGAGGTTTGTTTTTTCTCTTGTCGGAATACGTCATTTGCGTCTGTATGACGTATCCCCACAGGATCCAATAGGAAAGCGCAGAGCAATGACGGACATGAAAGGGGTGGGGCTTACTTGTCCACTAACACCGGCGTAAGAGTAGAAGCGTAAAATCGCGCCACTTAGGTCTTCTTATATAAATCTCTTCTTGTTTATACACAATCCTTGGCGACACTTTTTCAAATTTGGTTTTAATTGTGTAGTTCAAATATTTGTTATGAATCAAAATTTTACTACAAAAACGGGTATAAATGTGGCGTTTCGAGATAAAGGGAGTTCAGATTTTCACCTATGAAATCGTATAGAATTTATTCTTGTAAACACTTATTAAGTACAAAATGAGCTTTTAGCATTTCAATAATTCAGGGTGGAAAATATAAGAAGAACACTTATTTCGAGTAAAATGACGCTTTACTACTCCTAAAATGAGGTCCCTCATTCTGATTTGTGGCAGTGTCGTATTTCTGACATTTATCATACATTCAGAAAAGGTGTCCTTATGTGTGTTGTTACACCTAGTATGGGTTTTAAACTTCAATTTGAACTCGAGTCATATACGTCTTTGATTTTAGCTGTTTGATCCAAATTCCGCATTTATACCCGTTTTTTTTGTAAAATTTCCAATCATAACAAATGTTTGAACTACGCAATTAAAACCAAATTTCAAATATCGGTTAAACTTAAATTCAAATTGCAATACATATAATAATTTCTAATTTCTGGCCCTTTGTGGGTTTGAAAAAGTGTCGCCAAGGATTGTGTATATAAATGCAGTTTTTTAAGTACTGCGAAGCGAAACTGGTTTATGTATTATTATTTTTTAGCCACCTCGTTTGATGTACATCTAACGATGAGGCTCTTAGATTCACTGGGTCGGAAGAAGGAGGTGCTGTTGTTGATGTTGTAGAATATTTTTGGTTCGTCTTTTTAAAGGGAGATTGAAAAGCTAAAGGTAGTGATAATTCACTCCAATTTTCGCGCGCATCTTTAAGGGCTACGTTTAGCACTCCAACCGGTTCCATTTTCAATAGCGTTCCTCTTTTTGGAATTTTAAAGAAATCGAAGGAAAATGAAAAAAATATAGCAAGTACGACAGAAATGTTTCCAAACCAGTTCTATTTTCAATAGCGCTCTCCTACTGCAATCGAGAGAAATTTTAAAAGAATTTGTGTTCTTTCAAAGGGGAGAGAATTATGATTTATATATAATAGTACAATGTGGATCCACTGCGAAAATATTAATGAACAAGCACTATGTCTTTTATGAACACACAAAGCCGTCACATAGCTTTACATAAAATGGAAAATTTCACGCTCTCTTTAATATTTCTCACACTTTAAGCGGAGCCTCCGAACTAAGCCCATGCGTGTCGCGAAGCGAGAATATATTTTAAACCAATTTAGTTCGCCGTGGTTTTACGCTTGGGGGCGCTTATATTACCTAAAAATAAACAAAGTTCAACCCCGTGACCCTGTGGACTGCTTATGTATTTGTGCCAAGGTCGCGGATTGTATGTATACGTTTTTATTACTCTTACTGAATTATTTTAATTGGAATAATTTATTTTGTTGTCATCAATACAATCTAACCGAAAGATTCAATAAAAAGTGAATAGCCCCAAAAACATTTACGTTAATTTTAGGATGAAACTTTTCTCTATCATAAAAATTTTATGACTGACCCCTAAAATATCAACGATAATTTAAGGAAGACCCCTGTCACAACGGTAATATAAGCGCCATCTCGTACACATATATGGTGAAAATATTTTCCTTTAAGAACGTATAGACACCAGAAAATTGGCTTATCCCTAGTCACATAATGGACTTTTTCTTTGTAATGCCCAAACGTTCTTAGGAACTATATAGCTACCTGGGGACCGAGGAAGATTTTTACAGTAATGCGCGGAAGTTTTACCGAACTTTGGTCACGTGTTTTTTTAACGATATAAGTTCGAAATATTTCAGTATGAGCTCCATAGTTTCAATAGTAACTGTTTCGTATAAGACTGTGCTATGGAATGCCTTACTCGAAATAACGTCTATCGGATGGTTCGGAAAAGAACTACATGTACGAATGGGCTTCGGATGTTACTAAACTCTTTCCCATTGTAAAATACTAAGCGGAATCCAAATCCAGCCAATTGACTAAAACATTTCTTCCATTTTTTACTTTGAAATATAATTCTTTGAACGTGCAGAATTAATTTTCTCACTCCTGTAGGCCAAAAAAATTCTTAAATTTACCATATGGGCTGCATGTGCCTACAATTATTTTAAACATTTTCACAACATGGTGATATAGCCATAGCCCTCACTCGTTGGTTTTCAGAATTTCAAAGAAATAGTTTGTTATACTGAATACAGATTATTTACCTCAAGAGTACACTTCGCCACTGATTCTATGAATGTTTTGTGTTGCGTTGGCTAACAATTGACGAGACTATCCCCCGTGGTATTCAACAAAATCCATTTGTGGTTCAGAAGATTGCTAAATTAGCTATTGCTTGAACTTCAATGCTATAGTTTGCTTTTGTTGTATGCTTATTGCTCGGGCTTATGTACCCGGAGAACAGAATTTTCGAAAATATCGGGTTTAGGGCGAAAATGCATGGGGGTCAAAAATTTTAGCCTGACTACCGTATCTCGATTTTCTCTACCGGGAGAACCCCTAACCCTCGATTTTCTGTACCAGTAGAACCGAATTTTTGAGACGACTCGCTTCTCTATTGTTATTCGGTCGCTAGTCATTTTCTGTACCAGGAGAACCCTCTAGCAGAAAATCCGGCCTTTAAGGTATTTCATTTTAGTGGTAGTTTTTGGGAAAAACTTAAGGGCTGTGATGGGTTGAAATTCCCATGCAGACGCCATTGACACGTGTCAAAACATACACCAAATTTAAACTAGTATTTTTCGAACTCGGAAACCGTTCAGCATCATAAACCGGTTTTTTGCTTTCTTTTTCGAGACGAACTTAGCAGATTACACTTCGTCGTTGCTAACAATTTCCCATAATTTGGAATTAGCCGCCAGTTTAAAAACCTCAGAAAACCGACATCTAGTGCCATTTGTGAAATCCTAACTGCCACCCGCCTTTTATTCCTATCGCAAGGCCTAGAATTAAAGAAAGGCAGTTTTCACACACTCGCGGTCATCGACTGAAGTTACGTAAGCCCTGCACCCTCCACCGACAGAACCATTTTACGTCCCGCGTTGTGAACGGCTGGAAAGCGTTTCCTCCGGCGTTCCTCGATTCCCCTAACCGCAAATTATTTCGGGTCGCTGTCTCGACCTGGCTTTCCTTTAAACTTTAATCCTTTACCCACTAACCTTCGCACCCGTGTTTACCTTCATTTTTTTTTCTTTATTTGTTTTTGGCTTTTTATTACGTTTCTGTATGTGAATATTTCCGTTTTTACATATTCCCTCATCCGCTTTGTACCCTCGTACTGTTCCTAGAATCTTGTACCCAAGCCCTGTTAGCTACACGACCCTATCCCTCGAGCCTTATTTAAAAGTAAATAAATAAAATCATTTTAGTACCGTTATATGTAGCGCGTCGAGGGGCTACTCTCTGAAAGTCATTGGCAATTTTCAAAGGGATTGGGAATCAGTGTTGTCTAGAGGCTCCGGGTAATCATTTTAGCCCTGTTAAACTGCGTCGATGGGCTATTCACTAGTGAAAATTTTCATTCATTGGTTATTTTTATTGACGCTTTTAAAAGAGATTCATTGGTGATTTAAAATGGATGGAGATTAATGGTTGCGTCTGGATTACGAGCAATCATCGAGGCGCTGCTCACTAACAACTCTTTGGCGATTTTAAACGGGATTGGGATTTTTGGCTTAGTGGCTTACTTAGGGATTACGGTAGCGCTATTGGCAAAAGATTACGTTGCCGTTTATTAAGGATTCGTTTGATTTCAGTTTTTTAAATTAGGCCTAATACGGATTCATTTAACTTATACTTATTACAATGGTAGTAGAATATTTCACAAGAATATATTCTCGATAGCTGGAGCTTTACTAACGACGGGGCTCCAATATTCTCACTCGACTCAATAAGGCAGATTTCCCTAAAATCTCTACGCTTTCGCCAGTCTCAAGAAAGGCGATAACGCCAAAAAGGAGAGAAAGAGGGAGAACGAATCAGTATAGGCAGCCGTGATCCATGCGTGGTGAAAACGGAGGTAAATCGATGGTACACCGCGGCGCCTGACCGCTGCTTTCTCGAGCACAGTTGACGTATGGGATGACAGAGATAAGGCGAGGAGGTCAATTCCCCATGCGCAAAGGATGTGCGTCCTAAAACTAAACGTACCGAAAATTATTTTTACTACCCCCTTATTTTTCCATTTTTCGGCGGATATTATAAAGCTCGTTTCTATTTCCCCCTCTCTCTCTCTCTCCTCTTTGATAACGCCACATGAAAAAACGCTTGCTGGTTGTTGCTTGAAAGCTCTTTCTGTTAAACTATTAATATCCGTGCTTAAAGCGAAAGTCGCGGCTCCTGTGGCGCCACTAACATGCTGGCAAATCTTTTAGACATCAATTTTACCAATCAGAACTCGTCCAAGAGGGCGGAGCTAAAACTAGCCTTTGCTAAGCTTAGCGGGCCAGTCAACTCCATCCCTCTACTATAGGAGCAACTAGTTGCATTTGGTTTTTATTTAAACTAAACCACAGTTGAGATTTGCTTTCACCGTCATATTGATTTTAAATTAATACAGCTATTTTTTCTTAATATTTAGATTACTACACCGTGTTTCGCCATGTACGTATTAATTGACGACGATAACGTTCTTACCGCGAGGAAAGCTTTCGTGTCCTTTCAGTTGGTTCGATTATTAGCGACGTCAATGCTTACTTTTCCGGAATTGATAAATACCCTAGTTTTGGTAAGAACGGTGTCAGGGAGGGTCAAAAGATAAATCTACTATTTTCTTCTTCTACTAAATATATTAGCTGCCTTTTGCTAATCAAAGGTTTAAAAGTTTTTTGATTTTTGAAAAAAATGAAACTAGGCACTGGTAGAAGTAATATAAGAAACTTCCCTCTGGTACTGGTAAATGTGAACAAATGTTTTTTTTTTTTCAATTTTGTAACAAATTTTTGGGCGGCTCAAATTCCTTTTAAAAAGGCTCAATTTTTAGATTGAATATCGAGGATCACAAAAAAATGGTTTGAATATTGTAGGAATACGTGGATGAAAGATACGGACCTATATATACACAAACTCGGACTAATAAACTTAAGTCAATGCCAATTTTAGGTGTTGCGAAATACAATACCATCGGGGAAAAAACTTTAGCAAGAGTTACAATAATCGCGCTATAACAAACCTTGAACCATCGTATTTATCAACTTTTTCTCTATAAAATTGATATAAAAATCTCTAGTTTCGGTTCGGAATTTCATTAGCAAGTGCAAAACTAATTTTGAAATACTCCGTGATCTGATATGGTTTTACAGCCCGCAACAATGATCTAAGGTTATAAAGTTACGAAGAGTGCCACATAAACTTGAGAAATGCCTGCCCAATTCAATACTCGCTGAATACAGTGACCACGACACTATAAGGTGCCATTTATATTTCAGCATACATTTTTTCTTTTTGTAAATCATAGAAGAGTGTAAAAACGCAAAGAAAACATTAGTCTACCTAGTTTTCCAAAAGTTGTCGCGATTATTGTAAGGGAATTGCAACACTGTATAGATAACCGGGGTTGTTAAAGCTTGTCTATACATGTATGTATATATAAAGGCATAAAATCTGGTTCTGAAGTCGTAAAACTGGTGGGTGAGGGAAAATATACACTCATATTCGGGATTATCAATAGATGCGAAATTATTCATTTCCAGAAAGAGTTTATTCATTTCCATGCAGTAGGAGTTTATAAGCGAGTCTACACTTCTATAAACCCTTATAAGATAAGTTTCACAAGTCCTTTTAGAACCCCAGCTTTATACTGAACTTCAAAACCGTCTTAGCGCCTAGATTTTTGAACTGTCAAAGCTGTCACTTTTACCACTCCCCTTCACGATAGAATTATCCATGCGCTGCCATTTTACATGCATCACAGGTCTGCCAAATAACTTTTAGGGAATGAGAAGCTTCGTTTGAAAAACCTCTGATTTATATAGTAAAAGATAAAATTAATTTCTGTGAATTCAAAAATATCAAGCTCTTAATTCTCCGAATTCTGGTTATTTGGCAATATGCATTTGAAAATGCTTCATATGAAATTATTTGAAATCCACCTTTTGGATTTTAAAAATAGAAACTATGGTTCAATTATATTAAAAACTTGATATTTTGAAAGTAGAGACTTGAAAGTGTAACATAATACCACTTTCGTGCTAAAATATGATATGAAATTGTAAATAATAAATAACCAACCAGGTATCCGCGTATAACGAGGATAATGCAAGAAATAATTTCTATTTAAAAAACCAACCGAAAAATGAAAATCGGAGACTATTAGATTTAAAATACCTTAATTACTTGTGTTTTTTCCGCTTGGTATTTGCACCACAATTCAGCAAACTACATTACCATTTCCAATTCTTAATCACTACGCCCAAAATAATAGAAACCAAAGGTATAGTGTATAGGCACAGGCGTAGCTCTCGTGATTGTATCCAATTCCAGCGACTCGAGGTAGAACGGCTTAAAATGGGGGTTAGGAAATTGGGAGCACGGTTACGACCTGGCTCTTTTTCTCCTGCTTAATCGAGTCTTTTTTAGCTTTTTAGCGCCACTATTGATGGGCTAAAAAGTTATGCATTTATACCGAAGATTTACTACCCCATTTTTACCCCTTTCACCCCCACTTTTTCCCCCTCTTTTCCCCCCATTTCCCCCTTTTTATAGTGCCTTTCCCCCTATATTACCCCCTTTTTCCCCCATTATACCCTATGTTACGGCTGGCTGGGAGTCTTAACCCCGCCCTATCCCCGCCCATTTTCGCGTTGATTTATTCAAATATATTCAAAATTAATGCTCTAAAACGCGAATAGATGGACCTAGGGTAGCTAAACTTTATATTATTTTATTTCGCGAATTTCCAAATCCCCGAGGGGACTCGAACAAACCAACGTGAACGCTACGGTTCGGAAAACCGGCACGCTACGACTGCGCCACCGAATTCTTATATAGCTCATTGCTTTTATAAGATAAGAGCTGGGAGTGGGAGAGACAAATAAGTTCAGCTAGCTAATTGGACCAAGTCATCTTGCGACTTATTGCCACTTATCTAACGCCTTTACAATGCATAGAGGGGTGGTGGCTAGCGCTAAGAGAGAGAAATTAAATAATCGCCCACTACCACGTTAATATGACGTTCAGTCGGCCTCAAAGTCCCATCTGAAGCTTAGAGTTCTTTTCCTAAAACCTTATCAGTCTTGAATGTAGAGAGAAACGAATTAGCAGGCAAAGTTCACCATGAGTTAACCGTTGCCTACGCTATATAGCGTAGGCAACGAGTTAACCAATGATGTCGTCTCTTGAAAACTCGTCTGCTTAAGCGAGCAGTCCACGTCCACAAGTGAGATTAATGATATCTTTATAAATAATGATGTAGTTTAATTAAGTTTAAAATTAACCGATTGAGGAAGTTACAATAGTTCAATATATATTATTCTGTAATTTAATTAAGATTAAAATAAATATATATTCACGAGTGAGATTAATGATAATTATAAAGAATGATGTTTCAAGTAAGTTAATATAGGAATTTAGTGTAGATTAATTAATATTATACTTTAATTTAATAAATAATATACTTTAATTTAATTAATATTATACTTTAATTTAATTAATATTATACTTTAATTTAATTAATATTATACTTTAATTTAATTAATATTATACTTTAATTTAATTAATATTATACTTTAATTTAATTAATATTATACTTTAATTTAATTAATATTATACTGTAATTTAATTAATATTATACTTTAATTTAATTAAAACTAACCGATTGAGGAAATAACTATAGGGTTGGTACTGGTAATTGTGAACACTTTTTGCAAATCTTTGAATAACTTCCGTGGAGCTAAGGTTAGACAACAGAAACTTTCAGGATATGAAATATGATTCTTTATACACAATTCGCTGTTTTCAGCTTTTTAACTCTCTTAAATTTTGCACAATATCCTATTTCCCAATCCCCTAAGAGGACACCAAATGTGAACAATCGCTGGTAAATGTAAACACCCTCACCCTAAATACCGAAGGAGGTAGTGACTGAACACTGGACCCAAATGTGAACAACAATGATAATCAAATGGGTGGAATAAAAAAGGCCCTAGGAAAGGACAGGGTTGCCACAGTACCTGGAAATCCTGGAAAATCTGGAAAAGTCAGGGAATTTAAAAATGGGCCGAAAAGGTCAAGGAAAAGTCAAGGAATTTTAAAAATTTCAGCAAAGTCAGGGAATTTGATTTTAGTGGGTAAAACTTCTGGGAATAAGTCTTTATTGAAAGAGTAATGAAAGTTTCTCCTCATGCTCTCTCAGCACAGAAAACTCTAGATTAATCCTTAAAAATGTCTTAAATTGATTTTGTAAAATAAATGCTCTCTTAGACTGTTATTTATAGTTAAAATGTTTCTTATTTGTTTTTGTGAGACAATACATGGGAAAACTTAATGTAGAGAGTTTATTTAATTATAAGCACTTGAAATGTGCTGTAAACATTCACACTTTCGGCTTAAAAGGTAAGGGAAAATCTGAGAAAAAGGTCAGGGAAAACCTGGAAAAGTCAAGGAATTTGGTTCTGAAAATTCCGTGGGAACCCTGAAGGAGCTACACTGTTAAAAAAAAAACTGTTCAATCTTGGACAAAATCATGTGCAGAGTAGTGACTCTGAGACAGCACAGATTTTTAACCAAATCTGCACAGATTAAATCATGTGCTAATGTGCACATTAATTTGATTGCGCGAAGTTACACAGAAACACGGCCAGGTTTGAGCGGACAACCGACCATCGTTGAACGGACTACCGACAATAAACGGCAGGAAAATAAACCATCTTTGAACGGACATTGACCATCAACGGCAGGATCATCGACCACTTTAGACTGGAAATCCGACCATATTTGAACGGAAAGCAGACCATATTTTAACGGAATACAGACCATATTTTAACGGAATACAGACCATATTTGAACGGAATACAGACCATATTTGAACAGAATATCGGCCATATATGAACAGAATATCGGCCATATTTGAACAGAATATCGGCCATCTTTGAACAGAATATCGATCATCTTTGATCGGACAACCGACCATCGACGGCTTATACTTCGAATATCTTCAATTGGAAAACCGAAAATTTTTGCATGGAATATCGACGATGGCCACGTTTATACCACTCCCCACGTCCATGAAGGATATATAGTAAAGCAGACAACATTTTAAACTAATTATTATACTTCTTGAACAGAAATAAATCAGACAATAGTACAATTTGGTGAGATATTGCTTTATGCATTGGTGCACAGTCTTCATGGTGCACATAATTTTATGGTTTTGAAAGAGTTCTTTTCATACCAGCACAAGGTAAAAACAAGAAGGCCAAAGGGAGCATGAAATAAGGAGTAGAATCTAGAGGCTTATTAAGAAATATGAAATATTATTGCATAGGCCTTTGCTTTGCGCCTTAAACGTTCTTTAAATAAGTTCTTAATGTTCACACCCTAGCTTTCGTTGTTGATTTTCAATATTACGAAAACCAACTTTCAACACACTCGCCCTTTAACAAATAGTCAAGACAAAATTGAACTGTTTAAAATAATTACATTTTAGGTGGCACAATAATGGAGTAATTTCGTCTCCCTGCCTTTGGCTTATGGTTAGTTGTGATACTAATCTGTTGAATGAATTTTAGTTTTTAACTTAATATAATTTAACAAATTTACATAAGATGAAATATTTTGGTTTGTAGACATTTTTGCCGTTTAATGTCACATGAATGATGGAGAATGCAAAAACCTACACTCTAAGAAATATTCCAACCTGAATAAATTATTGTGCAAACCCTCAACACATTGGGAGCACACTTTTTCGTTCAGTTTTGAACAGTAAATAAAAGTAACAAAATGGAACACCAAAACGGTGTGATAGGTTGAGCACTTTCATGCTCTTTGTTGAACACTTTCATGCTATTTGTTGAGCACTTTCAAGCTCTTTGTTGAACACTTTCATGCTCTTTGTTGAACACTTTCATGCTCTTTGTTGAACACTTTCATGCTCTTTGTTGAACACTTTCATGCTCTTTGTTGAACACTGTGTGTGGTAGGATTTCTTCTTAGGGATGCAAAATTTAACAGTAAAGTCTACAATTTGGCACATATAATGTGTCAATTTTGCATGGTAAAAAATGACAAATTGGTGGCAGTTTTGAATAGTGTATCGGACCATTTTATTTCATATAATGCCAACCTTCGATATTGGTCTTGATTCCTTTCCCATGTACCGAATTCCCAATCAACTGGAACCAAAATGGGGAGTTTTCATTAGATCGTACTACCACACCTTGGACGGTTAACGAGAAGTAGTAAATAGCCTCCAGGGACTGCACTTGACGAATGTGGTCACTGTCATTTTCTTCCGATAATAATGGACTTGCAAATAATTTTCATTTTCAAACAATTTGAAGTCTTTTATAAATATAAGGGAAAGGTGAAATACGCAATAATCCTTGACATTTCCTTTCATATTATTTTGAAATGATGTTTGTAAAGACCAATTTATGTTTCATTTAGGATAAATAAGCATTTTACAGTAAATTGTTTAGATATCATCGGATACTATTAGATTTTTAATGAAGGTTTTGTAACTTTTGTTAATAAACCTCATAGCGTATTAGGCAAACTGTCAGGATTGAACACCTTCAATGTTATTTTGAATGATTCTGCACACCTTTCACGATTGAACGCCCAATATTTCCAAACTGTTCAAGAATGAAAAATTGTGTTCAAGTTTGAATACCCATTGAACGCTTTTTTCTTAGAGTGTATGACGATCTGTGCAATCTTAAAGCACACTTGACAGGTCATTTTATTCCCTGGCCAAAATTTGTCAGAAGTGTGCAAATTTGGCGTGTTAACAGTGTTGGGCACATTTATTTCGATATATCTTTTTACCTATCAAAATATTTTTGTTTTCGCCCCTATCAATTTTTCACCTATCAAAATATTTTTGTTTTCGCACCTATCAATTTTTTACCTATCAACCTATTTTGGATTTCGCACCTATCAATTTTTTACCTATCAAAATATTTTGGATTTTGCACCTATCAATTTTTTACCTATTCCTTCGGCATATTGTCCATTGCTTGAAACTTTCGTTCACACCGGTAGGGTGGGACCGTGGGAGGGTGGCGAGAGTTAGCAGATTCCGGGTTAGAGCCCTGAGACCTAACCGAGGCTCTTTTTTTCAGGCGCATGCGCGATTTTTTTCTCCGGACCGTCGGCCGCTAAAATTTACTCTCGCGTGAGTCGCGACGGCGCGAGTCGTTAGGCTTAGAAATTTGAAACTTTGTTTTTTCTCTCTCTAACGTCAGTGATGACGTACTTGCGCACCGCTGATGCGTAGTAGCTACTAGTCGGCCTCGGGTAGATCTCTCTCCAGACCTACCGGGAAGAGGGAAGGAAGGAATTCACTAAAATTTTATTAAATATATTAGAAATATCATTTTTGCTTTCAAATATTTTTAATAGGTAGCAATACCTATCAAATTTAAATCAAATTAAATATTCTTAAAAACTAATGAATCAGGATAAGTATCAAAAAAATTCCTTAGGAATCGGAACTTTCAAACTCAATTTTTCAAGCCTATCATTTATAGGTTGATCTATCACTATCAAAATCGGTCAAATGGATTTTTTTCCAACTATCAAATAAAGTATCAGATTCAAAAAAGATATGATAGTGCCCATCACTGCGTGTTAATTTATGATTTGTGCAATTTGGGTCAAAAGCGTGTAAACTTGGTATGCCATTTTGGGATTTGTGCAACTTAGGCCAAAGACGTGCAAACTTGGTATGCCATTTTGGGACCTGTGGAAATTTAGTAACACTCGTACAAACTTGGCAGACCATTTTGGGATCTGCCCAACTTTGGTCGAAAACGCCCAAACTTGGATTAGTTCTGGTCGGTTTTTTCTAACAGTGTACCATTACGTAGAGCCTAAATTCATGCACCTAGATTAAAGTTTACGCAGATGTGATAAGTGATAATAGGATAATATAGTTAAAACAATACCCGAGTCAAAATGTTCAATAATTTGTTGAGAAGTCCTATTTATTTCGATACCTCGCATAACAGCTGTCTCGTTTTCTCGCTTTCCCGCCCAATAAGTAGTGGTAGCTACCGCCCTCTTACCGCTAAATTGATAAACTTACTAATGGCGCGAAATTTAAGTCTTTTTTGGGTCAATGATGTATTTTAAAGTTAATATTATCCGAACTTAGATTCCTTGCACCACTTTTACTTTTTATTTTTTAGTAAAATAGCTTAAAAAGGATTCTAATTAACCTTGAAACATTTGCAATTTTTACTTGGTTTTTTCCAACTCTATTTATAAAATCGAATTCCGAATCGAAACCACAGATATTAATATCAATTTTATAGTGAAAAACGTGATCGATCTAACGATTAAAGGTTTGTTATCGTGGGATTATTTTAACTCTTGCTAAAGCTTATTCCCCGATGGTATTGTATTAAGCAGCACCTAAAATTGGCATCGACTTAAGTTGATTAGTCCGAGTTGGTGTGTATATAGGTTCGTATCTTTCATCCACGTATTCCTACAATGTTCATACCATTTTTATCGTAATGCTCAATATTTAATCGACAAATAGAGCCCTTTTAAAAGGAATTTAAGCCGCCCAAAAATTAGCTACAAAATTTTAAAGAAAAAATAGAATCGTTCACATTTACCAGTACCAACCCTAGTTTAATAAATATTATTCTGTAGGCTAAGTTTAAAATGAACCTAATGAGTAAGTTACTGTAGTTTAATACTAGATTGATTTTATTCATAATAGGAATGCTATTTTATAAACAATGAAAAAAAACCCGAAATTCTAAATTAGCTGGGGTCATCTTATAATGAATATAGTATTACTAATTCTTGTCACTAGAGGGCGGTAAAAAGTTATATGACTGGGTCATCTTGTTTAATATTAGGTTTCATGCAAGAAAGATGTGAAATTATAGTTGGCGTCATTAAATAGCGGCAACATAATTCATGTTTTAGTACAAAACATTTTTCCTTCAAAGACTTACTGTTTTTGGAAAAAGAATAGTGCAGGATTTTCGCTTTGACCTTCCCATTAGTTAAAACATGTCAAAATGGCACAAATCCGCTAAGTAATTCCTTACAGACACACGTCTCGGTAAAAAGAATTGCAAACCTGTTGAGTCTTCGGGAAACCAATCATTACGTGGAGCAGATAGCTAGGGACGCCCAATATGGTATGTCAAGCTATCAGGTACTTGAAAATCGAGATGGGTCGCTTATATTTGTCGGCAGCTATTCGTACACACGCAGATGAATTTAAGCTCCAATTTATCGTGGATAAAAGGTAGAAGGGTTGAACTTGTGTGCGGAGAAAGAGATAATTGAAGGGCATTAGTATAAACAAACAAGTCACACAAATCAACATGTTCGTGTGAGCTAGGTGTGGTTGGTGTCTTGGTGGTGGTGAGGACGTGTGGTAATATACGAGATGTTCCAATGGTTGGATTACTTTCAGTTCTTCTTACTCGCTTACTCAAAGAATTATATTTAAAACTCAGTATTTTCAATCCAAATTTAAACGAACCACAAACACACGCTTACAGATTATAATCCGAAAAGCTTGTTAGATTTCACACTCGTAGTTAAAAAGCTATTGGAAATATTTTTATTTTATACACTTTTGTATAAATCGTCTTCAAATCGTCTTCAATACAGCTGTCGAACAAATTAAGTTAAAACTTGAGGGTGTTCGCAATCTAACCGGGTAAATTCTTTGATTATGCCAATGTTGTTTCTTACCCAATACTTCCAAGAACTGGAAGCGGATCTTATCTCAAAAATATTCCGACATAACAGGTTTTTCGTGAATCACACATGATAGCGCCAGTGTATTTTCTTTCACATGACTTAATTTGTTTCAAGCCACACTTCTTTTTCGTGCATTCTCCGCAGTTGACAGACGGCACACCGTGATTGCAATAGCTAGTCTTGTTATTAATAAACGGTCTGGTTATTATGTAAACGGAGATATAACCAACCACACCCAGCTATAGGCAATTCCCATAGTCGCTTTAAACCGGGGGTCAAAAGGTAGACTTAGCGCAAGAAATAATTTTAAAAAGAAACCCCGCAAAGACTTACTAAGACTATACGTGGTTTCCAGATTTTTTGAAGTACTCTCAATTAGTAAATTTTACCAATGTTAACATCAGTTAATTTCCATGTAAATTCAGCAATTGAGATTCAGAAGGGAACATTTCATTGGAACCTGGAAGACGAAGCAGCGGCGGCTCTTCAGGACATCAATTTGAAAGTGTCCCGCGGTTCCTTGGTTGCCGTGGTGGGTCCTGTTGGTTGTGGCAAGTCTTCCCTCTTGTCCGCTCTGGTGTCCGAAATGCAGAAGACGAAGGGGGAGGTGAGAGTGGCCGGGAGAGTGGGATACGTCACTCAACAACCTTGGATTCAGAACGCCTCACTCAGACAGAATATACTTTTCGTCGACGATATGGACCAGGAAAGATACAAGAACGTCCTACACGCATGCGCCCTACAACCGGACCTTGAACAACTACCTGCAGACGACGAAACGGAGATCGGAGAAAGAGTATGTATTATTGAAACCAAAAGTGTTGTGAGAAAACAATTCATACTTACCGAAGTGAAATCAGGCGATAAAGGAGATGTAGTCATTGTTCGAAAAAAAATTTTGCTTAATCTGGCTTTGGCAATCCTCGGCAATGTCCGTCTATTTATGCAGGAAGAGGTAGAAAAGGAGAGGAATCGAACGTGCTTTTAGAATGAAAAGCGTAGATCTGAACTGCCACAACGGGAAAAATGGAAATCTTGGTTAAAACTTATCAAGCGCCATCAGATTTCCTACAAAAACTCGCACTACGTCGAACCCGTGAGATCTAGTTAAAGAGAAAAAGCCTCCGTGGTCTATAGTTGCGAAATCTGTACAAGATTTTTTGTTGAAAATAGTACATTTTGTTTAAGAGAGAGGGTGCAAAATGGTAATTCAATATGGAAGCAGTAGCCCTCTTGACAAGAACAAACTTAGTTAACCCATTTCGACCTCCTTTCTCCCATTGTGGGAGTTTAGGTTTGCGGTGTTAAATGCTGGTTCACACCACCACACATCTCATTTTATACCCCTCCCTGCCTTTTAATGACGGTAAAGTTTTTAAACAGAGAAATGTTGTTATTGTCCCAGTCTTCTTAAAGAAGTTTTGAAATAAACATCAAACGCGGGTGATAAAATAGGTGGAGGGAGGCGGAAGCGAACGAACATACAATATTAAATTTCATAGAAAGTAACACTATAGCTTGGAAACGCAAATAATCTTGAGAGGTGTCGCGCTACCCCGTGGTTAACAAAGGATAGTGGATCCTGTAGGAGTGTGGGATGGAGTCTTTACACTTCTAACTTAGGCTCTTCACCCTCGGCAACGAAGTCCTCCCAGCGTCCACAGCGTTTCGTTATTGTCGTACTGTACGGAAACGTCGGGGGTGCCCCTTTGTCTTGCACGGGGCCACCAATCATCATTTGCGCTCTATCATAACTCTTTTCTTCATCGGTGGATGTTACCGAACATATTCATAGTTTCATAGACGACTGCTTATGTGTTCGTTTACTAATACTACTTTATAGGGTATCAACTTGAGTGGTGGTCAGAAGCAAAGGGTCAACGTAGCCAGAGCAATTTATCGCGATGACGATGTTTATCTCTTTGATGACCCTTTGGGGGCAGTTGACTCGCACGTGGCCAAACATCTCTTCAATGAAGTCATCGGACCGAAGGGATTGCTTCGAAAGAAAGTAAATAACGTTACTCTTATTTTTACTATGAAATTGCTTAGCGTCCTTTGATGAGTGGTCGACATGTCGTTTCAATTAAATGCCAAGAGTAATTTGGTAGTTCTTTGCTCACTCGACAAATAGCAACTGTTTTATGATTTCAATTTGTAACAGACGAGAGTTTTGGTGACGCACACCTTGAGCTTCATCCGAGAAGTGGACGAGATCTTCTTCATGAACAACGGACGAATCATCGAAAGGGGAACCTATGACGAAATCATGAGTCGCCAAGGAATGGCCAGAGATTATTTCGCGCAACACACGAGTGAAGTGAGCGACGAGAATAAAAAAGATCCGTCGTTAGTAAATTTGGTTCTATATCTGCACTTTCTACAGCCAAAAGCGAAAAGCTTCAAGTCATAGAACATAACCATGTACTGTACAAAATAACTGATTTAAATTATTTGCGTACAACAGCCATGGGGCGTATACTGTTTGTAGAGATAAACCTTATTTTAAATTTTTGACTTGATTCTTTAGAGTAGAACCATGGAGGCTGTCTTGTAAGAGGAGCGGTCAGTGCAAGCCTTCCACTGTACAATTTGTCTTTCCCCAAATCAGCTTGAGCGGTGGCTGAAAGTAGCTAAAGGTGAGAACCGTAAAATTTGAAATTGGAGATGGTATACGGGACTATGAGGTACGGCCCCGTTTTCGGAGATATGTTTTATCAATGATCCGAAGTGCGACCACCGACAGGGAATGTTCTCCACTAACAAAAGACACCCACACCTTACCGAAAGATTATGTTAGCTCCCATAGAAATACCTCTCCTAAATTCTGCATAGGTGAGAGTTATTTTCAAAATTGACCTTTAATTACATCTCAGACTATGATCGCTACGCGGGGGCTAAAGAGTGGCTCACATACAGCTCCTCCATACAGAATCCGTGGTTGAACATGCTTTGCTAATTTATGAATTTTGATATAAATGATATTTTTGTAGTACGTTAGATATCAAACTTGAGAGATCTCATCTTGCATCCAAAGGAAAAGTCTCGGGTGAAGATGATGCAAAGCTCATGACTAAGGAGACGCTCAAAAAAGGAAACGTATGTGCTCTTTAATATACCTGGAGAATTTGAACTTTTCTTAGCTTCTTGAGAACTAAAACTCTCTACACAAATTTTTCTCGTCATAATGTTATTGCGCATTTTCAGATATCCGTATCACAATACAAACAATATTTTAAAGCCTACGGTATAACATGGTGTGTGATCCTCGAAATAATAGCCGCTGGTGGTGTAGTCCTTAATTTCGGGTCAGTGTACTGGCTGTCTTTGTGGTGCGCGGACTCCAAGGAAGATTTTCAAACGAATCCAGACTTAAAGGCAATCCGTATATCGGTCTTAGTCGTTCTTAGTCTAAGCCAAGCCATTACCACGTTTTACGCATTCATCATCAACGTCTTTCGCTCTCTACGAGCGGCGAACCGTCTACATGAGAAAATGCTCGACAGCGTATCTCGTTCTCCCATGTCCTTCTTCGACACGACCCCTGTTGGGCGGATACTCAATCGTTTCTCCCAAGATATCGACGCCCTTGACCAGCAATTACCTATAATGTTACTTCTCACCAATAGAGGATTGCTATTTTTTCTGGTTTTCCCGTTAGGAATTGCAATATATTTACCATTATTCGTTATTCCGTGCATTGTTGTTGTCGGTGGATACCTTTTACTTCAGGTAGGAACTTATTTTTGAGTCTCTTGTCATAAATACTAAACATAGTCAAAATTATGATTGACACACCGAAAAACCCTTAAAGCCATGTATAATGTGTAGTGTAAAATCATGGCCTATATCAAGCTAATCTTCCATCAGATAGAGCTCTACTGGGCATGCACGAATTTTGTACCTTTATCATTACATTGGGAATGTATTCGAAGAATCATTCCATGCTTACAGTCATGTCACATTGCCCAGCGACTACTCCATGAAATACTAAAACAACTACATCAAAATATAATTCTAATAAGCATGTCATAAATTAAAGGGTGTGTTTTTGGGTCTAACTCAGTGAAAAGTGTCAAAGAACATGGGGTCTACAACGCTTAGTTTCGGAGGTACGGGCCCCCAAACATTGACCCCGAAAACGTGGAAAATGTCACAAATGTAGAGTAAGACATAACAGCTTGCTCATCTTGTTTAGACAATTTCAATACCCTCCCATCTTAGAATTCTAATGAGCCATTTTCTAGCAGAAGCGTATTATTAAAGGTTGAAGTGTGCAAGGACTGGTCAATAAAAGTTGGTTCAAAGTGGCAAACAAAGAAGAGTTTCCAGTTAATGTATCATTTATTCGTACAAGTACAAAGTTAGCAGAAGTTTTAGAAGTATTGTTCAAAATGCCCACCATTAGCATTAATGCAAACATGTGCCCGTCTAACGAACGATTCTTGGACATGTTGAAAGATGCCTGGTGTGTTTCGGATTGTTTCACTCCCTTCAAGGATTCCTTGTCGCAAGTCGTCCACATCACGGACTACACTCTTGTACACCAAGTCCTTGAGATGATCACAAAGGTAGAAATCACACGGATTCAAATCAGGAGATCTCGCCAGCCACGCAACTGGTCCTCCTCGTCCAATCCACCTCAAAGGAAATATAGCGTCGAGATGTTCTCGAACCGTACGGCTGAAGTGTGGTGGTGCCCCGACGTGCATGAACCACATGTCACGTAGCAATGCTAACGGAATGTCTTCAAGTAGTTGCGGTAAATTCTCTCATAAAAACTCGAGATATGCTTCGGCATTCAGTCTGGGTGGTAGAAAATGAGGCCCTAATAAATGTGAGCCGACAATTCCGCACCACACATTTAAACTAAATTGAGCTTGGTGAATCCTAACAGTTGTTGCATGTGGGCTTATCTGACGCCATTCATGGTCTTTGTGATAGTTCAAAATACCATCACGGGAGACAAATGCCTCATCGGTAACTAAAAGAGCGCGTGGGAATAGATGATCTTCAACTCTAGCCACAAACCACCGGCAAAAGTCTAGGCGTCTAAGATAATCTGCGGGGTTAAGAGCTTGCACCTTCTGAATGTGATACGGGTGAAATTGATGCCCTTTTAGAATTCTCCTTACTAAGACGTGATTGACGCCTAACTTTCGTCCAACTTGTCTGGTACTAGTTGATGGGTCATCCTCGAATATGGTAAGAACGTCTTGTTCGATGTGGTCGATGCCTTCTTGAAGATCTCGTTCCCGATCATTTCGTGGTTGTAGTTGACCCGTGTCCCCAGTGGCGGGTTTAACCTTAAAATGCCATGGGGCCCCGAATTGAGCAGAATTAATTTTCTTCCATTAACAATTTTTTTATTTTCAAAGTAAAAAATGGAAGAGACTGATAGTTTTAAAAGGAAATAAATGACGAATATTTTCCCTTTCAGTAATATACCAAGAAGGGATTTATATAAGAAGACCTAAGTCGCGAGATTTTACGCTTCTACTCTTACGCCGGTGTCAGTGGACAAGTAAGCCCCACCCCTTTCGTGCCCGTCATTGCTCTGCAGTGGCGTCGCCAGGGGTTTTTTGGAGGCGCTTAAGCCCCCTGAAAATTCTCTGCAGCGCCTCCTAAAATTTCTTTAAAGCGCCCCCTTATATTTACTGAAAGCCTCTCCTAATTATTCAGTTGGGGTGAATTGAAGTTTTTACTTTATAAAAGTGAAATACACATAGAAACACACTATTTCATATTTATATCATCTAGAGCGTATGTATACAGTCGTGACAGTCTATTTTCATGATTTTTCGATAGCATAGCTACCCTACACTGTCCCAAGCACTGAGGGCAACATCTTCCTCCTTTCGCTTCAATCGCGTGCCTTCCGAAGCAAGGTCTAAAAAATACCTCCTCTACCCACTAAAGTACCGAGGATCTCCGAATCGAATAATTGAAATTTTGCCATTAACTGCGCCCCTCAATTAACCACGCCCACTAGTCACACTCGAGTTTAGTCAAGTCCTGATATAGTCAATGTCAAGTTATATTCAAATATTTTAACAGTAATAAAATTAATTTGTGTGATGCGAAAGCTTTTGCGATAAAACACGTGTTCAGTCCTTAAAGGAATGGTTCACCCATAAACGTTTTTGCTGTAATCCCTTTAATTACACCCAAAACCAAGATTTCGAGAGTTCAAAAAATTTTACATTAAGTATATTTTAAATTAAATCAGAAAAACTAATTGCATTGAGGACCTTTTGGCGCCTGTATGGTGCTTTTCCGCAAAGCCAGAGAGAGTGCGATACGTCACTCTCATATACTAATTCAGTCCTCCATCTTATTGGCCGAGGTGTCTATAGGACAAGCTTCTACTAAAAAGTAAACTCGACTATTACGCGGTTGAGCGCTAGACCGGCGACAAGGTACGTTGGCAGCGCCCGTAGAGATACTGGTAGAGCCGTAGTCAAGCCCGTAGGCCGCTGTAGCCAAGGCCTAGTACGCTAGCGAATCGTGGCATCATGGATTTATAATAGAAGCTTACGCTTCCTGGATATTCCACTCGCCTTAAAACGCGCACAACATTTATTCCTCATCTGAACTGGCGCGAGCTAGTACCAGCCTGGCAGGCGCGTTTGTGACGTAGAATTTGAGGCAAATTCAGAAGGGGGTGGAAGTTTTTCACGCGCTTGAGTTTTAACTTTTTATAGCGCGCGCGAAACAATTTTTAGAAAAGCGCGCGTGCGCGCTCGCCGAGAGAAAAAAGTTTGCCTCAATTTCTACGTCATCAGCCCCCCAGTCCCCACGCGCGCGAATTTTTATGACATAAATGTGTTTAAAATCAAAATGCCTTACTGAAGGCTACAGTGGAATATCCAGGAAGCGTAAGCTTCTGTTATAAATCCATGGTGGCATATCGTAACCATTTGGATGCACTATAAGGGTACTTACAGTGATCGGGAACAGTATAAAAACTAACCGCACACCTAGAGTTAACACTCTGACAGTACAACTTGGTATTTTGGCAATTAAATTTGATTCAAATTGGTGAACGAAACGACTAACGAGAGCTAAACATACTTGAAGATGAAATTGTCAGACTCAGAGAAAACCCGACCTAAATTCTTCTGCTTGAAGTGTAAAAATCTCATTGGCTAAACCTCTATTTAAACCAGCCAGTCATCTGGCAGGTCTGGCCAAGCACGACAGTGAAATTTAGAGATAGGGGTTAATGGTGATGTCTATATAAAATATAATTTTAATTATAAAATGAAAACTATCGCTAATAATTTAATTTCAGTAGTACCACTATCTTCATAAAAGTACTATTGAGCTTATAGACAAAAAATTATGGGTGAACCATTCCGTTAATTACTTTTGCTTATTTTATTACTCTAATATTCGCCTTATAGACAAGAGGGTGTCGTGATGAAAGTGTTGGGTTTTTAAAAATTCGAAATACAGTACTTTAGGGAGGGCTTAAGCCCTCCCAAATTCGAGACCCTGGCGATGCCACTGTTGCTCTGCGCTATCCCATTGGATCCCATGAGGATAGGTCATACGGAAGCGAATGATTCCGACTAGAGAAAAAGCAAACCTCGAGCAAAGAAAACTGAAAATGGAGGCTGCCCGCGGTGCTGAAACCAAAGAGGAGAGAGAGAGGGAGATAGAAATGCGCTTTATAAAATCCGCCGAAAAATGGGAAAATAGGGAGGGGGGGCAATAAAAACAATTTTCGGTACGTTTAGTTTTAGGACGCACATCCTTTGCGCATAGGGGGATTGACATCCTCGCCTTATCTCTGTCATCCCCTACATCAACTATGTGCGAGAAAGCTGCGCTCAGGCGCCGCGGTGTACCATATATTTAACCCCATGGATCACGGCTGCCTATACTGATTCTCACTCCGTCTTTCTCTCCTCTCTGCTGAAACTTTGCGACGGTTGCTTTTAATTGCCATGAACAAGTTAGTTAAAGGTTTTGAACATACATAACTTGATGGATTTTGAAAATGTGTCTCTACGTGAAAATCGTTCGTTCTGTAATTGTTTCTAAAACCTATGATTTCGCGAGTTCCAAAAACCAAACCAAGGCTTAACGAAAAGGTAAAAGAAATAGACGGTGGAAAACATATACCTAGCGTTTTTCTTTGCGGTAAAAACGAGCTGCTCCGAGACGGCGGCGCGTCTTACAATAACCCAGTCGCTCACTCCCGGTTTCCTCCCGGATTGATCCCAACCGCTCCGAGTCTAGAGACGGAGCGCCTGAAGACGTCACAAAACCGCTCTGAAAAAACTTTTGTCTTTCGATCATTCGGAGCAACTACATTCTTTCCTCCGAGCTAGAGCGATGACGTAACACGTAAATTTGGAGCGATCTCGGAGCGCTGTCAGGCGATCCAAAAAACGGTAAATAATAAGTCCCGGCTCCTTTTCCACCCCCCCCCCCACCTATTAAGGGGGATTGTCGACTATCACGCGCGCACCGGACGCTATTTTAGGCCTTCTTATATAAATTCCTTCTTAAAACTACTATTTAATTTTAACATCTTGAGTTTGGGGGCCCCAAAATGGTTACCGCTTGGGGCCTCCACTTGACTTAAGCCGCCACTGCGTGTCCCTCTCCCTCAAGCGACGGTCAACAGCCTCGAATGTTCGTCTATCCGGTACGCGACGTTGCGGAAATTGCTTCTGATATTGTCTCCGTGCCTCCATAGAATTACCCCGCGCAAGTCCTTACATAAGATGATATCCTCATATTATGCATTAGTGTACGCCATTATGTCACTACCGGAGGCTTAAGCGGCTCTGTGACTTTGTGAACAACAGCATCGTACTTTATGCCAACCGACCGCAATTTTTACGATCTGAGTAAAACCTTTTTGTGTCTGATTGTTTTACGTTCGCGTAAAAATCTTATCTGGCCTATGCTACATTTTATTGGAGGTGGTTTGCACAAGGAGGAGTTTTCAGAAAGTGCAAGCTCGTAACCATGCAGATTATCTTAGATGCCTATTGTTTGGGCTAGAATTGAAGACCATCACAATGACCATGAATGGCGTCAGATAAACCCACATGTAACAACTTTTAGGAGTCACCAAGTTCAATTTAGTTTAAATGTGTGGTGCGGAATTATCGGCTCACATTAAACAGTTGTTGCGTGTGGGTTTATGTGACTCCATTCATGGTCATTGTGATAGGAATGGATGGTCTTCAATTCTAGCCCCAAACAATAGGCCTTAAGATAATCTGCATGGTTAAGAGCTTCCACTTTCCGAATACTCCTCCTTGTGCAAACCACCTCCAAGAAAATGTAGCGTAGGCGAGATAAGATTTTTACGCGAACGTAAAACAATCAGACACAAAAAGGTTTTACTCAGATCGTAAAAATTGCGGTCGGTTGGTATAAAGTACGATGCTGTTGTTCACAAAGTCACAGAGCCGCTTAAACCTCCGGTAGTGACATAATGGCGTACACTAATGCAGAATATGCTGATATGAATCTTATGAATGGACTTGCGCAGGGTAATTCTATGGAGGCACGGAGACAATATCAGGAACAATTTCCGCAACGTCGCGTACAGGATAGACGAACATTCGAGGCTGTTAACCGGCGCTTGAGGGATACGGGTCCACTACAACCACGAAATGATCGGGAACGAGATCTTCAAGAAGGCATGGAGGACATCGAACCAGACATTCTTACCATGTTCGAGGATGACCCATCAACTAGTACCAGACAAGCTGGACGAACGTTGGGCGTCAATAACGTGTTAGCATGAATTCATTTACTAACATGAATGTCCATGTTAAGCATTCCCCTGTAGTCCACTCTCAAAAAGCGATAGGAGGAGCCAAATTTTCGCGCCACTCGTGTGACGTAAATTTTATATCCAATAGGAACCATACTGGAAATTCTTCTTTCGGGCGTGTCTTACCGTTTATTATTAAGCAGACAGTTCATTGGGATACTGGTTAATCTACCTCTATCGGGTTGTCGTTTTACTCACGTAATTTAGTTGTTAACATTTAACTCATAACATGATCGTATTTTAAAATGACAACAAAATGTAATCCTGAACTTGAAATCGTAAAAAGCACTATATCGAGTGCTTGTACCGTATTATACGACTTGAATGTAAGAATTGTAACCGAACACGTAAGCCTTGGCCAAACTTTGGAGCAAGCCTTGACAACAACAAATCTTTGATAACATCAAAATTAATAAACAAAATACCAAAATATAACACCTAAAACAACGATAAACCTATAACACGCGGGTTTCGTTGCTAAGCCTATGCCTACTGTTAAAACGCGTCGTCTGCTTTAAATATAACAGCTGATCGCTACTTTCCGTTCGCCACATCTTTTTTTTAAATAGGCTCCTCCTACTGCCGAGTAAGAGGCGATGTATGGTAAGCCGGAAAGACATTCATGTTAGTAAATTAATCCATGGTCTTAGTATGGAGAATTCTAAATGGGCATGAGTTTCACCCATTCAGAAGGTGCAAGCTCTTAACCCCGCAGATTATCCTAGACGCCTAGACTTTTGCCGGTGGTTTGTGGCTAGAGTTGAAGATCATCTATTCCCACGCGCTCTTTTAGTTACCGATGAGGCATCTGTCTCCCGTGATGGTATTTTGAACTATCACAACGACCATGAATGGCGTCAAATAAACCCACATGCAACAACTGTTAGGATTCACCAAGCTCAATTTAGTTTAAATGTTTGGTGCGGAATTGTCGGCTCACATTTATTAGGGCCTCATTTTCTACCACCCAGACTGATGGCGAAGCATATCTCGAGTTTTTATGAGAGAATTTACCGCAACTACTTGAAGACATTCCGTTAGCATTGCTACGTGACATGTGGTTCATGCACGTCGGGGCACCACCACACTTCAGCCGTATGGTTCGAGAAAATCTAGACGCTACATTTCCTTTGAGGTGGATTGGACGAGGAAGACCAGTTGCGTGGCCGGCGAGATCTCCTGATTTGAATCCGTGTGATTTCTACCTTTGGGGTCATCTCAAGAACTTGGTGTACAAGAGTGTAGTGGACGACTTGCGATAACGAATTCTTGAAGGGTGTGAAACAATCCGAAGCACACCAGGCATCTTTCAACATGTTTAAGAGTCGTTCGTTAGACGGGCACATGTTTGCATTAATGCTATAGGTGGGTATTTTGAACAATACGTCTAAAACTTCTGCTTACTTTGTACTTGTACGAATAAATGATACACTAACTTTAAACTCTTCTTTGTTTGCCACTTTGAACCAACTTTTATTGACTAGTCCTTGCACACTTCAACCTTTAATAATACGCTTCTGCTAGAAAAATGGCTCATTAGAATTCTAAGATGGGAGGGTATTGGAATTGTCACAAACATTTGTGACATTTTTCACGTGTTGGGGGTCAATGTTTGGGGGCCCGTACCTCCGAAACTAAGCGTTGTAGACCCCATGTTCTTTGACATATTTCACTCAGTTTGACCCAAAGAACACCCTTTAATTTATGACATGCTTATCAGAAACACCCTGTATAACGGATTGCGCATCCCTTTAAAGTTATGGGAAAAGGATCTTGGCTCTGTTGTAGTAGTAGTATGTAAAACACATTTTTAGTATATAAAAATAGACACGCGAAATGTTAGATAAGAGTAACTAGTTTTTTAGCAGTGACATAAAAACGATGCCCGGCCTAGCAGACGGGGCAGAACTGTAAGACGACCGAATAAAGAACGTTAGTGATTATGCTTGCGTATTAGTATACATAACAGTAGAAAACACAACATGGTGTCAGAAGTGGGGTCAACTCGTTAAATACTTGACCACAAGTGGAACCAACCGTCATGACGTCGTTCAAAGCACCACCTGCATTCAAGCCCGGTGACTCTCCCGCCCTGGCCTGGCAACAATACCGGGAACGATATCAAATATACTCCGTTGCTTCAAAACTCAACAAAGAAGAGCAGGAGCAAGAGAAGAACGTTTTTATTCATGTGATAGGCGACGAGGGATTACGAATTTATAAATCCTGACGATATCCCAACCAGGGGTGGCAGTACCAACGGCAGCAACGTTAACTCTACAACACATCCTGAACGCCTTCGATGAGTATTACAAGCCCTGTAAAAGCACTAACATATCACGCTTTACCTTTTTCCAAATGAAACAGTCTACCCATCAAACTTTTGCGCAATTCCTAACTGACCTCTAGACACTCGCACCGGCATGCGAACTTGGTGCACTACATGACTCTCTGATAGCGACCCAAATCCTCATCGGTATAAAAAGTGAAGCCGCACGAAAAAAATTGATCCTATTCAACAACCTTCAATTGGAAGATGCAATCACCACGTGCCAAGCCGAAGAATCTGCGAATTCACACCTCCAACTGATGACACAAACAATCAAACCAACGTCCGAGGAAACATCTACAGCACTGAATGTTATCATGTACAATATTAACTCCCGCGCACAAGACAGCTCCTCATACAAGAGAACTCCACGATACCCAGCTGTAGACGATAACCGCCGCTATCAGCCACGACGAGGACATCCCCCACCACAACGAAAACAGCAGAGATATCAAGACCAACGACAGTAAGCCCCCCAACAGAGTTATAACAATAGCCAATACTGTCTACAACATCCCACTCGCCCATGCCCAGCCATAGGCTCCACGTGTCGCGCCTGCAACGACAGAAATCACTGGGCTAGCACATGCCGGTCAATACGCTCGCTAGAGGAAATGCGTTATCAGACGGAACCAATACATCAGTGGCACCGGCAAGAACCGCCGGAAGGCAACGCACCATTACAGCAAGAGGACGATTCACAAGTCGCCCCATTTCACATCCACTCGCTAAGCCTCTACACTGTGAATACGGAGGAAGCAACTCGACCAGACGATCAATGGAGAGAAACGGTACAAGCGGCATACCCAAATGTCGAGTTCAAAATTGATACGGGATCACAAGTAAACGTAATACCAATAAACATATACCGAGAAATCCCGGAACTGCCACCACAACTTCGACCACAACACAGCATACGAGCTTACTCCGGACACAAAGTCGCCGTACTCGGCATAGCATACTTACCATGCAGATCACACAGCAACAGTGCAAATAACTTGTTCTATGTCACACCAACGCACTCAACGCCGATATTGAGCGGCAACTGTTCACAGAACTACGCCTGATCACCCGTCTCCATCACAAAACGACGGCAGGTTCAACTAGCAACCTGGACGAGATTAGTTACCACCACAGCTCACATAACCACGTTCCTGCACCAGTTCAAGCCCGAAGGAAATCATCCAGGCGTACAGTGACGTGTTCGACAAGATAGGGAAGCTCCCCGGCGAATACGAGCTGCACTTGAAACCCAACGTCCAACCAACAATCTGTGCAGCCAGAAAGATCCCTCTTCAACTACGCCAAGCAGTACGCGACGAACTCACGAGAATTCAGGAGAACGGGTAATAGAACCAGTTACTGAACCGTCTGAATGGGTCCATCCTATGGTGGTAGTCAAAAAAGAATCGCCAACAAGTGACCCAACACAATCGTCAAAACATTAAGTCCAGATTTGCATCGACCCACGAGTCTTGAAGCCAGCATTTTTTCGGACCCAATATCCAATGCCAACAACACAGGAGATATTCGCCAACTTATCGGGATCACAATACTTCACGGTACTGGATGCTCAAAGTGCCTTCTGGCAAATTGGCCTTACAAAAAGCAGCTCTCTCATATGTACGTTTGCGACACCGTTCGGACGATTCCGGTTTAAGTGACTCCCTTATGGCATCGCCACCGCCTCGCAACTATTTCAAGAGGTGATGCAAGACTACTTCGGAGACATGTATAACGTACACATATCGACAGACGACTTCATTATCCACGGACGTGAACAAAAAACGCACAACAGAGCTCTACTAGCCGTTTTTAGGCGCGCACGGAAAGAAGGTCTGACTTTCAGCTCAGGAAAGATGCAGATGGCGGTACCTAAAATCAAATACCTGAGACACATCATCAGTAAAACAGGCCTACACATCGATCCCAGCAAAGTGAAAGTCATATCGGATCTACAAAGACCAGCTGACAAGACCTCTCTCCAACGCTTTCTAGGAATGGTGAACTATTTGGCCAAGTTCATACCATGCTATTCCGAACATACAGCACCACTAAGATATCTTCTGAAATCAACAGCTGAATATCAATGGGTTGCTATCTCTCAGTAGATGCAAGCCAATATGGTATCGGTGCGGTCCTCCTGCAAAATGATCGACCAGTCGAATATGCATCAATGACGTTCAACCAAACCCAAGTCAGATACGCACAGATAGAAAAGGAATTACAAGCGGTTCTCTGTGCCTGTGAGAGATTCCACTATTATGTCGCGGCAGCACCAGTACCGATACAGACGGATCATCGTCCTCTGCTTGCAATCATTAAAAAGCCGTTCCAGCTAATGTCTCCCAGTATTCAACGACTAACGCTACGACCAGCAGGATACGACCCCATACTGAAATACGTGCCCCGATCGCAACTATATGTCGCTGACACTCTCTCAAGGGCACCGAACCCGGATGTACAGTATGAAGCAAGTTACCTGGAAGGCCCCAACGCGACTGTATACAGCTTAATATCATTATCAAAGGAAAAAGACGAGCTATTTAGACAAGAAACAGCAAGGGACAGGACGCTGCAAGACCTGCTAAAATTAATCAGGAACTGGTGGCCGAAAAGCATGATCAGTATCCCTAACAAGATAGCCCACCAATACTGGTCTGTCCAGGAAGAACTCCACGAAGAGCACGGCCTGTTGTACAGAGGTGACCGCCTCGTAGTACCGGAGAACCTACAACGGGACACCATGGCACAAATACATGCAGTACATCAGGGTATCACGTCCTGCCTAGCAAACGCCAGAATCCACATGTATTGGCCGAACATGTCGAAGGATCTGACTTACTACATCCAATCATGCCCAGTCTGCAGACAACACGATCGAGCTAATACATCCATGCCATTAAAACCAATACCAATAACACCACACCCATGGCACACGTTGGGAACAGACTTGTTCCATCAACAATGGCGCAACTGGATTATTATAGTTGACTACAACTCGAAGTTCATAGAAGTACAAGAACTGTCCACCACAAACGCACAAGCAATAATAACGGCGATGACACCACATTTTGCGAGACATGGTACCCCTCAGAAAATCATCAGCGACAACAGCCCAACCTTCAACTCGGCAGCATACAAATCATTCCTGGCTCAGTGGGACATATAATACGTAACGGCGAGTCCCTACCACACAAACAAACGGGCTGGCAGAGAGATCCATACAAACCATCAAGCACTTATTGGGAAAAGCCCAAACTGATGGAAAGAACATCCATCAAGTTTTGTTGGAATAGAACACTACACCAACAGTCGACATGGCGTCTCCAGCGGAAATCTTAATGGGACGACGGTTACAAACACCATTAACAACAAACCAAAAATCAATGAAACCACATTATCCCACTGACAAAACCACGGCGGCTCCACAACATCGGCGTGAAACAATGGTGAGATACTCCGAAAAATTGCCTCATAAACCATTAATGCCACTACACCCTGGAAGCAACGTTCACTATCTGGTAGGGGACCGTCCATAAACTACGTCACAGTCTTATGGGGGGGAGGGGGTTTCTAAATTTGTGACGGTCCGTGACAAGGGGAGGGAGGGGTTCTTCAATGCGTGACGTCACATTTAGCATTGATTTTGTTACGAAGTCAGTAAGTGGCCGATTGGCTCTCTTATGTTATAGAAGAAGAAAGACAACATTCCATAGTCCACCGTTACAATAATTTACCAAAATTGTTATTCCATCATCGCTTAGATAGTAGAAAATTTAAGCAATTTTCTACTATTTACACCTTTGTATAGCGCATTTAAAATAAACAGCGTAAACTCTCTTATGTCTCTGTTTATTCGCTCCTATTATTTTTGAGGATTAATCAAATCCCCCTGCCGATTGAAATGGTTTCGATTCTTTGGGAAATTTTCGAAATTTCAAGCTCGATGAATCTGTTTTCGGTGACAGTGTCGAAACCTAAAAAGTGTGCCCCTTTAACTAAGCTTTATGGAACTTTTTTTAAGCTTATGAAAAGCACATCCAGACATTAAAATTCTAAAGGTCAATCAGAGGGAAAAAGCTTAAAACGGAAGAGAACTTTGAATTTTCAGCCGAGCAAAATATTTCTGCGAGAGCGGCATATCACTTAAGAAATTAATCAAATTAAATTTGTAAATTAAGACAAATCATAGTGCAGAGGGGGTGGTTAAAGAAATGTGACGTGGTTTTTAGGGGAGGGGTCTGAGAAAAGCGTGACGAAGCGTGATCTGGGGGGACGGGGGGGTCAGAAAATGCTTTTTTTCGCGTGACGTAGTTTATGGACGGTCCCTAGGACCAAGGAAATGGCTAGAGGCAGAAGTACAACACGCAGACAAGCAGGTCGACTCCTACATAATCCGAACACAAGAAGGCAAACTACTCCGCAGAACAAGAAGTCAATTGAGGCTGGACGTAGGAAAACACTCGGAACAACTCCAGCGAACACAACGGCAAAGACCATTGACAAAACAAGGAGCGAATCAAGCCAAAGCCGGAGCAACATCGTCGGAGCCATGGGCCAAAACTATACTACAAACAGGACAAATCAGGCAAACGGAAGACCTAACTAGGCAAGGGGAAGAGCAGATAAGGCCAATGGAAAACCAAATTATACGAACGGGAGAGCGGACCATACAAACTAAAGACTCATTGGAACAACGAAACCGCCCACAAACAGCAAAGTCATACGCAACGATACATAAAAGTCCAGAAACAGTCAGAAAACAACAGACACAGCAACAAGTCACAGATCAAC
Organism: Phalangium opilio; assembly: GCA_019434445.1. Taxonomy (NCBI): domain Eukaryota; kingdom Metazoa; phylum Arthropoda; class Arachnida; order Opiliones; family Phalangiidae; genus Phalangium; species Phalangium opilio. Next base: position 51,940 of record JAEQBA010001960.1, read on the forward strand.
AACTAAAGACAACAAGGAGTGGTCGAATCAGCAAGAAGTCAATATTATTCACGTCACCCAGTTTCGTTTAAAAAAAGAAGTTGCTGTAGTAGTAGTATGTAAAACATATTTTTTAGTATATAAAAATAGACACGCGAAATGTAAGATAAGAATAACTAGTTTTTTAGCATTGACATAAAAACGATGCCCGGCCTAGCAGGCGGGGTGGAACTGTAAGACGACCGAATTAAGAACGTTAGTGATTATGCTTGCGTGTTAGTATACCTAACAGTAGAAAACACAACAGGCTCCAGAGGCGTACCCAGGGATTTTGATGCCCAGGGCGGTTGCGGATGTTAATGCCCCCCTCATCCATTACCCATTGATAGTCTATTAAATGGTGAATGAATGACACAAATTTTGTTTTCTCGAAAGTTCCTGCCTCGGGGAGGGCTACGATTGCGCAGCGCCGCGGCCGCAGCTACACCGCGAAACGGGTCTGTGACGAAACACGCGTCACGCGTGCGTTTAGTGAATCAGTACAGTTCTGACAGTTCGCCTCTTATACGTTCTAGGAAATTGTAACAGCTCTATCACACATGAAGCGTGCATTTTTGTCTAGAGAATGGTAATACCAAGAACGGATTTAAGCTAATAAGAACATAGGGCCATAGGTTTAGCCTTTGGCAACATCCTCCCATACTTGGTTGAGAAGATTCGCCTGCTAATATTAGCGGTTACCAGGACGCTCATATATATTAGCAGTCGAATCTTCTCAACCAAGTATGCTAGGACGGGGACGATTTGTCCCGGACAAAATATCTTTTGTCCTATCCTGAAATCCATTCTTGGTTATACCATTTTTAGCCACACCGTATGATGAACATCTACGATGTGGGTCTTTGTTTTACCTGGCCTGTTGTTGGCGGTGGTGGCGTCGTGAAAGAAAACTGCCTTAGGCAGTATAAAATATTTCGTTCGTCATTTAAGGGAGAGTGAATGGGAGAGAATTGGGGTGAGGTGAAATTTTTCGTTTGTGTATTTTAAAAGGAAGGGAATTATAATAGTAGCCCCAGTAGCACGTGGGCTCCACAGTACAATCTTTTAACAGTCCGTGTGTTGGCTAGGTGTCTTAAAAACTTGGGACAGATAATACATTTAAACACAAGCCGAAAAGCAATAAAGTAAACAGTCCATTATTCAGCCTGTTTTCTCTTACTCTTTATTATATTAAGTCAGGCGCGTTCAAGTTTTAGACTTGTTTTGAAACAGTCCGCCGGCTTGACTATATTAAGTTTCAGATTATCAGTTTTAGTCTGGTTATGAGACAGTCAACTGGCTTCTCCATTTTAAGTCTGACACGATCAAGTTTTAATCTTATTATGTGACAGTCCGCCGACTTGACTATATTAAGTCTCGCATTTTCAGTTTAAGTCTGGTTATGAGACAGCCCGCTGCCTTCTCTACATTTCAGTATCTGATATCCATTACTTAGTATTGTTATTTGATATTACCGGTCCGCGACAATTTGGTCTCGCCGTTATGGTTTTGCCGATTTGGTCTCGCCGTTTTGGTCTCGAGACAAATGGGTCTTGGGACAAGTAGGTCTCGGGACAAATGGGTCTCGAGACAAATGGGTCTCGGGACAAATGGGTCTCGGAACAAATGGGTCTCGGGACAAATGGGTCTCGGGACAAATGGGTCTCGGGACAAATGGGTCTCAGGACAAATGGGTCTCGGGACAAATGGGTCTCGGGACAATTGGGTCTCGGGACAATTGGGTCTCGGGACAATTGGGTCTCGGGACAAATGGGTCTCGGGACAAATGGGTCTCGGGACAAATGGGTCTCGGGACAATTGGGTCTCGGGACAATTGGGTCTCGGGACAAATGGGTCTCGGGACAAATGGGTCTCGGGACAATTGGGTCTCGGGACAATTGGGTCTCGGGACAAATGGGTCTGGGGACAAATGGGTCTCGAGACCTAACCCAACCCAACCTTGTTTGTAGGTAAGAAGATTATTTATATGGGTATTAAAAGCCCGCTTCTTACCACGAACAATTTATTAGCAATAATAGAAATATTTTGGAAAAGGTGTCAGATAATTAATAGGAGAATATTTGGGAAAAGGTGGCAGCTAATTAATAGGAGAATATTTTAGAAAAGGTGGCAGCTAATTAATAGGAGAATATTTTAGAAAAGGTGGCAGCTAATTAGTAGGAGAATATTTAGGAAAAGGTGGCAACTAATTAATAGGAGAATATTTAGGAAAAGGTGGCAACTAATTAATAGGAGAATATTTTGGAAAAGGTGGCAACGAATTATTGGAACCATTGTTTTGGAAAAGGTGGCAACGAATTATTGGTACCATTGCTTTGGAAAAGGAGGCAACTAATTAGGTAGCCAAATAATCACGAGACCAAACCGTCCCGAGACCAAATAATTACGATACCAAATAGTCCCGAGACCAAATAATCACGATACCAAATAATCACGATACCAAATAGTCCCGATACCAAACCGTCCCGAGACCAAATAATCACGATACCAAATAGTCCCGAGACCAAAAAATCACGAGACCAAATAGTACCGAGACCAAATTGGTGAGAATAATTAGTCCCGCGACCAAATCTGCAAGACCATATTTTCCTGTTCCGGATATTTCAGGCCTCATTGGTTTTTATTTTTTTATTTATTTTAGTCCCTGACTTCCTTGGTTTTATCTTATAATGAGACATTCCCCTGACCTTCCCATAATAAGTCTATGACCTCCTTAGTTTAGTACTCTAATCAGGCAGTTCACTAGTTACGATATATTAAGTTTCGCGCGTGCTAAATTTAGACTTGTAATGGGACAATCTGCCGGCTGCTAGTAAAGGGGCTATTCACTCAAATTTTCTGTACGCCTGTTAAGTACGATACGATGTGGCTACTATTACGAGCCAAGCCCTTGGGTCATCTTGTTGTCTGAAGTCTTGACAAAAATGCTCGCGTGAAAAACTGAAACGGTTTCCGCTGTTTATGGCATCACGGCGAAGTGGGCATCATTCTACGGACTGTAGAAAACGGTAGAATGACGCCCCTTTAGCCGTGATGCCCGGGCCGCCCCTCCGCCCCCCTCTGGCTATGTCACTGCTTGGCTCCAGGACTGTAATATAAACTTATGATTTTTTCCACATCTTTGGCAGCGTTTCTTGATGTCGAGCAATCGTCAATTCAAGCGGATAACAAGTTTGAGAAATTCCTTCTTGTTCTCGCACGTGGGAGGATCTGTGGCTGGCAGCACTGTTATCAGGGCGTGTGACGCCGGAGAGCACTTCGAAAGACACTTCCTTAAACTGATCGATGAATGCACTGCCGCTAACTACATGATGAACATGGCGCAAAGGTAAGTTTGTAATTTTATCATTAAAGCCTATTTAAATTGCATCTTTTTCATTTGGAGCGGCAGATTTACCAGAATCTTCTCTACATTTTTACCTTTGGACTAAAAACCGCTAGGGATGAAAGCAAAACGTGCATTCCAAGTCGATATAAGTTTCTCCAATAAAATGCTGTTTCTTTCCAGATGGCTGACAGTACGCTACAATATCTTGGGCAATTGCTTGATGTTTTGCACCACAATTTTTATAGTTTTGAGCAAAGGGACACTGTCAGCTGGTTTTGTAGGATTGATCTTGGCTAATGCCGATCGGGTAAGCGCTATCAACGAAAACCATGCAAATTCCAAATCTTTTCCACAAACTACAATCTGTGCCAATTTTTCGTAGAACTCTTCATACTAGCGTGATAGTACCTCTCCGAGTAAAGATGAGGACTACCTAGAAACTTATTTATGTAGATTTTAAATTTTTGCTCTTTAATGATAAGCAATTTCAGAAGTTAAAATTTATGAACTATTCAAAGCATAGAGAATTTCCAGTAAGGCAGACGAAATTTTCATCCAATAAGGGTATGTCTAGCCCCCAAGGCAATCATCCAATGGGGGAAAAACAGGAAACTCCTCATATACCCTTTCTGTTCAAAGCTAGATTCACATCTGGGTTGGCGTGTAAACACTATCCTCTCGTTTCACCAAAACAATATTCTTAGTTTACCATCATGACTCTTAATGTTACATTATACAATAGCTGATTTGCGGCTAGCCACACTGGAAATGCTCGCGCTCAAAAATTAATGGAAACTCCGAAGCCACAACTTCATTACAATAAGAACTTTAACTTATCTAGTAACCACCATGAAACTGACTGCTAATATAAGTCCTTAAACTTTTCATTTAAATGTGTATTTGACTTTCGGCGCACTCTGAGTCGTTATTAGGTTGAATTCATAAACGTCGGACGCAACGCAATTTAGTACAGGCAAAGGCAGGGCGTCGTGCGCAAAAGGCGGAAGTTTTCGCACGACGCCCTGCCTTTGCCTGTACTAAATTGCGTTGCGTGCGACGTTTATGAATTCCACCTATTGTCTCTTCACGGACACGCGAAAACCACATATTAATTCATTTCACCTCGGCCCTCAATAGTTTATCTCTCAGACCAATATTAAAGGAAAGGGTCAGGGTTCCTAAAATAAGACCTAAAACTAACGGCCTTGTTTAGAAGATATCGAAATCATAGATAAAAAAATACACTTTCCCTAATTACGATTAAAATCCAATCTAGGACTAGGATATAGGGGTGAAGGAGTCTTCGACTGCCCGTTTTCCCAATGAAACGCGCCTACAGATTATCGTCCGTTCTGGGAGACTCTTAGCCGCGCACCTTGTTCCGCGCTCATAGTCATCGGGCGTCGTCTGTTCGTTTGTTTTAATTTTTGTTAAAGGCGCTGCATTTTTCAGTGCTTTAACGGAACATTTATCATTATTTTATTTTTTATTAATAGTAAATTATGGTTCTTTGATAAAACTGAAGTAAAGGTAACGGTTTTTTACTCTTTCTCAACACTAGATAAGTGTTTAAGGTGGATTAAAGCCTGTGGGAGGGTCGAATTAACGCCCGATAAGAATAAAAAATATCTCTACATGTGCAGTGAACACGTAATATAGGCGGCGTTGCTTCAAAGGCCTAAGCTAGCATGAAAAACCCGCTATTTTCATTGAATTGGATTTGCGTGGTCACGTGATGCGCGTAACCAATGTAACTAGGTGCGCCTGCACGAATCTCCCATCGGAGAGGCCGAAACCTGAGCTCTAAGAACGGGCAGTCGAAGACATCTTCACCCCTATATCCTCCTAGATCCAATTATTTGACCCTAAAATTGAAGAGAGCAGCGCGCCATTTTATAAAGTCACGTGAAAAACTCGCACACACGCCGTTATTGGCCAAATGGTTAGCGAATAGGAAAGCTAGACCTTTAGCAGACGAGACTTTTCTGCTTAGTTTTTATTCATATCGGTGAGTCAATTGTGTTTAATTGACGCGTAAATGTACTTAAAAACTCAACTACACAACAGAAAAGTTCGACATACTTCGAGAATAATTTAACAATTTTGCCTGATTCTTTACCTGAAAGCTATCAGCTGTGAAATGATTTTCACAGACATAATGTTTAAAGTCAGCACCTAAAGCATTAACTTTAGCCAAGGCCCTTCCCTAAATGTCCCTTATGTTGTATAATGTAGAAACTGAACTGAATTGACTTTTATGATAGAACTGAACTTACGTCACTCGGAGAGGTAAAAAGTCACTTGTTATGGTGCGCATTGACTTTCATTGCGTCTAACCACAAGTCAGCTTTGGTGATATTTAACTTTAACACTCATGTTGGCAAACTGAGAATATAGTTGAGGTGAAACGAGACAATAGTGGTTATTTTGCAAATCAGTTGTGAATGTAGCTATCAGAAGGATAGACAATTGGGCCTGTACAAACACATAAAGGTTATATCTCTCCAAAATTTATACACTTTACACATTTATACATTCCCATGTGTCCAAGACATATCTTTATTGGATGTAAAATGTAGTCTGCTATACTGTTTATTCGCTATGCTTGGAATATTCTTTAATAATTCGTAAATTTTTACTTCAAAAAAGAGATATAATTCTATATCTATGTTAATAAGTTTGTAGTAGTAGTCTTGACTCGGAGAGGTAATATTTTGGTTTTTCCAACTATTTTTATCAATGATTTCGATACCTTCTAAACGAGGCCGTTAATTTAAGGTCTAATCAGGGATAGATAGACTTTTTTAAGACGGAATGGGTAACAGGGTTATTCGGGTGCGCGTCCAAGTCCACGACCCCCTTACCCGTGACGGAGGGGTATGAAAGAAGAGGCGGGTCTTATTTTTGTTATGGCGTTGTATGTATATCCGGGTCAAATAAACGTCGTCTGCCCCTTCGTCTGCCAAGTTGGAATGGGCTCGGATTGTAATTTTTGAAATAACATTGTTTAAAAATGGGAGTTACACAAGACATAGGGCTTGAAACTGAAAAAAAAACGGGGAAGACCCAAGAAAATTAAAAGTGAGTTAGAATTGAGTAAAAGTCTTCATAGATATTACAGCACGAACAGGTTTTAACCAAACACTAAGCTCACAAAACTCCTGACCATTCACTAAGCCTTGGTTAACTTCATCAAATTCGTTTATAAAATCATGAGGATAGTAGAAATGAATTAGCGAACACTTTTCACGATTACAGATGTACTCCAAATCCAAAACACCGGCACCAAATTCACTAACTACCTTCTTAATTGCTATTAAAAACAATTCCCGAATAATTACCGGACTCTCGCATTTAGACGGCTCCATTTTGAGCCCCTGTGAAGACGCTTATCTGTACAACCATAGCCCACTCGATCCGCGCTCTATAGCTATAGCGCGAGCAGCTTGCGTCGTGACGCGCGTGATCAAGTGGGCTATGGTACAACGCAAGAGGGGTCGTAGTCATGGCGACAGAGGTAAACAGGAATTTCGTATTTTTGGCCCTCCTTGTCAGCAACGTCACCAATACGTAGTTTTTGTGAGTCAATAAGATAATTTAATTTTTTGGTTACGTGTTGAAGGAAGGGACTATATACTCGTCTATGAGTCGGACTGAAGTAAAGGCCAAACATTGTTTATTCCGTCTTAAAAAAGTCTATCTATCCCTGGTCTAATGTTAGGTACCCTGAACTTCTCTTTTAACAGAAGAAACTATAAACGTTCGATCTTTTCTTTTTGTATTCTAAAGATGAAAGTTTGGTCTTTATACAAATGTAGTATAGTTTAATTTATAAGTATACACATATTTCAAATGTTAATATCAAAACATTTTCTTGGAAAATGAAACAAAAACAGAGCTTTATATATAATAATAACTATAGTCTGTCAAACGAAAGAAGAGCCCTGAGAAATTTGTCCAAATTGGTGTCGCCACCATCGACCCCATAGTACTTTATCAACTTGTTTTGTTTTGTCAATCGTCAGTAATATAGTCTGCTATAAACAGATAGGCTTAATCGCAATAGAACCAATACATTTTGCAATATATATTTAATATGTTTCATGGTTTTTTACGATCATCGAGTATTAAAGAATATAAAACAAAATTAACGACAAGACACCAGTTTTATCTTTGTTCAAGTAGCATTGCAATATATTTTAATGACATAATAGCAGACTATATTACAGACGACTATTGACAAAACAAAACAAGTTGATAAATAACTATGGGGTCGATGGTGGCGACACCAATTTGGACAAATTTCTCAGGGCTCTTCTTTCGTTTGACAGACTATAATATAGCCATCGAAATTCCGAAAAATATTTCCATGTTTTCGTTTTTCATTACGAAAAAAGATAATATTAAGGTTTCGTAGGATTTCTTTAACATATCAACACAAGGCGAACTGCTAACACAGTGCACTAGTGTAACAACGGACGGACACACACAGACACACCCCTAGACGACATTGCTACTCTTTCTGTATTAATTTTGAGTTGAGGAACAAGATTACCTTAAATATTAAAATAAATATAATTACAAGTTGGGAAAACCAAAATATTACCTCTCCGAGTCAAGAGGTCTACTACTACAAAGTTATTTTCCTAGATATGGAATTATTTCTCTTTTTTGAAGTAAAAATTTACGAAATATTGAAGCAGCATTCCAAGCATAGCGAATATACAGTAAAGTAGACGACATTTTACATCCAATCAGGATAAATCTTGGACACATGGAAATCAGTCAAGGGCAAAAAGAACAGGAAATGAACTCTACGCTTCAGCTGTTTACAATATATTCTGATAGCTACATTCACAACTGGTTTGCAGTGTAAAAACTATCGTCTCGTCTCACCTCACCTCAAAAATATACTTTGTTTGCCAACATGAGTGTTAACGTTAAATAATACCAAAGCTAAATTGTAGCTAGACGCACTGATAGTCAATGCGCACCATAAATAGAATAAAAACTCTGTAGCTTAGCCCTACTAATCTAATTGCCACCATGATCTTTTCTTCTATTATAAAATCTTAACATGATTATTTTAGAGTGTATTTAACTCTTAGCTTTCTTCATGAGATCACTAAACCAAGGATTATTCTATATACAGATGTAGTATAGCTTAAGTTATATATAAACAGCCATTTCAAATAAAAATATTAAAGAAAATCTTTGGAATATCAAAATGAAACAGAGCTTTAAAGCTACAAAAGTACTAAATGCGTCATAATTACGAAAAATATTTCCACATATTCACTTTATATTATGGATAAAGGGAATATTATGGTTCTGTAGGATTTCTTTACACATCAAAACAAATCGAACTTCTGACGCAGCGCACTAGTGTAACAACGGACAGACACACACAGACAAAAACATAGACTGCTTTTTAACTCTTTCCGTATTAATTTTGAATTGAGAAACAACATTATCTTAAATATTAAAATAAATATAATTAATTTTTAATATTTTCTTCGTTAGTTATTCGCCTTATTGAACGTTACATCGTTTTAAAAAAGAACAATTAAACATTCTTGAGAGACTTGACTAATATTGGCGTTTGAAATAAAGCATACGCCGGTTGCTTCGCCTTACTCAAATAGGTAGTATATAAGGGTGTCGAACTACAGTTAAAAGCAAGAACAACCGCAATTGCGAAAACCTTTGGTGGCCGATCCCACCTTAGGGAGGCTAGACGTTTCTCGTAACCCTAGCTGATCGCCGCGAATGTCTTAAACCAAACGATGACGATGGAGTAGAAGCCAGGTGTGCAGACTGGTGTCCATGTGGGATGGACAAAAACAGAGACGAGAAGATGGTGGTGTAGAAGCCAGGTGTGCAGACTGGTGTCATGATTTAATAATATGTTAGCTCCCTATAAGTTACTCAGGCTTCTTAGGCGTAATGTATCCAGCGATATCTTCTCATTTCGCCCGCGCGGGAAAAAAATCCGAATGTTGCGCTCTCTCTTGTCGAAAAAAAAAAAATCCACTCGTACTCCTCGACCTCGAGTCGTCGGCTGCTTTTTTTTTAGTCGTAAATATTTATGTTTTAACAATTTAACATTAAATCATAGCGTTTGTGTCAGTACTGAGACAAAAAATGCAGGAACTCAATGAAAATTGCCAATATTGATAAAGAATGCTAAAGATAAGAGTTTTTATTGTGACTTGAAACCAGAAAATTATACAACTGAGCTAAATCCAATCCACTGATCTCTTAACTGTTTCCTTAACCGAGGCTACTGAGCGAAATATTCGGCTGCTTAAATAGCTCCGATATCATTGGCTACCTTCCATTACACGCGCTTCCGGGGAAAAACCGGAAAGAAGAGTAAATTACATTTTCGTTCACTTGGCTGCCGCAGAGCGTCGCATATAATTGGGAAGCCGGCGGCGCGGGAGAAAACGCTGGACTATTAAATGAATTGCCTGAGTAACTTATAGGGAGCTGACATATTTTTAACTCATGCTGGTGTCCATGTGGGATTGACAAAAACAAAGACCAGAAGATGGTGGTGTAGAAGCCAGGTGTACAGACTGGTGTCCATGTGGGATGGAAAAAGACAAAGACTAGAAGATGGTGGTGTAGAAGCCATTATGTACGGACTTGTGTCCAAGTGGGATGGACAAAGACCAGAAGATGGTGGTAATTAGAAGCCAGTATGTACAGACTGGTGTCCAAGTGGGATGGACAAAGACCAGAAGATGGTGGTGATTAGAAGCCAGTATGTACAGACTGGTGTCCAAGTGGAAGGGACGAAGACCAGAAGATGGTGGTGATTAGAAGCCAGTATGTACAGACTGGTGTCCGTGTGGGATGGAACAAGACCAGAAGATGGTGGTGTGAGAACTCAAGTGGATGAGCCATTTCCGTGACTGTGAATGCAGTTCGGAAATGGCGAACACGTTTGCTCCGATTTTGAAACTGCGAACGCGGTCACGTGGGTGTAACAACAGACACACACACAGACAGACACACACACGATCGTTACAGAACCTCTCCGTGACATACGTCACTCGGAGAGGTAAAAATTAAAAATCTTCTTCATTATTCACCTTATTGCGCGTTACATCGTTTATAAAAAGAAAAATTGAGCATTCTTGAGTGACTTGACTAATAATTAAGTTAGAAACGAAGCATACGCCTGTTGTTTAGCCTAACTCAAATCGGTAGTATATAAATGTTTCGAATCACAGCTATAGATAAGAACAGCGTATTTGGTAGGCTAGACGTTTCTAGTAGCCGATCGCCGCGCATATCTTTACCTTAATGATGGTGGAGTAGAAACCAGTAAGAAAAGACTGGTGTTCATGTGGGATATGGAAAAAACACCAGAAAATGGCTGTGTTATGAAGCCAGTAAGTAAAGACTGGTGTCCTAGTGGGATGGACAAAACCAAAATAATGTGAAGTTTAGACGACATTCAGGACAGACAAAGCCCATAAGATGGTGCAGTTAACCAGTGTAAGTGGAATAAAAGTTTCCACATTGCCGGTAATTGTGAATACGATCCGGAATTTGAGAACACATTTGCTCCGATTTGAAAACTGGGAACGCGGTCCCCTGGGTATAACAAGGAACAGACAGACACTTTACCTCTCCGTGACATACGTCACTCGGAGAGGTAAAAAGTCATTTAAGTGGCACAAAACAAGAAGGATCAAATGTTACTTAATTAATAAAGAATATTTCCGAGATGGAACTGTATTTAGAGGTTTGAATGGGAGATTTATATAGCAAAACGAAGCCAAATAGCACTGTTCTCAAGTTTATCGACAGTGTAATTTTAGGTTGGGCACACCAGACTGCTGTTATTCTTGTATGTTTCTTCGTAAAGCTAGTTTAGCAGCCATTCTAGTATGTTATCAAGAATACGTTTAATAGTCGTTTCCTGACGAGAAAATGACAAACGTTTTAACTCTCCGAGTGACGATGACGTGTAGTACCCCTGGAACAGTGGTAATAATTTGGGGAAAAGAGTACGATCTGACACCCATCCCCTGCTTGTTTGAGACTTTTTATTTTGATTTACTTTTGAACATATACCATTATGCATTCAGGTCGCTATCAGGTCCTACTTATGAAAGATAATATATTGTATTATCTAATTGGCCAATGATAATTTCCCCGGAATTTTGAAAAGAAATTGAGCAGGCTTCTCTGTCTCGTGGAACAATTATTTATTTTCTACAGATTAAGTACTAATTTAATATTTTGATCTAACAGCTTCTGCAATATCTGAAACTCTTTATCGTTTCCGTTACGGGTTTGGAATCAAATGTCGTCTCCATAGAAAGAGTTGACGAATACTGTCGTTTGGAGTCCGAGGCCGAGTGGGAGAAACCAGAATCTCAACCCCCATCTGACTGGCCTCAACGAGGACAAATAATATTTCAAAACTACAGTACCAGATACCGAGAGGGATTGGATTTGGTCTTGAAGGACATCGATGTCAGGATCGAAGCCGGAGAGAAGGTGGGCGTGGTGGGGCGGACAGGAGCGGGAAAGTCGTCGCTGACGCTGGCGCTCTTCCGTCTCATCGAGGGGGTGTGCGGTCAGATCGTCATAGACGGAGTGGAGGTGGAGGGGTTGGGATTGTCCGATTTGCGTTCGCGGCTGACCATCATCCCCCAAGAACCCGTCCTCTTCTCGGGCACGCTCAGACTCAACTTGGATCCCTTTGGACAAAAAGATGACCAGCGACTGTGGGCTTCCCTTGAACACTCGCACCTGAAATCCTTTGTGGCGTCACTCGAGCAAGGACTGGATCATCCCGTGGCCGAAGGAGGTAATAACCTCAGCGTCGGTCAGCGTCAGTTGGTATGCTTGGCTCGAGCTTTGCTGAGGAACACCAAGATCCTGATCTTGGACGAAGTGACGGCTTCGGTCGATATGGACACCGACGATCTAATTCAAATGACCGTCAAGAAGGAATTTTCCAACTGTACTATCATCACCATCGCGCACAGAATAAACACCGTCTTGGACTACGACAAGTTAGTTTACCAAACTAAGAAACAGGCTTAAAATGATTGGCCAATTTGTCACCGTTTATCTTTTTATAGGGTGATTGTTCTCGATCAGGGCCGAATTACGGAATTCGACTCTCCAAATGCCCTCTTGAAGAATGAACAATCAGTGTTCTACGATTTGGCCAAAGATGCCAAAATAATATAGATCAACTTTAAATTATGCATCTATGCCTGACTTTTAATGTTATGTACAGTTCGATACGATTCTAACGAACTATCTTTATCACTTACTTTATTGCTAATAAAGCAACATCACTTTATGTTGTTTACTTAGTAGAAATATACGTCGTCATTTTTGGTCAATTTAAGCAACTTGGTTCACAGATAGGATAATATGTTTTCTCGAGTTATTGACTGTTATTTTTTACTAAAACTTATTAGTACTTAAATTTTTAAAACAGCACTGTTTATTCATAGAAAAAATACTGAAAAGGGGACCGATAAAATTTATACACTTAATTATGCCATAAACAAAGAATTTAATACATATATCTATTATAATTACAACAATAATTATTACATAAACCTTAACTCAGAAGTGGATCATATTACAGCTCCCTATAAGTACTGGACGTAGGTTATGCTTTTGTGACCAGCGTTTTCTTCCAAGACATCCAAGCCCGCCATCTATAGCTCAGTTTTACAAGTATAGTTTGCCCATTAACCCGGATCAGGAGTTATGTTAACCTACGGAAGTTACAGTTGATGGTAATGGCTGTCAGACCGCCGTCAGTGTCGTGATTAGTGTGAAGCTTGTTATAGCGTTATAATTTTGATTTAGAATGGCTAATTGGGAAAAACGCCTAGGAGCAATGTAACTAATTACAATCGTCGCATGCCCAAATGAAAGACACTTTTGAACACGATCTATGTGATATTAAAAGCACTTAACCGTAAACGACTAAAACGTTTTGTAAAATTGAAAAATATTGTCCAGCATCTTTCGCAAACGGAAATCGTTAAAGCAGACCCAACCAAGAAATCTTTTGAATTTTTATAACGGCTCAGATCTTGTTCTCGGGTTTTCAGGGGAGAAAGGAATAAGCTGATTGGCTAGATTTTGCCATGCACAGAATCTGTTTTATCCCAAGAGTCAGACTCTAATCCAATCAGAAAAATAAAGAGATTTATTTTCGTCGCTCAACGACAGATGGTATTACAGTCAACTTTGTTAGTCACGTGATCCTATCCCTTAAATGGAGACGAGACCAAGCCAACTTGTTTATTTATTGGTTGCGTCTATTGAAAAACTTTGGTCAATTTAAGCAACTTGGTTCATAGATAGAATTAATATGTTTTCTCGAGTTCTAGACTGTTATTTTTACTAAAACACATTAGTACTTAAATTTTTAAAACAGCACCGTTTATTCATAGAAAAAATACTGAAAATGGCACCGATAAAATTTATACACTTAATTATGGCCTAAACAAAGAATTCAATACATATATCTATTATAATTACAACAATAATTATTACATAAACCTTAAGAACCCAAGGAATACGAAAATCGCATTTATAACCGTGAGAATGCATATTGTGAACGTAGTTAACTTTGATACTTGAGAAATGTAAGACTAATATAACACACTTTATTTCAGGGCGCTAGCTTGCATAGTGTTCGACATGTCGTCAAATAATAATATGCGCGAAAACTGCAACGCGCAAAGACTTTATTTTTAACAGACTGTAAAAGTTGAGTAGTTAAGATATTTAAATACAAGTTGGGAAAACCAAAATATAACCTCTCCGAGTCGAGTGTTAGACTACCCCGTCTACGCTGGACTACCACCCCTTCCGCCACCTCCAAAGTAAGCCTCATAGTCATATCTCCGTGATTAATCACATCATAAAATCTGACTAATAGTATCCTTGCCGACGGCCCTTATAGGGACCCACATTTTAATTGAAACCCTTGATTAAAAAGCCTTTGTTTTTATTTGAAATTTATTTTTCATTTTGTTTAAAACCATATTTTTGACATTATGATTTACGTGAAACATTTTAAAATAGCATTAGGCTAAGACGGCAATCTTAACATTTTCATATTACAAACCATCAAATGTTAATAAACATATAATATTTTGTTTGGAAATTAGATATAAAACATTACATAATTTGAACCATAAAAACCCAAATCACATGAGGGAAAAACAGGTTCTGGGAAAACCCATATGGGAAAAAAACCATAAACACAATTAATCAATATTACTTTTATTCCACCCTTTCAAACGATAAATGTTTCCCAGATAGTGTCCATATGAGAAGTTCATGGAAATGGAAATTAGATTTCAATTTAAATCTCCATTAGAGGCTTAACGTGTTCAATGAAAAGCAAAACCAGTTATACCTATGTTAGTAATTCCAAATTTAAGAGCCTTCACTAAGGTAATTACACTTTTACCAATCTTCTTTTGGTCATACCAAATTTAACGAACTCATCTACACTGATGACCATCCTAAGACTCTCTAGGGCTGTCATTTACGTCGTATCAGTCACATATATGTTCCATGTCAAGATCACACACTTTAAATGTCTGGAACAAAATCTATTAAATAGTTTCCCGAGTAAAGGTTGGACATGGTGATAGAAAAGTGAACTGAAATGGTACTTCTGATATAACACAATTGAATATCTTTTAGAAATGAAACGCTTACCGTATTTCCACCATACTGAGGAGTTCCGAATCAACTATCGGTCTAGTTGAGCCACAATCTCTTATAGTTCATTGGAAAGTCATATTGTAATTTACCTACAGTCTAAAACACTATGTTTTTGCAAGCCATGTATATAATTGGATACAGGCACACCCATGATAAAGGTGTTTTTGCAAGCCATGTATATAGTTGGATACAGGCACACCCAAGTTAAAGGTGTTTTTGCAAGCCATGTATATAGTTGGATACAGGTACACCCAAGTTAAAGATATTTTTTACAAGCCATGTATACAGGGTGTTTTTGAAAGGTCCATCACAAATTAAGGAGCGTGTTTATTGGACAAAACTGAGTGAAACGTATCAAAGAACATGGGGTCTACAACATTTAGTTTCGGAGATATGGCCCCCCAAACATTTGCCCCGAAAACGAGAAAATATTCCAAAATGTGGAGTAAGAGTTATAATAATAATAATAATTAAAGCTTTATTGGATATCCCTGTTCAGTCGAAACTGGTTTACAAAGGGGTCCGTTAGTTAAATTAATTGTTAAACATTAAAAATATGCTGTTTTACATCTCTCTTAAACTCATTAATGTTAGCTATATTTTTTATATCACATGGTAAGTTATTCCAAGATTGGATTCCCCTGTTTTTTAAACTTTTCAAGTTGGTTGTCGTTAATTTTGATGGCAGAACAAAGGTTTTAAGATTTATACGGGTATTATAGTTATGATCGACTAAATGAAACATATCAAGGATATACTTTGGCATTTGATTATTATAGATTTTATACATTAGTACTAATAGCTGATATTCATATTCTTGAGATAGGGTCATCCAATTTAGGTTTTTAAGAGCCTCTGTGGCAGATGATCTCTTATTTCGGAGTAATATTAATTTGGCACATTTATTATGTATAATTTGAAGTCTATGTAAGTATTTTTTGGGGCCAATATTGTAAAATAAATTACCGTAATTAAAGATGGGTTGGATCATAGATTTATGTAGCGTAATTTTACTTTGAATGTTCAAACATTTATAAAGTGGATGGACGAGCCAGAGTCTCTTATTTACCTTATTTAGTACATATTCAATGTGATCAATAAAATCTAACTTTTCATCTATGATGGTTCCGATATATTTATATGATTTTACCCGTGATATATCTAGGGACCCAAGTTTGATTATGTCTTGCGTTGTACCTCTTAATTTTTTAGGTTCAATAATCATAAAAACAGTTTTAGATTCATTAAAAATAAGGCCTCGTGAGGCTAACATTTTCTTTAGAGTTATTACGTCCGATTCTAATTCAGTGATCATTACCCAACTTGTTTCGAAATCATAGACAATTTCAATAGCCTTGAATTTGAGAAACACTACTGTAACTTTAGATAGCAGAAGGGTATAATGGGTTGAAGTACGCGTACGGCGGTAATGTAAAGCTAATACCAAGTGTCATAGTGTTTTAAGATTTCTCAGCACCCAGTAAAATGGTTGCGATTGAAGGTTGAGTTTGCTCATTACGTTAGTGTTGATGTGTCACAGAGGAAACGCCATGATACGATCCCAATGTAAATGTATTTTTTATTATTTCTTAATTTTTAATCTGTAACAAATAACTACTACAAGAATTGTTCAAAAAGTTAAGGCAAACTTGAACACGCCTTACAAACGATTCCCTAACACGTTGCCAAATGACTGGAGTATCGCGAATAGTTTGACAGGCATTAACGATTCGTCGACGCAGCTTTTCCACATCAGGTACTTCACTCTGATATGTCCTTCAAGCAGAGCTGTGCTAATTAATTAGTTAGCTAATTCAATTTCTAATTAATTAGCAACATTTACTAATTGAAAATGGTAATTGAATTTTAATTACCTTAGTGCTAATTGAAAAGTAATTCTAATTAATTAGTATGATTCGGAAAGGTAATTATCTAATTAAAATTTAATTAGATTTAGGATTAACTAATTAGCCAATTGGATTTTCAATTAAACTTTTACGCCAATTTGTTGTAAAAAAATCGAGGAATTAATTCTTTATTCATCTGTTTGAATATGAAAAAGCCTTATTATATCGATGAGGAAACCTTAGTGCTACTCTAAATTTTTCAGCTCCTCAATTATGAGAGAATACTAGTACTAGTAGAAAATTTCGTAGTTCGCAACTGGCCCATTTCGCAATTCCGACTGATTTACCTACTCGAATTAATAGCAGTGCGCATGTATTTACTACTCAGGAGTCCATTATAGGAACTGTGCAATAAAATGAAGAAATGAGACAAATTTTAACATGACGGAACACTCGAGGCCTGTCTCATTTTTCGAGAATAATTCATGGCTTCCGTACCCGTTTTTCAATGGCATTAAAACATTAAACTTTGCATTACCAAAGTACTAAATCCATGGGCACTTTAAACTTTTATGTTTACTTATGGTTTATTTTTTACCTTAATTAGAAAATAGTAATTCTAATTAATTAGTTTGATAAATAAATGTCTAATTTCTAATTGAATTGAATTAGTTTCTATGTCTAATTGCTAATTGGCTAATTAATTAGTTCATAAATATTTCCCTAATTGCTAATTGGCTAATTAATTAGTTCATAAATATTTCCCTAATTGCTAATTCTAATTCAATTAGTTGTCAGCTAATTAGCACAGCTCTGCCTTCAAGTGGCCTCAAAGGAAGAAATCGCACGCGTTAAGGTCGGGTGATCGAGCAGGCCATTCCACGGGTCCACCTCGACCTATCCACCGAAAAGGGAACGTCGCGTTAATGTGAGCCCTGACAGCGAGACTGAAATGTGGTGGTGCATCGTCATGCATGAACCACATTCTGCGCACTAAACCTAAGGGCAGGTCGTCAAGTAATTCCGGTAAAACGTCTTGAATGAATTGTAGGTACGCCTCACCGTTTCACCTGGGTACTTGCTCCTGTTTCGTCCTCGAAAATAGGAAGGACTTTGCCTTTTACGGCCTCTGGGACTTCTTGCGCTCTAGGTTGAGCTCCAGCCGGTGGGATTCATCATTCCTGTCTTAAACGTCTGTCTACAGCCTCTAACGTCAGTCGGTTTGGTAAGCGTCTTTGCGGAAATCTATCCTGATAGAAACGTACAGCTGCCACAGCATTCCCCTCGGCAAGTTCATACATAAGATGCATATCCGAATATTCGGCATTTGTGAACACTTTCATTGTTATCAGAGGTCAGGGCTTGTACTTGGTTTTTATTAAAATCGTTTTGCTAGTGGTGTCTGCCTGAGGTCAACATCCCGATAAAACGCTTTGTTATTTAAAACAAAGTGCAAGCCATGTTTTTGAAGGAAGGAATAACAAAGTTGTATGAAGATACGTTTTTTACGAAAGGAATAAAAGACGGTTCTAATACATGTACTACATTTAAACTAAGCGACGTCGTATAACAATGAATGTCTTTACAAATGCCAAATATGCGGATATGCACCTAATGTATGGACTAGCCGAGGGGAATGCTGCGGCAGCTGTACGTTTTTATCAGGAAATATTTCCTCAAAGACGCTTACCAAACCGACTGACGTTCGAGGCTGTAGACAGACGTTTACGACAGGACGGACGAATCCAACCGGCTGGACCTCAACCTAGAGGGCAAGAAGTCCCAGAGGCCGTAGAAGACAAAGTCCTTACTATTTTCGAGGACGAACCAGAAGCAAGTACCCGCCAATTGGGTAAGCGATTAGGCGTTGGTCACGTGCTCGAGTGGAAAATCAGTGGTTTCTGCCTAAGATAAACGCCATTGATTTCCCGCGTAGTCTGTTAGTCACAGACGAAGCTAACTTTTCGTGAGATGGTATATCCTGAATTCGTTCTCGGAAAAAGTAACTGCAAGGACTGTATAAAGCTGGGATTTTAAAAGTAATTGGGAGACGTATCCTACAAGATTTTTGTAGAAGTGTAGAATAATTTTTAAACTCATACTAGAAATGAATAACTGCGCACTGTTTGATAGTCCCGTGTGAGAATATTTTTCCCTTACCCACCAGTTTTACGATATAGAACCAGTTTTTGTATACATATAAAAT
The DNA here is from genome assembly GCA_019434445.1 of Phalangium opilio. Taxonomy (NCBI): domain Eukaryota; kingdom Metazoa; phylum Arthropoda; class Arachnida; order Opiliones; family Phalangiidae; genus Phalangium; species Phalangium opilio. The sequence continues at coordinate 71,099 of JAEQBA010001960.1, forward strand.
TATAAATTTACAAAATGCGGGCTCTCACTGTGCTGAGGTTGCTTTCGAAATAACATAGATATCGTTAAGTTGATGGACTTAGTTTTTTGGCAAACGAAATTGTGAAATTTGTTAGTGCAATTGTTTTGATTTTCTACGATTTATGGAAAGAGAATTTTTTTTACTATAACCAAAGGCGCATAGATAACCAGAAATTGAAGAACACTTAACTCTTTCCTTCCTTTTCCAAAAGTATTCGTCTAAAATTAGAAGCAAGGGGGGACTAAAAAGGGTGGCTGGTGATCCTCGTTTTCAACTACCAATCGAATCAGAGATAGATTAGCTCATCGTTAATGTCACGTGACAAGCAGAAAGTAGTTCGTGATGGTAGCGGCTCCTGGGGATAGTTTGGAATGCTATTGAAAAATCGTCTGCTCAACTAGGCTTAACGGCTGTTTTTCTTTAGCACTCTTTCAGTTAAATATTAGTGGAATTTCCCAGTTTCTTTAAGCTGAATTTTTATATTCTTTCCAAGACTTTGTTATTCTTTTTATTGAAATGCCTCGTAAGAACAGAGTAGAACAGTTAGCGCTTTCTGCGCAGAAGCCGAAAAACGGCCCCCTTACAAAAATCTTCTTAAGAACTCTTAAGAAAATTACTTGGGAAATTTCTTTGGAAACCCTTAAGGCGTTCTTTAGGAAATTGGGGAATATTGGCCTCTTTCAAGAATAAATTTACTATAAGAATGCCTAAGTCACTAGATTTTACGCTTCTACTCTTACGCCGGTGTCAGCGGACAAATAAGCCCCACCCCTTTCATGCCCGTCATTGCTCTGCGCTTTCCTATTGGATCCCGTGGCGATAGGTCATACAGACGCGATTGACGTATTCCAAATAGAGGAAAAAACCTCGAGCAAAGTACACAGAAAATGGAGGCTGCCAGCGGTGCAGAAACGGTTAGGGAATGGTTTTTAATTGCCATTAACAAGTTAGTTAAAGGTTTTGAACCTTACTTAATAGATTTTGAATACGTGTCTCTACGTGAAAATCGTTCGTTTTATAATTGTTTCTAAATCGAATCAAGTGTACTGTACTTATAATTTCATCAGTTCCAAAAACCAAACCAAGGCTTAACGATAAGTTAAAAGAGATAGCTGGTGGAAAATATAGAGTAAGATAAAATATTAAGTCCCGCCTTGGTTTCCAGCCTCCCCCCACCCATGAGGGGGGATTGTCGACTATCACGCGCACACCGGACGCCTTTTTAGGCCTTCTTATAGTAAATTCCTTCTTGCCTCTTTTTCTTTGGAAATATCTTTGGATTATTCTTGGGAAATATCTTTGGAATTTTCTTGGGAAATATCTTTGTAATTTTCTTGGGAAATATCTTTGTAATTTTCTTGGGAAATATCTTTGTAATTTTCTTGGGAAATATTTTTGTAATTTTCTTGGGAAATATCTTTGGATTTTTCTTGGGAAATGTCTTTGGAATTTACTTGGGAAATGTCTTTGGAATTTTCTTGGGAAAAATCTTTGCAATTTACTTGGAAAATATCTATGGAATTTTCTTGAGGAACATATAGAGAAGGTTATGGGGTAAATTAATTTGGCCACTTGAAACGAGGCTAGTTCTCACATGCAGAACCATATCCCAATACTGGGAGTGCAGTTCTTACATGCTGAACTACACCCCTTATAGCGAGGGAAGTTCTCGCATGCAGTGTGAAATTTCTTATAAAGTCAGACATTTAATCGACTTTAAAACATCCGTAAACGGCAGAAAGTTTTAACCTTGTGCAATTGTATGGGGTACTAAATGGGTTTTGGAGGCTTTAATGGCCAAGCAGTTGATACAGACGTTGTTGTTAAATTTAATAATGTATATTCATTGAGAGTTTTTCGAGTATCAGAGACTTGTTTAACCTAATTTTCTCTACAATATTTTTAAAAAAATATTTATTTTGACTCTAATTACGCTCGAAATAGAGATAAAACATGCCATAAGAGAATTAAGTAGCTTAGATTCCCTGTAAATCTAAACATAACGATTTTAAATAATCTTATTTTACTTTTAATCTATTTTATCCTTTACATGAACACCTCACGGATTATTAAAGGCAAACAAATAAAAAATAGGTAAATATACATTCCATTTCAGCGTTTGCTGAGCCTTAGCTACGGGACAAGCCTTCGTGAAACGTTTTTAAATTTTTTAACCATCAAGTTAATGTCTATTTAGGAAAACTTTAGCTAAACAATTTGTGTAAAAATGTTTTGAGATAACTATATGTAAAGCATAATTGCACTATATCTGGCCCTTTGAAATTCATCTCTAAAATTCTTGACTAATTTCGTTGTAAAATAAACCCTAGACCTTCTTTGGAAATATATCTCTTGAATTCCAAACGAATTTCTTTGGAAAATAAATCCTAGACCTTCTTTGGAAATTTATCTCTAGAATTCTTATCGAATTTCTTTGGAAATTTATCTCTAGAATTCTTATCCAATTTCTTTGGAAAATAAACCCTAGAGCTTTTTGGGACATTTATCTCAATAATTCCTAACGAATTTCTTTGGAAAACAACCCCAAGCCATTCTTTGCAAATTTAGCTCTAGAATTCCTAAAGAATTTCTTTAGAAAACAACCCCAAGCCATTCTTTGGAAATTTAGCTCTAGAATTCCTAAAGAATTACTTTGGAAAATAATCCCAAGACATTCTTAAGAAATTTATCTCTAGAATTCCTAAAGAATTTCTTGGAAAATAATCCCAAGACATTCTTAGGAAATTTATCTCTAGAATTCCTGAAGAATTTCTTTAGAAAATAAACCATATACATTCTTTGGAAATTTATCTTTGGAATTCCTAAAGAATTTCTTTGGAAAATAATCCCAAGACATTCTTAGGAAATTTATCTCTAGAATTCTTAAAGAATGTCTTCAGAAAATAATCCCAAGACATTCTTTAGAAATTTATCTCTAGAATTCCAAAAGAATTTGTTTAGAAAATAATCCCAAGACATTCTTTGGAAATTTATCTCAAGAATTCTTTAGGAAATTCCAAGGAAGTCTTTGGAAATAGTTTCTTTAGAAAATGATCCCACGGGCTCCGTAGGGTTCCAAAGAAATTCCTTTAGAACTCTTAAGAAGATTTTTGTAAGGGGGAAGTACACAAACCCCAATATTATTTCTACACTGAAGTTGGCCACAATGTTGGTTTACAAACAACAATGGATTTGGAATTATCCAAAGCAACACCAAATTTTTATGATGTGTCAGTTCATTTTGATTCTTTTGCAATGAAATCTAATATTAGCGTGGGAACTGAAATTCGCGTGTATAGCGATATCAGATTACAAACTGAATAACTCGGTTCTTATGTAAATAGTGTTGAAACTCACGCAGAAAAGTATACATTTCACCTTTATGTTTTCCGTCTTTATCAATTACGAAAAAGTCATCCTTATCGTAGATTTCTAAAATTATAGCTACATTCAAATCTGACATTCATTCTGACAGACTGTCCCGAATCCCGACTACCTAAATGACCAGATTGCATTAGGTTTGACATTAAACTATTGCAGACGACATGAAAATAAGGAAATAAGTGAACTATATTTTCCTGCCATGAACCCTGTGTAAAAATACGCGAAAGTAACTCTCCGCCGCGAAATAAGACCAACTCTTCCCGTTGCTCTGTAAGGGGCCGGAAATCTTGAATCGACTATGGGTGAACCCATTTTTCACGTTGTGGGTTAGGCTTTTCGTTCTTCACTTTCTAGTTATCAATGCGCCTTTGCTATAACTTAACTAAATATGCCATTAATATTAGATGCGAAGAAAGCTTCAGTTACCGGTTAATTCGACCATGGTTGAGATCGGAAAAGCTATTCAAAATGGCAGCTAAAGGAAAAGAAACTGTAAATGCAGTTAAAATTATAGACGAGATGTTAAAAGTACGTAGACCCTTTTTGAAATTCGGATATGACACATTCCGAACAAAACAACGAATTAATTTACAGGCGATGTTGACGAGAAAGAAGGCGAATATGAAAGAGTCCGACGATAACGTTCGAAGCCTAAACTTCTTGGATATCATTCTACGAATGCTGGATAAAAACCCCAAGTTGATGAGTGATAAACAGCTTCGAGACGAAGCCTTTACTATCATTTCAGCGGTAATACACAACAAAGTGCGCTTTAAAAGTAAAAGGGTTAAACAAAATTACTTTCGCAGGGTTTCGACACCAGCACTACCGCTACAACATTTACCCTATACATGCTCGGTCTTTACCCGGAGATTCAAGAAAAGGTCTACCAAGAGTTGACTTCCGACTGCGGAACGGACATCGAAAGAGATATTGAATACGTCGATTTAAAACACTTGACCTACCTCGAAAATGTCATGAAGGTTAATTTTTGTTCAATAGCTATCGCAACTGTATTACAAGTTTTCCAATATTAAGTGAAAACCAACTTAACCCTTTGCAGGAATCCTTAAGGCTGTGTCCTCCGCTTCCTTTGATTGGTCGCGAGCTCACTGAAGACTTACAAATAGGTTCGTTCTAAGCTTACTAATTTCTTTCTTACTATAAATAACATTAATAATTCACTATTTCACCAAGTACCCTTACAAATAAAAAAATTTAAAGTCTCTTCTATGTTTGTTCAACGTCTAAAATTTAGAACAGAGCTTTTTTCTTTAATCTACTATCATTGGTAAAATAATACAATTGCAAATTTTAGGCAAGAAAACACTTAAAAAGGGGGTTGAGTGCGTAATCTCGATTCAAGGCGTTCATCGCGACCCCCGATATTTCCCCAATCCAGAAGTATTCGACCCCGATAGATTCAACCCGGAGAACAGCAAAGGAAGACACCCATTTTGCTATATCCCATTTGCAGGCGGTCCCCGCAATTGCATCGGTTCGTCAACATCTTTCTTTCCATCATTAAGAACTTCATTTAAATTCAATTGATTTTCAGGTCAAGCATTCGCCACGATTGAATTGAAAGTATTTTTAGCGAATGTTCTTCGCCACTTCCGAATCACTTCGCAATTACTCAGAGACAAAATAGTTCCTGGTTTTGATATTGTCACAAAAATTCATAAAATGCCGCTCCATTTCGAGCCCAGAAACAAGAAGGATTAAAATATATATTGTATTCTAGGAGAGCGGTAGCTCTCTTAGATAAGACTTCATACTGCCTCTAATGTATAAGGAAGGTTATTTGATTGGCTCTAACGTTTTTTTTTGTTCTGTTAACTGTTTTGAAAAAATTCCACAGAACTACAATCCAGGCCCTGAATATGTGGTTAAAATTTCAAAGAGATTCATCCAAAAGTTTATTTTATAAAAAATAAAGTTGCTAAGGGTGGTTTTCATTTACATAAAATTAATCAGCCTTTTTGGCAAAAAAAACTGAAAAATTCCCATAGAAATAACATGGGATTTTTAAAAAAAAAGGCCAAATTGTGGAACGTATACTACATAAACTATACATTTCTTAGGATTGAAAACGCTTTTAAATGAACGTATGATCTTTATATTAGGTCCTTTTCTACTTTTTATTCACAAGAATTAAGCTTACCCGTACAAAAATTTACGGCTGCATTTTGCTGTTATTTAGATTTTTTAGAATCTGCAATATATTGCAAATAAACTGGAATATTCTGGAAAAATACTCGAATAAACCTGAAAAAGGTTCAACTTCAGACAAAATTAAGATGCATTCCAGAGAGCAATGCAGAACATTTTAGACGTTTTGCAGAAAAATTATCTTCCGTTGGAAAACTCAGTACAGCAGTATACAAAATTTAGCTACTCTAGAGTCATAAAATAGCTACCTTACAGCTAGAAAACAGAAGGGAAATAGTAACTACCGTAAGAAATCAGGATGTTTGTAGGCTCATTACAGGTACTGTACCTTCCAGATATATTGTATGCATGTTACAGTCAGAAATTGCTAAGTTTGTAGGATAATGGCAGGCGGGTTTCGGATACTTTTTAGGATAATTGCAGGCACGTTTCATATACTTTGTCGGATAATTGCAGGTGTGTTTCAGATACTTTGCAGGATCATTGTAGGTGCGTTTCATATTCTTTGTAGGATAATTGCAGGCGCGTTTCAGATACTTTGCAGGGTCATTGCAGCTGCGTTTCAGATACTTTGTAGGATAATTGCAGCCGCGTTTCAAATACTTTGCAGGATCATTGCAGCCGCGTTTCAGATACTTTGTAGGATAATTACAGGCACGTTTCAGATACTTTGTAGGATAATTGCAGGTGATTTTCAGATAATTTTTAGGATAATTGCAGGCGCGTTTCAGAAACTTTGTAGGATAATTGCAGGCGCGTTTCAGATACTTTGTAGGATAATTACAGGCACGTTTCAGATACTTTGTAGGATAATTGCAGGTGATTTTCAGATAATTTTTAGGATAATTGCAGGCGCATTTCAGATACTTTTCAGGATAATTTCAGGAGCGTTTCATATACTTTGTAGGAAAATTGCAGGCGTGTTTCATATACTTTGTAGGAAAATTGCAGGCGTGTTTCAGGTACTTTTTAGGATAATTGCAGGCGCTTTTCATATACTTTGTAGGCAAATTGCAGTCGCGTTTCAGATACTTTTCAGGATCATTATTGGCGCGTTTCAGATGCTTTGTAGGATCATTGCAGGTGCTTTTCAGATAATTTTTAGGATCATTGCAACCGCATTTCAGATACTTTGTAGGATAATTACAGGCGCGTTTCAGATACTTTGCAGGGTCATTGCAGCTGCGTTTCAGATATTTTTAGGATAATTGCAGGAGCATTTCATATACTTTGTAGGATAATTGCAGGCGCGTTTCAGATATTTTGCAGGGTCATTGCTGCTGCGTTTCAGATACTTTGTAGGATAATTACAGGCGCGTTTCAGATACTTTGCAGGGTCATTGCAGCTGCGTTTCAGATATTTTTAGGATAATTGCAGGAGCATTTCATATACTTTGTAGGATAATTGCAGGCGCGTTTCAGATACTTTGCAGGGTCATTGCTGCTGCGTTTCAGATACTTTGTAGGATCATTGCTGCCGCGTTTCAAATACTTTGCAGGATCATTGCAGCCGCGTTTCGGATACTTTTAAGGACCATTACAGGCGCGTTTCAGATACTTTAATTTGTACGATAATTGCAGGCGTTTTTCAGATACTTTTTAGGATAATTGCAGGCGCGTTTCAGATACTTTGTAGGATGATTGCAGGCGCGTTTCAGATACTTTTTAGGATAATTGCAGGCGCGTTTCAGATACTTTTTAGGATAATTGCAGGCGCGTTTCAGATACTTTTTAGGATAATTGCAGGCGCGTTTCAGATACTTTTTAGGATAATTGCAGGCGCTTGTCATATACTATGTAGGATAATTACAGGCGCGTTTCAGATACTTTGTAGGATAATTGCAGGTGATTTTCAGATAATTTTTAGGATAATTGCAGGAGCATTTCAGATACTTTTCAGGATAATTTCAGGAGCGTTTCATATACTTTGTAGGAAAATTGCAGGCGTGTTTCATATACTTTGTAGGAAAATTGCAGGTGTGTTTCAGGTACTTTTCAGGATCATTGCAGGCGCGTTTCAGGTACTTTTTAGGATAATTGCAGGCGCTTTTCAGATACTTTGTAGGCAAATTGCATTCGCGTTTCAGATACTTTTCAGGATCATTATTGGCGCGTTTCAGATGCTTTGTAGGATCATTGCAGGTGCTTTTCAGATAATTTTTAGGATCATTACAGCCGAATTTCAGATACTTTGTAGGATCATTGCAGCCGCGTTTCAGATACTTCGCAGGATCATTGCAGGAGCGTTTCAGATACTTTGCAGGGTCATTGCAGCCGCGTTTCAGATTCTTTGTAGGATCATTGCAGGTGCGACTTAGATACTTTGTGGAATAATATCAGATGCGTTTCAGATACTTCGCAGGATCATTGCAGGTGCATTTCAGATACTTCGCAGGATAATGGCAGGTGCATTTCAGATTCTTTGCAGGATCATTGCAGGCGAGTTTCAGATGCTTTGCAGGGTCATTGCGGGTTTTCCTATCAATTATTGTGAATCAGTCGCCTTATATACCCTAAATTTCCAAAAAATTTTAAAGAGGCTTACGCTTGAGTTCAAACGTCAACAATAGCTATGTTTAAAATTATTTTAGGAATAAAGTTCCTTAAAACGATTTAACTAGAATTTAGGTAAATTAATGACAATTAAATTAATAAATATCAATTATATTTTTTTTAATATTTAAAAATAGCCCCTAAATTGCGTCTCGACTTGGAGAGGTTTGTTTTGGATTCCCAACTTGTACTCATCCCTTACAAAAATATTAAGCTGTAATTTATCTGAATACACGCTTTTCTGACTTCCTAAAGTAATATCTGAGATGGTCCAACTGTTTAGGTACATGTACAAGTTCTTACCACATCTAGCTAAAAAGGTATTTTCGTCTATCTAACATCCACAACATACACACTCACAGAACATAATCGAAAAAGTCTTTAAAACTTGTAGCTAAAAACCGATTACAACTGAAGGGAAGGGTCCCGACAGGCTTGTTTTACGTCTATTCGCAACCAGGAAAACTATTGTAGACTTATATGATAGCGCTAAAGTACTTTGGTTCGCAATTTCCTTCACATTTCGAGCGCCATGGTGATAGTAGATCTTGTCTTAATCGGTTAAGTTGGACTGCAAAACCGAGTGTATTCAATTCTCGAGTCATTCTCGAACTAGCTCTCAGTAAGTCTCTAGCATTACGAAGTATAGGCAGTGTCATACTTATTGAAACATATCTGATAAACCTTTGATAACTGTATAACTTTTATGACCAAAAATGTTTCAATTTTCTATCTTTTATGGTGGTTTAAATATTTTTAGGATCGAGACGCGACAGTATTAGATCAAAAGATCTTATTGAGATGAATGAGTAAAGCTTTTTTAAGATGCCTTTTTAGGCCTAACCAATTGTTTATTCAAAGTTTAGGAAAATAAAAGCAGTAATATTAATGCCTAACAGAAGCAGATAAAAAATTATGGAGCGCTCGAAGTTGACTTCCCGTACAAAAATTTTAAGCTGTAATTCATCTGCATACGCGCTTTTTTATCGCTACCACGCTGTAACCATTAAGGCTACATTTCTGCAGCTCAAAAAACGGGAAAATTTCACAGCAATTCTAGAACTGCAAATTGACTGCCGTTTCTACATTTTCTGTTTGTTAACTGTTAACTGTCTAGCCTGGCAGAAATATGCAGCGCAATTCTGCAAACGCTATGCAAAAGTAGAAATACCAGCTGTTAGTTTAAAACTGTAATTTGACCGTTTTTATAGATATGTTACAGGTCTGCGAAAGTGATGGAAAAGTAGAAATCCAGCTGCTAATTTAGAACTGTAATTTGACCGTTTTAATAGACATGTTACAGGTCTGCAAAAGTGATAGAAAAGTAGAAATACAGCTGCTAATTTAAAACTGAAATTTGACCACATTTATAGACATGTTACAGGTCTGCAAAAGTGATGGAAAAGTAGAAATGCAACTGCTAATTTAGAACTGTAATTTGACCATTTTTATAGACATGTTACAGGTCTGCAAAAGTGATAGAAAAGTAGAAATCCAGCTGCTAATTTAAAACTGCAATTCTACCACATTTATAGACATGTTACAGATCTGCAAAAGTGATGGAAAAGTAGAAATGCAGCTGCCAATTTAGAACTGTAATTTGACCATTTTATAGACATGTTACAGGTCTGCAAAAGTGATAGAAAAGTAGAAATCCAGCGGCTAATTTAAAACTGCAATTTGACCACATTTATAGGCATGTTACAGGTCTGAAAGAGTGATTGAAAAGTAAAAATCTAGCTGCTAATTTAAAACTGCAATTTGACTACATTTAAAGACATGTTACAGGTCTGCAAAAGTGATGGAACAGTAGAAATACAGCTGCCAATTTAAAACTTTAATTTGACCTAAATTGACCATTTTTATAGACATGTTACAGGTCTGCAAAAGTGATGGAAAAGTAGAAATTCAGCTACCAACTTAAAACTGTAATTTAACCACATTTAGAGAGATATTACAGGTATTCAAAAGTAGGAAATTCTACTTTTGAATACCTGCAATATGTCTATAAATGTGGAATAGTTACAGTTTTAAATAGGCAGCTGGATTTCTACTTTTCCATCACTTTTTCAGACTTGTAACATGTCTATAAATATGGTCAAATTACAGTTTTAAATAGGCAGCTGGATTTCTACTTTTCCATCACTTTTTCAGACTTGTAACATGTCTATAAATATGGTCAAATTACAGTTTTAAATTGCCAGCTGCATTTCTACTTTTCCATCACTTTTTCAGACTTGTAACATGTCTATACATATGGTCAAATTACAGTTTTAAATTGCCAGCTGGATTTCTACTTTTCCATCACTTTTTCAGACTTGTAACATGTCTATACATGTAGTCAAATTACAGTTTTAAACTAGCATCTGGTATTTCTACTTTTCTATCACTTTTGCACACCTGTAACATGTCTATAAAAATGGTCAAATTACAGTTTTAAATTGGCAGCTGGATTTCTGCTTTTCCATCACTTTTGTAGACCTGTTACATGTCTATAAATGTGGTCAAATTACAGTTTTAAATTGGCAGCTGGATTTCTGCTTTTCCATCACTTTTGTAGACCTGTTACATGTCTATAAATGTGGTCAAATTGCAGTTTTAAATTGGCAGCTGAATATCTACTTTTCCATAAGTTTTGCAGACCTGTAACATGTCTATAAATGAGGTAAAATTACAGTTTTAAATTGGCATCTGGATTTCTACTTTTCCATCACATTTGCAAGCCTGTAACATGTCTATAACTGTGGTCAAGTTGCAGTTTTAAACTAGCAGCTGGTATTTCTACTTTTTCATCACTTTTGCAAACCTGTAACATGTCAATAAATATAGCCTTAATGTATACCTATTACAGCGTGGTAGCGATTAAAAAGCGCGTATGCAGATGAATTACAGCCTAAAAGTTTTGTACGGGTAAGTATGTTTTGTTTAAATTATTCAAAAATACCTCGATTTGCGATTTTTTCAATAATACACTGTTTTATTAGAAATTGACAGCACATTCGAAACTCGCCTTTATTAGCGTTTAGTGGTTGAATATAACATTTGGTGTGATTCTATTTCAAGTTTAATGGATGAAATGCTCTATTGAAGTTAAAATATCTTGAATAGTTTGCGAGTCCATAAGCTCGTTTCAAATCTACTTTATTTAAGAAAAAGCTTTGACCAAGTCTATGACATCTCTGAATTCTGTTAGTGCAAAAGTCTATGACTAATTAATAAAAACTGTCATTGTAGACAAAGACGCGAAAAAGTAAAAGATAAGTGTAGAACATGAATTGTCTGAAGTAACAGATATTCAAATTTTGAAGACATGATTATAAAACATCTATTATTTGAAAAAATTCTTATCTTAGTTCTTTTCACTAAAATTACTTAGGTAAAAATATTTTATCATGATTCATGAGTATTATTTTAAAAATCGTAAGCGTTTTCATTTTATTGTCTCTCATTTCACTTGAACTAACAAAGGCTAAACAGCTACTTTGTCGAAGCTAAAGCACGTTCTTTTTGTAGATCCACACAAAACAGTAAATTGATCTTATATAATTTTTATTATCCTGAACGATAAAGATGTTAATTAAAATAAACGATATCGTTTCCTGATTTCTCAGAATTCTTTCACACATTTTAATAATAAGAGCAACGGAGCTCAGATTGTCTCTATCCGTTAGTTCTACCAAGGGTTCTACCCTTTCCCAAAAGAGTTTATAAATAGGCCTATTCACATTCTATTTAGAAGCCAAAACAAACCTCTCAGTGTCGAGAACCAATTAAGAGGTTTTAAATAATTAAATAAATCGGGGATAGATGTAATTTTAGAAGCAGGAAGAGAGAACAGAGTAATCTTGATGCCCGTCAAAGTCCCGGACCCCATTCCCCGGGACGGGGGGATGAAAGAAGCGGGGGTCATAGCGATAGAGGTAAAAAGGAATTACGTACTTTTCGCCATCCCCGTCAGCAACGTCATCCAAACGTAGTCTAAGTGATCCAATAAGATCATTTTAAATTTTCGTTAAGTGTTAGAGGGAGAGGCTCTAAACTGGGAGTCGGACTGAAGTAAATGCTTACCGTTCTCTATTCCTGCTTCTTAAATTACATCTATCCCTGAATAAATATAATTGACGTTAATTATTTTAATCGTCAGTAATTTATCAATATTCTAGTTAAATTGTTTTAAGAGGCGTTGTTTCTAAAATCATTTCAAACATAGTTATTGTTTACTTTTGAATTCTAGCGTATGCCTCTTTATAAATTATTGGAAATTTAGGGCAATTGCGAGAACCTTTGGTGGAAGCCATGCCATTGGGTGGCTAGACTTTTCGTGTAACCCTAGCCGATCGCCGCATACTAGCCTAGCGATGATAATGGAGTAGAAGCAAATATTGTTTGCTGCGAAAGCGGTCCGGATATTGCTCCGATCTGCCAAACTGCGAAAGCGGTGACGCACATGGACAGTCCAGTGTAATACCTCTCCTTGACGTCATCGTCATCCGGAGTAATAATATCTTGATCTATTTGTTATAAACAAAATAAAGTGTACCGGGTATGGTGTTAGTTATGTCTAACTAACTTTAATATGATTTTCAATAATGATACTATTTAAGATTGTTAAAGCGGTTAAATTTGAATAAATAACCGATATACAACTTTAACGAACATGTTTTTCCTCTATTTACCATCGAAATTTTATGTCTAATTATAGATTTCAGAACTCTCTTTAACTTTGTTTTTATAAAATCAAGTGCGCAACCCAAAATACCATAGCTCCAATAATGTAATGATTAAAGTGATACTCTCAATGTTTTCCGACTAGTACAAGATGAGGGCAGTTTTAGGTAAAAAGATGTGCGTAAAATTATGTGTGCCAAAAAATAAATCGAATTAAAACGTTTAAAATTAAGAAAAGTACTTTAGATATTTTGAAGTTCAAACTAGCCGCGAAATACCGCCCAACTTGTTTTTCGCGTAGTGACGTTACTTATGGGACTGATTCATTGGTTGTTTGGAAATAGGAGAACGTAGGAAGCTCTAGACCCCTGTATAGTAGCTTTTCACCTTCACTGTGGAAGCGGCGCATATTTGAGAATGCCGCATATTTGAGAAGACCTTTGTAAACATAATTGTTATTTTTCATATTGACGCGAAATCTTATTTTGTATGTTTAAAATTGGTTTTTAAGTATTTTTATTTTAAAGTGTAATTTGTATCTTTCCGAAATCTTTTCCAACCTCGAGTCAATATGAGTCAGTGGAAAGTTTATAAGGGCCTAGGAGTCCAAGTTTATAAAGAAAAACATCTACTTTAGCGTCGTGGTAGGTAGAATTTCCCCGGACAAACGCTTCAGCTAGATATTGGTAGGCTTTACAGCGCTGGGCATAAGAGAGGTTTGAAAAGATTTCGGAGAGTTACCCTCCTTTTTAGCCACATCGTATATATACGATGAGGCTATTAGTTTGTCCCGCGAGCCTGTGGGTGTGGTGGTTTTGGTGGTGGTCGTGGTAGTAGTTTTTCGCGATTTGGAATGTGGTCAGAGTTACCCAAAGAAATAGTTAGTCAGAGCTAACCGAAGAAATGGTTATTTTATTGCTTTGGCAGTATAAAACGTTTCGTTCGACATTGAAGGGAGAGTGAATGTGAGAGAATTGTGGTGAGGTGATATTTTTCGTTCGTGTATTTTAAAAGGATGGGGATTATAATAGTAAGTGCAAGCATGCATTTAATTGTACAGGTAAGGTTAAGCTTTGTGAAATGTGGTTTACGTTTGCTCGATATATTTAAAGCTAGAGAGAGAGAGAGAGAGAGAGAGAGAGAGAGAGAGAGAGAGAGAGAGAGAGAGAGAGAGAGAGAGAGGAATTTAGTATTGGCTTAATTTAAATGGAAGGTTTAATACTCCCTTTAAAATTCCTGTCACCCGTCAACAATAAGGGTTTCACGCTTTTCATCTCACCCCCCGATTTCAAAATTCAAAGAAATCGAGGGGGATTTTTAAAAAGCAAAAGGAACTATATACCGATGTTATATTTGGAAAGGTGGTGTTTATTACTAGACGTTACGTCTATTTCTCCATAAATCGAGAAGAGTTTTAAAAGAAGGTACTAGCTTGGGGCACCAGATATTACAATTATAACGTAAGTAAATTTATTGAAGTAAGGATTAGAGGGTTATAATTTTTCTTAGGGCATCGAGGTGCTATTTACTGTGATACCACTGTTAAAGGTTGCGCATCCTAGGGGTGCTCAATCACGTTTTCCGTTCCTGTCACACTATAATTATTGCTGAAGTAAAAAAATTTCAGTAATAATGTTTAAATAATACTTCGAAAAATCACTTCTAGGTAGCGCTGGCTCCATATTTTTCATGTGAACGATTTTTAGCCACATCGTATGATGTACATCTACGATGAGGCTCTTAGTTTGACCTGCCCTCAAAGATAGCGTTATTCACTCATTAGGGTAAGGTATAGAGGGGTTATCCACTCATTAGGGTAGGTATAGAGGGGCTATTCACACGTACGATGTGGCTACTATTACGAGCCCTTGGGTCGCCTTGTTTTGTAACTAAAGGGATGCGTGTACCTTGTAAGTTTAGTTAGAAGCGAGAAGTCGAAGGAGACGCATCTCTCTCTAAAAACCGAAGAAAAAATTGCTTTTCTATTACTAAATACATTGGACTTTAGATAAAAATTTCAGTTTAAGCGTAAGGTACCGGCTTAATTTCATGGTGCCGATACCCGGGAGTATTTAAAGAAATTTAGATTAATTAGAGTTAATAGGTTATTCGCGAGCGAACTTCTGAAACGCGAGAAAATATATGTTCCAGAAGCGTGTTTAAAAGACTCAAACAATAACAGTTGTTGTAGTCATGTTCCCCCAATAATAATACAGCGCTTGGTTTAAAATTAACTCTGACTTTATTACGTCTGCGTTCCCGTTACACTGCCTCCTTAGTAGAGGCGAGTCCTTATTTATATACAATCGTTATAAGTTTTTTAATACAGCTCGTGAATGATTTTTTATGCTCTACTTTAGTAGTGTTTTTTATGCCCGAATACAACAACTTTTTTTTTCCTTATACAAAGCTACTAGATGTGTATCGAATTGGTTTTTTGATGACGCGGCCGTAGCTTGTAGTGGTCCTTCGCCTTCCTGTTGGCGTGGGGGTTGAAGATGGTGTTGGGTTTGCCATGGTCGGCGGGAGTGGCGCTGCCGCTGGTGGATCTACTTAAGCGATGGGGTTGTTGAATGTTCGAGGTTCAGCGACTCCTGTTCGTGTTGGTGCTGGGAGGCGAGTTGTAGCCCTTGGTTGTCCAATCGCATCTCCGCCATTCTGTGTTCTTTGTTGCATGTGAGGATCTCCTTGCTGTTGATGTTGTTGGTTTGACTGATTATTCCCTGGTGGGTTCGGTCTGAGGTGTATGCGTGTGCGTCGAAGGAGTTTTCCGTCCTTGGTACGTATTTGATAGGAATCGTGCTGGAGCGTGTGCTGGATATCTGCAGGTTCCCATCTACTTGGTCCGATCTGATGGAATACTTTACTGCCCGGCGTAAAAGGGCCTAGTGGTTTCTGTGGCCTTTTCCCATTTTGATTCAACATACTTTCCTGCCGTTGCTTTAACGCTGCTGTCGTTTGGTGGATAGGATAGTGTGGAATGAGGTTTTTTTGGTTTATGGTTATGGGCGTTCTCAGTCTTCGACCCATAAGTATCTCTGCTGGTGACTGCAAGTGATCCTTGGGGGTTGTGTTGTACTCCAGTAATACTTCGTGTATTCCTTTTCCATCTATCATCGCTTTCCGTAGTAGCCGTTTTATGGTTTGGATGGAGCATTCTGCCAGGCCGTTGCTTTGTGGATGATAGGGGCTGGCAGTTATGTATTCGACACCCCATTGTGCCAGGAATGACTTGTAGGCAGCCGAGTTGAACGGTGGTCCGTTGTCGCTTATGATCCTCTGCGGGGCTCCATATCGTGCCATGTGTGGGGACATCGCTGCTATTATTCCCTGAGCGTTTAGAGACGATAGTTCCTGCGTTTCTATGAATTTTGAGTAATAGTCCACGATGATTATGAGGTTGCGCCCTTGATGGTGGAAGAGGTCAGTTCCTAATGTATGCCATGGGTATGGTGGTATGGGTAGTGGTTTTAGTGGTGTTTTCGTGTTGGCGCGATCGTGCTGGCGACAGACCGTGCATGCTTGTATGTGATGCGTTAGGTCTTTGGAGAGGTTCGGCCAGTACACGTGTATCCTGGCCTTGGCTAGACACGCTGTGATGCCCTGGTGAACCGAGTGTAACTGTTCCATGGTGTAGCGTTGTAGGCTTTCCGGTACAATCAAGCGATCGCCTCTGTATAATAGGCCGTTTTCCTCGTGAAGTTCCTCCTGAATCGGCCAGAATCTGCGGACTTTTTCGTTTGGGACGCCATGGATTGTCTTGGGCCAACCGTTCCGAATTAGTTCGAGGAGCTCCTGTAGTGTTGAGTCCTGGGCAGTTTCTCTTAGGAATTGTTCCTCTTTTTCTCTTGTTAGCGTAGGTAATCCGTAAACTGTTGCATTCGGACCCTCGAGATAGCTTGAATCATAACGGATGTCAGGGTGCGGTGCCCTGGAGAGCGTGTCGGCGACATAGAGTTGTGACCCCGGTACGTATTTCAGGTTGGGGTTATACCGGGCTAGTCGTAATGTTAGGCGTTGTATTCTTGGTGACATCAGTTGGAACGGTTTCTTTGTGATTGCTAGTAGTGGTCGGTGGTCCGTCTGTATCGTTACCGGAGCAGCAGCAATATAGAAATGGAATCGCTCGCATGCATAGAGTATTGCCAGGAGTTCTTTTTCTATTTGCGCGTAACGGATCTGGGTTTGGTTAAACGTCATCGACGCATACTCCACTGGCCGGTTATTCTGCAACAGGACAGCTCCTATTCCATGTTGGCTGGCATCCACTGAGAGCACGCACGGTAGTCCTTGATTATAGAATTGTAATACTGGGGCTGTTATAAGGGCGTTTTTGATGTCTTGAAAGGTTGCTTGTAGATTGGAGTCCCATTGGAATTCAGCCGTCGATTTCATTAGGGCCCGTAATGGTGCGGTGCGTTCTGAATATGATGGTATGAACTTTGCCAGGTAGTTCACCATACCCAGAAAGCGTTGAAGTGCTGTCTTGTCGGCTGGTGGTGGCATGTCAGTGATTGTCTTAACTTTGGCAGGGTCTATGTGTAGGCCGGCTTCGCTGATAATGTGACCGAGGTACTTGATCTGTGGGACAGCCAGTTGTATCTTCCCGGAGCTGAATGTCAGGCCTTCCCTTTGCACTTGTTTGAGCACGGATATTAGCGCTACGTTGTGTGAATCCAAATCTGGGCCATGAATGATGAAGTCATCCGTAGAGATGTGTACGTTTTTGATGTGTCCGAAGAGTTCTTGCATTACCTCTTGAAAGAGTTGCGAGGCGGTGGCAATGCCATAGGGCAGTCGCTTGAATCGGTATCGTCCGAATGGGGTGCCGAAGGTACAGATATAGGAGCTGGTATCCGTAAGGCGAATTTGCCAGAAGGCACTTTGCGCATCGAGAACAGTGAAGAATTTTGACCCGGATAGGTTGGCAAATATCTCTTCTGTGGTGGGCATCGGGAATTGCGTTCGCTGTAGAGCCGTGTTAAGCCCTCTAGGATCAATGCAGATTCGGACCTTGGGCCTTGAAGGGTCGGTTGTGGTAGTGTCCTTCCTGACAACCACCATGGGGTGGACCCAACTGGATGGTGCAGTGACCGGTTCGATTATTCCTTGTTCGTGCATCCTTGTGAGTTCCTCTCTTACTGCTTGGCCTAGATGGATCGGGATTTTTCTTGCTGCGCTAATCGTCGGGGTGGCGTTTGGTTTCAGGTGCAGCTCATGTTGTCCCGGAAGTTTCCCTATTTTGTCAAACACGTTGCCAAATGCTCTGATTATGTCTTGTGGACTTGACTGTGCTGTTATGTTGTCGGTATTCGGAACGGGGGTTGTATCTTGGCGGGCAGTCGGGTCTAATGCGTGAAGGTCGCAATACTGGGATGACTCGGGAAGACGGGCTATCAATCTTAGTTGCATGGATACTGTGCCGCTCAGTATGGGCGTGGTATGGCTCGGTGTAACATAAAAGAGACTCGATGTCGTGGCGTTCTTGTGTCGGCATGGGAGATATACCATACCCCTTACTGGAACGTTGTGGCCGGAATATGCTCTGATGCTGTGTTGCGGGGGGAGTAATGGCGGCAGATCTGGGATGCTTTCATAGACGGCGTTGGGGATGACGTTGACTTGTGAGCCTGTGTCTATCTTAAACACCACGTTCAGATTGGCCACTTGGACTGTTGCTTGCCAGGTATCGTTGTGCGGCACTTCCGGGTCATCCTGTGGATTCATCGTATGTAAGGTCAATGCACCAAGGTAGACTGGTGATAATGGTGCTCCGTCTTCCTCTTGATATTGTATTGCGTTTTCCTGCCAGGGTTGTCGTGGATCGCGGTTCTGCTGTCTATATTGGGTCGTTTCTTCTAAGGTATGTACCGAGCGACATTTGGCTGCCCAGTGGTTTGTTCCATTGCAGGAGCGACATCTAGAACCAATGGCTGGACATGGGCGAGCTGGATGTTGTAGGCCGCATTGGTTGCATTCGATCCTGTGTGTCCGATCATGATATCCTTGACCCTTGTATCGTTGATCCCGCTGTTGTTGGCTATATGGCTGATTGTGTTGTTCTGTGTAATTGCGGCTTCTACTTGTGGATTGCCGTGTGGGATACCGGGCTCGAGAAAAGCGGGGCCGATGGCTGGGAGAATCCCTGTTGCGAGTGAGTGCGTCGAGTGGTTCCGTTGTTGGTTGATTCATGAGGGAGTTGGTGGTTTGTGCCATGGTTTGCAGGTGCGACTTGGCGGACTCCTCGGCCTGGCATGTCTTGATGGCATCTTCGAGTTGTAAGTCGTGTAGGAGAATCAACTTCATTCGGGCGGTCTCGCTCTTGGTGCCAATCAGAATTTGTGTGGCAATCAGTGAGTCCTAACTCGCATGCTGGGGCGAGCGTCTTTAGTTCAGTGAGGAACTGCGCCAACGTTTGGTGTGTGGCCTGTCGCTTTTGGAAGAAGGTGAAGCGAGATAAATTCGTGCTTTTATAAGGCTTGTAGTATTCGTCAGAGGCATCCAATATGTGTTTCAGCGTGCGGGTGGCCTCCGTTGGGTTGGCTACGCCTGGTTGTGGAATGGTCAAGGTCTTGTAAATTCGTAAACCTTCATCGCCCACTACGTGGAGGAAGACGTTCTTTTGGTGTTCCTCATCTTCAGCAGTTAGTTTCGATGCTATGGCGAAGATCTGGTATCGTTCTCTGTATTGTTGCCAAGCCTGAGCAGGGGTGTCAGTTGGTTGAAATGGCGGAGGGCTTTTGAATGAAGTCATGGCGAGTTGCTGTCAATCGGCGGGTTGCTATCAGTCGGCGGGTTGCTGTCAGTCTTCTGGTTACTGTTCGGTGAGCGTGGTTACTTCTGACACCATGTTGTAGTCATGTTCCCCCAATAATAATACAGCGCTTGGTTTAAAATTAACTCTGACTTTATTACGTCTGCGTTCCCGTTACACTGCCTCCTTAGTAGAGGCGAGTCCTTATTTATATACAATCGTTATAAGTTTTTTAATACTGCTCGTGAATGATTTTTTATGCTCTACTTTAGTAGTGTTTTTTATGCCCGTATACAACAACAGTGAAAATGGACGATACAGCAAGACTAATTGGAAAAAGAGGAAATCTTCGAGGCTCAGTTACAAGAGTATGCACCGCCATAGATGCCGATTTAGGAGCCACGGCAGCGCCAATAAGATATGTACAATGGATTCAGTACAATTTACAATTAGGTCAGAAATTAACCGCCTTAAAGGAGTTAAATGAAGTTGTCGAAGAGACAATCACTGATACACTAGCATTGGACAATGACCTAGAAGAGAGCGAAAAAGTAAACGAAAAAATTCTGCTCTATCAAGCGAAATGTCTAGATCAAATAGCCCAAATTAAGCGAAGCACCAGTTCGACGCCATCGACCGTTTATAATCCAAGGAGTTCGTTACTATTACCCCTTCAAGTCATCACGAACAATACGGCAGTAAATCAAGGCACCGCGAGTAATCAACCCATGAATCATGCAGCGGTTAAATTGCCAAGAATAAACATCGAAAAGTTTACTGGAGATCACAGTAAATGGCAGGAATTCTGGACACAGTACGAGGTTACAATCCACAACAATCCCAGATGGCAGATTCAGATAAGATGGTTTATCTCAAAAATTATCTGGGTGGTACTGCATTATCAAGCTTAACGGGTATGACGACCACTTTCGAGACGGCTATTAGAACCCTTATTAATCGGTTCGGAAAACGAGAATATTTAATTCAGGCACACAGAGATAAATTACGCAATTTGGAACCTGGAAAGAAATCCTCAGACGTAAAAGGCCTGCGAAAGTTTTTCGATTTACTGTAACGGTCATGAACCTTCAAGCTTTAGACATAAATACAGACTATTTTGGTGGATTTTTAATACCCACTATCACGGAGTTATTGCCGGAAGACATCGTGCTAAATTATTCGCTGAAAAACAGAAAGGTTAAAGGCTCGTTTACATGTGCGCGAGAATTAAGCTTAAAGCGGAGAGTAGAAGTTGAGAGTCGAATCTTTTTCTCGCGCCTAAAAAATCGCGTCTGCCAAAAGCGTTTGTTCCCGCTGCTCCACCCGCTCCTTTGTTTACATACGAGTTGGGCGGTAGCATGAGCCTAGATTGCGGAGTTGCCTTTCAGTCGGAAGTAAACAACTAAAATGGCGTCGACCGTCGTTAGTTTGCTTCTGGTTAAAAAGAAACTATTGCTTTTGAAATACATTCGACATTTATAACAAAAATAGAATGGAACGTCGTTGGTGGGTACATCCTATATGGAGATATAGAAACAAATGCCATTTTCGTCTTTTGGATTAACCTTATTTGATATAATTTATATATATATTTTCTACTTGGGCTTGAGAATAGTGTTGTTTTAATTGTCTAGCTTAAATGATGAGGCAATGTGTTTACAAGTATTTCAAAAATTTATCTTGTTCTTTTCTTTCTTTTAAAGACATTCTCAATGGTAGTGCTTAGGCCTATTTCGCGAGATAAACAAACGCAAAAATATCAAACTATATTCGGTCCTTGGCTATTATTGGCTTGGAAAATCACGTGACTCTTTGCGACAAGCAAAAATGAGCTGAAAAATCTACCACGGCAGATCGGAGCTTATTCGGAACACCCGCTTCATCTATGAGCAACAAGCGCGACTTAAAAAGTTCTCGCTTGTTTGTAAACGGTACGCCTAGGGAACGCAATTCCCAATACGCCTCATCTCTCAGCTTTACGCTTCGACTTTTTCCATTTCTCGCGCACATGTAAACGAGCCTTTACATCTTATCTATGAACAATCTCATCGAATATCTGCATGAAGTTGAAAGCAGAGAGCAAGCCGCCAGACTTAAGATACTCGCGTCATCACACGAGAAAGACCATAAGAAGACTGAAAACTTTCGAGAATCTTCCATTCACAAATAAAAACAGTCATCATCCACCTTTTCTTTCAACACGGTAGCCAATCCGGCTAGAGAAAACGAGAAATGCATGTTTTGCAAGGAAGATCATAATTTCCGTCAATGTCAAAAATTAACATGGACAGAAAGAAAAGAAATTTTGAAAGGATATTCCTTGTGTTTCGTTTGTCTGACGAAAAATCACAGGGCTAGACACTGTCGAAGAAAGGGAATAAAATGTAAACATTGCGACAAACGCCACAGCGATGTTATTTGCGAAACTGAATATCCGGATGTTGAAGAAAGCCAGCCTGAAGAAAGGGAGGAAGAAACAACCAACAACTCCATGGCAGTTACGCGCCAAAAGAATGACTCTGAGAAGAATAAAATTTATCTTCAAACAGCATGGGTGAAGATCTATCACGAAAATACGGAAACAACCGTCAGATGTCTTATTGACCAAGGAAGTCAGCGCTCTTATGTCACGAGCAAGGTTTCGAAGCAATTAAACCTGCCTGTGGTGGGATAGGAAACATTGACATCAACTCGTTTGGCGGAATCTCAAACAAAGTCGAGCGATCGAGAGTAAAATTAGGGATAGGAAGCCGTTTCAACACCCACAGAGTCCCTTTAGAAGCCATTGAGTCTCCTCAGATAAGCGGAAAAATACCTGGAATTATACTTAAAATCAAATTGTAAGTATAATTCTGTATAATCGATAATAATCGAATTTAATTTCCTTGCAGGTGCTGAATTTAGAAGGCGAATTTATAATTCAGCAGTATAAAGGATATCACAACGAGAAATATAGCATTGTTTGGTTGAGTTACAAATTGTATGTTATAGCTGGGGTATTTTATTTTGGTTTTTTAGGTTAGGTTGGGTTATGTTAGGTTAGGTTTGGTTAAGTTAGGTTAGAAATATTTTATAAATCATTTAACAATGTTACGCCTTTTCCAAAATATTGATGTTTAGCTTCATTGACTTCTCAAATAATATGCCTTTTCCAAAACATTACTGTTATGTTAGGTTTGGTTTGGTTAAGTTAGTAATATTTTATAAATCATTTAACAATGGTACGCCTTTTCCAAAATATTGATGTTTAGATTGACTTCTCAAATAGTATGCCTTTTCCAAAACATTACTGTTATGTTAGGTTAGGTTAAGTTTGTAATATTTTAAAAATCATTTAACAATGTTACGCCTTTTCCAAATATGTTTTGCTTCATTGTCTTCTCAAATAATATGCCATTTCCAAAACATTACTGTTGTGTTGGGTTTGGTTTGGTTAGGAGGACGTCTCTTCCTCTTTGGAGCGGTTATACACTTCAAGTAAGTGTATCCCTTATGGAATGAAAAAATAAATACATAAAACCATCAAATTCTACTCTATTTGAGTCTTTTTGGGTATGCAATATTGGGTTAATTGGAGTAGGAGAACTCGCAATTGGGTTGAATGAGGATTAGGTAAATGGGAATTGGGTCAAATGGGGGGTAACCTTAATTTGTACCCAAAAAGTTATAAGTGCAATATGACCTTTAATTTTTCTTATATTTAGGTACAAAATATAAAAAGTTAAAAACATTTTTATAACAAGATAACTATAGAGGCTTTTTAGACCAAATTACTGCAATAATTTACCGCCAAATTCGGCTACATTTCGGTCGAATGGGATTCTGTCGAATGGGTATCGGTCGATTAGGCCAGGAGCGTGTAGAACCACGAGAATGTGCTTCCCTAACCGCATTTTTAGATTATAGGAGTTATGCGCACGACCGCGATAACGGTTTAAAATTAAGGGAAATTAAATACTGAATAAGAGAAGTCTTGATAATATTTTTAAACTCATCTGTTAAACTCATCTGTTAGATGGCAATGATCATTCACGCCATAGTCTTTGATAGTCAGAATTTAAGAGCAGAGGTAGCAATGAGTCGCGCTCTTACTCGCCGCCAATTCAGCGGGTGTTATATCCATAGGGATGTTTTCTTGTAGAGCTTCGCCGATACATTTCGACGGCGTCAGTACTCCTATACGTTACGGGTGCCCTGGGCTCTCCTAGAGATTATCGCTAGAAATTATTTGTTTAAAGATAAGAATTTGGACACGTACCATTCATTCCAATCACGACGTAGCTGAATCCACAGGCGATGTGTTCCGAGAGTTTGGTAGTTGAGGAAAGAGTCTCGTTATTTGCACAAGTCTGATAACGATTTAATATACTCTCGAAATCAGCGTAAATTATGAATGGACATTATACGTTCGATGATAATGTGTAAGATATACCGAAAGAATTTAAAATCATAAAGTATAGTAATTTACCTTTTGCATCCATTCAAACTTGTCAAAGGATAGAATTGGTATTTATGTGGCATTTACTTCGCTGAGGCTTATGAATCTAGCAATGTTTAACATGCTCGGCGTGAACGGTTTTCGCGAATAATCCCGAGAATATATGGAGACATCGTCGACAGATATAGATTTTACCGTCGTGTTTTGTGAAATGTGATAAAAGTCGACTAAGACTTCGAATGAGACAATAATGTTTCTTCTCGCCATCGATTAAAAGTAGAAGGTCAATTTCCCTTTCCTCACTCACCACCTCTTCACTCACGTAGCGCGGAAACACACCGCCCTCCCACGCGAATATGTTAATCGAGAGAATATTTTTCACTTCAAATTTCTTCATTGTAATGGAGTCGAGAGTATAGGGGAAACTTATGTCCGAGCAATTTAGTTCATTTTCATATGGCTTATAGTTGGATACTTGATTCGGGTTTTGAACAGGGGGGTGTAAGTGAGCCATGCATGCCCACTTAAAACACATCATGTCGTTTGATTTGATGTTGAGCACACTACGCCTGACAGTTATTGCTTTCGGGGTGTTTATAAAGGAACCCGCGACTTGATTACGTCTACTTGGAGATATAAAATCCTATCTATCACCCAATTACTCCCCAACTCCTGAAACTCCTCCATCAGAGTTGTAATTTGTAGAATACATTCGCTTATCTGATCTCAAAACCGATCCGCTAATAGAGTCGTCCGCGTTGTGCTTCGGATGAACGGGATGTGTTCAACTTCTGTACCGTCGTCTAATACTTTAGTGTAACGCACTCGAATCAATAGATTCCACTTTATCCCCTTTCTTTTAAACAATTGATCGCTCAAATATTTAATTAAACTGAGGATTAGAGGGGTAATAAAGAGTTCGAAGTCGGTTTGAACATCCGGCGGGGTATATCTAGCGCTAAGAACGGCATCGCCCAGAGCTAACATCTCCTCGGCATTGTAAGAGAATAAATTATCATCGGTGGGCTCTTCTGGAGATGCCACCATCGGATAATCCTCTGACGACGAATCATCAGGTTGGGTAGAGACGTTAGACCTTTGATGTGATGGTAGCGGATTTCGACTGTGTATCTGGGAGTGACGGTTAAGACGAGCTTTACGCGCGAAGCTCCTCCCGCACGTAACACACAAAAATTTGGTATTACAATGCTGTTGGCGGACGTGTCTTTCCAACGCATATTTTCTCTTAAATTGCCTATCACAAATGCGGCATATAATATCGTCATACCCCTTGCATACGTGTTTTGACAGCGCGATTCTACTCTATACCGCTTATCACAAGTGTTACACAGAAACATTCTAATTTAAAGAAGTACTATAACGTTTAAGGAGGGTGTAACTCAGAGTAAAATAATCATGAATATTTCGGGGTTTATATACAGACTTCTCCTCGAACCACTTGATACTATTGAGATTTTGTCCTCTCTATATTCGGAATAAAAATGTATGCTTAATCGATAAATGGAAGGCAGGGTGAACGTTCTCCTCGATCCACTTGGTACCCGAGATTTCATTCCGTCTTATCTTCGAAATGTATGCTTAGTCGAAAAATGAAAAAGCGAGGGTGAATATATTTTTCTTATCTTTTTATTTCATTTATTATTATTATAAAAACATTTAATGCTCGTCAGGATCAGCCAATATCTGAGCCATAATCTCATCGAGGTTGATTTGTCTTTGTAACGCGTCCGTCTCGATGACGGGCTTCGTCCTCCTTCTCTTTTTTGGTCCATACAACCCTGCAGAGTGAGGTCTTTTCGTCGGGCTGACGGAACCTAATTCTGGTACAAACGACGGCTCGTTTAAAGTCTCCACATCCTGGATTTCACATGTTGAGGGGGATGGTAGAGATGGCACGGTTGCGGCAGATGGGTTGGGAGAATGGTAGATCAGATGTTGAAATATCAGGTTGAAGAGAACCCTCCAATATTGGTGGGGCGACCACTGGCACCTTAAATAAGAAAAAAAATAAATACAAAATAAAGGCGGAAATAACATATAGTAGTTTGGGAAAATTACTGTAATGTATTCCTGACTCTTTTTCAGTCCAGTTTTCTTGATGTTTTCTAAATTCGCGTGGTAAGGGAGATCAACCCTTATTTGTCCGGCTGGCTCATCGAGAAAAATTCCGTTGTGCCATGTTTGATGGTATTTCCGAATTATCGTTTCAAATATTTGAAATGCTAAAAGGAAATTAGGGGCTATTAACCCTAACGTCACTGTATAAACGATTCTACAGATGGTAGGCTTGCCTGATTCCATAGTTAATTCCGTATTCACTTTTATAATGATGATCCTTTTCGGCGGTCAAGTTAAAATGATACTTCCCATAAATCCGAAACGCTATTTATACTATTTCTATCCACTTAATAAAACACACAAGTTCGAATAAAATTTTTATTTTGAAGATAAATGCACACAACTAAATTTTTTCAGCCATAAATTTAATCTGAAAGCTTTTGAAAGGCAACAATAGTGTGTATTTCTATGGAAAATACAGTTCAAGGGCGGGGGTTCATTTGAAGAACCATTTAATTAAGGACAGCCAAGAGTCTCGGCATTTCCCACGAAGTCATCGATAGATTTCGAAATAAGATCGACTTCTCTAAAATACATTTACAACTAAAATACGAGTTTAATGATAATGATATACGAGGATGATCAGGTACAAAAGTAGTGTTGCTCATAAGCTCCGGAACAAGAATGCCCGTTTCCTAAGACTCTCTCATAAAACTTGGGGAAGGTAGTTTGGGGCGCCATAAGCGGTTAATAGTGGAACTAACTAGCGGGAGTTTTGAATATATCTTTGAAGGGATACTACAATACTTTCCTTTTTGATTGTTTACAATAATGAGTTAAGATAATATTGATATTACAAGTAAGTTACAATTTGTTTAGTGACATATTTCAGTTATTCAGGTACCGAGCTGGTACGCGTTTTTGTCTCATGGCTTTTGTGGTAGCTATAGATTCTGAAGGTCTTTCTTCTGTCGTTGGGGATACGACATCCTTGTGCACTTGTCTGATCTGAGGCTGTTGAGGCATGGCGTTATGTTGTGTGTCAAGGTTCGATGTTCGTGGTAACGTCGGGATGTTACTGTTTGATGATGTAGGGACAGTGTTACGCCGAGGTCCGGGTGATGTCCTGACGGGAGGTGGATTTGGTGGAGTCATTGGCGTTAGGTTTTCCTTGAATGCGGAATCCCATATATCGAAGTCCATTTCCGACGATTCTGTGGTTCCAATTTCCATATCGTAAGCAGACCGAGGACGTATTTGGTTTTTGTGACGGCGTATTTCGCCTTGTGGTGTTCTCACGGTATACATGGTTTTTCCGATTATACCGCTAATGGTACCGGCAAACCATTTTTCCCCCTTTCCGAAATTGAAAGTAAAAACGCCGTCGTGAAGTGCGAAGTTGCGGCTCGTGAGAGGTGGCGATTGTCCATTGGAAGTAGGTGGCACGGCTGCATATTCCTGATAAGTGGGACATGTTGCGGACAGGCGCTCAATATCGCGGTCGATATGTGGCCACCAAAAGTGGGAGCGAGCCATGGTTTTCATCTTCACGGTTCCCTGATGCGAGCCATGTAGTTCCTGCAACATGATGTTACGTTGTTTCTCTGGAATGATGACTCTATTGCCCATTATGAGGATGCCGTGGAAGTCCGAAAGTTCCGCACGACGCGTGTGATAAATTTTTAATTCGGACGGAATCATGGAAGGTTGCCAACCGTTCCGTAGGAATTTCTGTAACTTTTGTAGTGTAGCGTCGGTTCGGGTTGCTTCTTCCAGTTGGCTAACGGTGAGTGGTCCGTTTGATGTGACTTCCTGTAACGCGAAGACGTACTCTGCGGGTACTGGAGTTTTTGTGGTGTTGATTGGCAATGTTGAACGGCTGAGGGCATCTGCGTTGCAATACTTAGGTGTAGGGTTCTCCTTCATGAGCTTTTACCCCTATCAGTTGGCCAAGCCCTGGCGTAAAGAGGTCTGAATGTATCAGCAACGCAGCAGCGACTTTCGGATCGGCATTCTGAACAGTGTGTATGTGTTCAGCGTGTTGGTTGATTGAGGGGATGATTTGCAATTCCGAGTACAACCATTTTCGACCGCATAAGTTTGGCTTGTTACCTTGGACAACAAGGATAGGTAGACTGGCCTCTCGTGTTCCAAAGGATACTTGGACGTTTGTCTGGCCTATGATTTGGATCGCATCGCCCGTATATGATTCAAGCGTTCGGGAGAATGGGCGAACATCCTGTTCGCTTCCGATGAGCTTGAAATCCTGTGCGGATATCATCGTGTATCCGGGCCCGTTGTCGAGTTCAAATGTCATTGGTTTACCATTAACGGTCAACGTTATCACCTCCGGAGGGGGAACAGTCTCGTCAGGCGATGGAGCTGTGTCGACATTGTGTATGGTATTCGATGTAGGTGAAGGAGGCTCAAGCGCCACTCTAATGTGATATACGTCTACATCATACTCGTAAGTGCCACGGGCTCGAGATTGCCATGGTATAAGGTTACATCATATTCATCGAGTTCCACGGGCTCGGAATTTCCGTCGGGCGCGATGTCACCTATATGATTCGATCTCGGTGGACGATATCTTGATTGATGAGGGTAGTTTTTGTTCATAGGAAGAGTTGGATTTAGACACGCTCTCGCTAGATGGCCTGTACGATTGCATCGTCCGCATATAGCAGTAATATAGGGACATTCCGAACCCCTGTGGTTGTCGTTTTTACATCGAAGACGACAACTGAAGTCTGGAATAGGTTTAGCATCACTCGGGTTGCTTTGTGGTGTTCTCAGGTTCGTGCGAGGTTTGTCATTGTGAAGGACGTTGCCGTTGCCGTTGTTATTCCGGTAAGATCGTCCTTGTTGCTTATCTTCGTTTTGCCCTTGTTGTTCCCGAGGATGATGCACATGTGCAACCTTAAGGTTAACCTCTTCATTTTTCATTTCACCAAGGCTGCGCTTGGCATTATCCATGGCTACGAGAAGTGTGGTGGCTCGTGCCAGCGTAACCATTTTCTTTTCCTCCTCTTCGGCTATGAGTTTTTGTTGCATCGCGTCATTATTGATGCCAAAAATGATTTTGTCAACAATCATTTCATCTGGTTTATCGAACTTGCAGTTTTCCGATAGAGATTGAAGAGCCGATATGTAGGTTTCCACTGATTCACCTTGTTGGCGGTTACGGCGATGGAAACGAAGGCGTGCTATGCATCGTAGAGGTGTGGGGTTGAAATGTTTGTTTAATGCAGCTACCAAGTCCTCATAGGACTTCGCGCTGATTTTATCCGGCCGAAGTCTATTTCGAAGAAGCGTGTAAGTTTCGGGGCTTAAAATTGTTTGTAAGACCGCCTTTTTTGTATCCGTGTCCTCGAGCTTATTCGCCTTATAATATGCGTCTAATCGTTCGGAATACTGCTCCCATGATTCCTGTTCGTTATCGAATATGTTTAATTTACCGATGATGCCTGCCGTTGCCATGTCTATATGCGGCGATTTCCGATATAGCTCCTTTGTAGTTGAATGTTGGTTGGGCGATTTCCCAAGTGTTGCTGGTTGAGTGGGACGATATTTCTGGGCTCGGTGTAAACTTGTTAGGCCCGTTGTCAAGTACTGAGCTTAGTCGATACCAAAGTTGCTCATTTGTTGTGACCAAGGCCCGTTTATCGCGTATGGGTCGACCGTACTTTTATCGTAAAGCGCGTAAGGATAAATGGTCCCCGGCGAAATATCCGTGATGGTCGTGATGTATAGGCCGTTTATATACGAAAATTAGTCCGCGAAAGTTCGTAGTTCAGTCACCGTGTCTGATGAATTGCGATTCTTGTTCCGAGCTGACGGTCGTCTAAGCCTCGTCCGCGTGGTCGTATAGATGATCTCGTCCAAAAAGTTCTGTTAAAACGATATTTTTAAGTTACTTGCGTTGGTGTTGAGATCCCATCTCCGTCGCCATTTGTTGTGTGCGTGAGTTAAATAATAAATACATTTACAACTAAAATACGAGTCTAATGATAATGATATACGAGGATGATCAGGTGCAAAAGTAGTGTTGCTCATAAGCTTGGGGAAGGTAGTTTGGGGCGCCATAAGCGGTTAATAGTGGAACTAACTAGCGGGAGTTTTGAATATATCTTTGTAGGGATACTACACTACAATAGCCCTCTTATAATGCTGATAAAGTCCTTGAATTCGTATTCCCCATCATCCCAACTGAGAGCGCAAATATTCCGTGAAACCCAACCATTTAATCGGCGGTCCTTCAAGCTGAGTTCACCATATGAGAATGGAGGCTTGAAAACAAACGTGCCGTTTTCGCCTGTTTCAACTATATAGTACGCTAATTCTTTTATTACGTATTCGTTATTAGCCCGTAGAAAATTCACTTCTAAAACACATCTCCTTAGAATAGGGTTAACCATGTTACTTCAGGGGGGAGGCGATCGAATATCAGACAGTTTATTGATCGGTATATTACCACTTTTTAAGAAATTAAAAAAAATAGGGCAAGTTCCGGCCTTACAAAGAAATTCTCCTATACTTACATATTTCGAATCCGTTTAAAGACCACGAGAGAATGAATATAACCCGAAACTTTTCACTCCTTTTATACCTCTTTTTTGTTAAGAATTAATACAAAATGTCGAAGTTCTCCCATTGATCCTTATATTGACTGATCACTTGAAATCGACGGTAGAAATCTGCCGTCAGGGTGATAACACCATGTTATTTCTACGGGATTTCTACACCCCGTTCACCCTGTCTATCGAAATTCGACGGAAGACAATATATCCCTACCCGTACTTAGACCTCCGACTCGCGGCATAAAATGCCTCTGAAAAAGCCGTCGGGGTGATAGCCCCATGTTATTCCTATGGGAGGTTTCACCATGGAAGAAGAAGTAGAAGGAATAGAAATGAGGTGTGCGATTCACACCCCATGCGAGAAGTCGGCCATACCCAGGTGGGGGTGAAAAAAAGGGGTACCGTGGTAAAATATTTGTGACGCAGCATGGCTAAAGAACTGTATGGCGCCCTCTTTCCTTAGGAAAAGAAACCCATTTTCATAATTACGTCATGAACAGCTGATTGCGTGATAATTGTCCAAATCTTCGAAAGTTTTAATTAAAGTTATCAACTTACGTTATGGATTTAATTTCAAAAGATCATAATTATTATAAAAACAAAAATAAAACAAAAATTTCAAAGGCAAAGCGGCGTGCTATTGAAACAGGTAAAATCTATTCTTAAGCCTTGCCTTATTTTTCTTAATATATTGATTTACTTTTTAGGTATTGGTTTTAATAAACAATTTTTAAAAGCAAATTTACGAGAAATACTTGCTAATTGCATCTAACTTGCATAAGGTAACATACATCGGAAGACCGAAATTGGTTATTGTAAGTATATAGTTGAAGGAACATATCTGTGGACATCAACAAGTTATGGTCTGGTTGTTCTAAGTTTTAGGCATGTTGGTTATGTTTTGTCTAACATAATTAAATTATAACAGTGTTTGGGCGTTAATTTTGTTACTTTTCAAAATTACAGGATACTTTGGAAGAAATAAAGAAATTTAAAATTACTGATATATCAGAAGATGCAATTGACCAATTATCAGTTTTTTCTGATGAAATTGGACTTTTAGATAAGAAAGATTTTAATAAAAATAGACACGAACTCTTACTTAACAAAGAGTTTAAACAAGAAATAAGCAAATCATTCACACCCTTAGCAACGTTTAAGGAACTCAATCAAAATGACCAAAACGTTGTTACAACAGTGTTCTGTCAGCGCCTCTTCAATGAAATTCAATCGAACTACTTGGAAGCAGAAACAAAAAAACCTAGTATTGGTTCACAAAAGGCAAGCAAGTTTAGTCCAGAAAAGGATCCGAAGAAACGGTTGATATCCATCCATCAAATAGCTGGCTACGCTTTAAACAAATTATTTGGATTTTATGAGTGCCCAACTTTCTCGGCAAACTGCCTTGTAAATAAAAGCCAAGCCAAGGAAGAGTTTCACAAATGGACAATGAAACAAGACAGGGGTGGATCCCTTTTCCTGACAAATGAAGCATTTTCCTTTTTTAAGAAAGCATGTGATATTATTATGCCATTTGCAAATCCTGACATCAATTTAAAAACTAATGAACTAAGGAAATCTTTGATTATCGGGGATCTTCAAAAAATAATTCTTTAAATGAAATTTGGGACAATTTATGGGGAACCGAAGATGAAAATTCTCAAAGTGCCAAACTGAAGTGTTTTAACATAATAATTAATTGTCATTTAAAGGGGCTAACCAGACAGATTAAAAATGAATTCCAAATTGCCAAGAAAAACGGCTTAATTAGTAGTGGAATTAGAAAAGAACTAAAAGTTCTAACTCAAAATAAACCAAAAAATTCCAAAGAAAATTAAAAAAATGTTTATTTTAAGATGAAATTAACTGATTACGAACAGTTATTCTCCTTTTAACTCGCTTTTCTTTTGTACAATTTCCATTTTTAGTTTTTGTCATTAAAGACTTCATCAGTTTTATCCTCTTTGTTGACTGTCCATATTGAAGAACGGTCGGGTTTTCACCGGAGCCACAAGACCCTCTTTGCCTACTAAAATAGTTCTCGAGCAAATCTTGGTTTAATTTCGCAGTTAAAACAAATGGAGCTCCTTTCTTGAGCAAAAACTTGACAATTTCAATAGTAGAGTATACTTTAATGAGAAAATTATATAAAGGTTATTCAATGTTAACTAGTTATATTGAAATATTCTTACCAGTAATTCTTATGCCCTCTAGCGTCTCTCTGCTCAGAAGCATTTTAGACTTATCAACACCTTCTTCAACAACCATTTCATCTACCTCTCGCTCCCATTCGTCTAAATAGCCCAGGAAATCAGTTACGAGCCACTGAAATTAATAATATTAAGATTTAAATCAAACACCATTTATATATTTGAATAATTTTTCTCATATACCTCAAACCTCCAATCATTTAAACTCTTAAACGGTGCTAAAGCTGGTTTCCTCTTTGTATGGAAAGATAATGTATTTGAAACATTTAGGATATCAAAAAACTGGTCAAAATATCGCAGAAATTTTACTGTCTCAGACGCTACATCTCCCACCAATTCCTCTACTGCATTGGCTGTGGTAGAGCTTAGAATTTGGGTAGCGAACTTGGCTTTCATACAACTGTATGCATTTGGGAAAATGTGATTGTACGTGAGCTTTGGTGCTAAACGTAGGAGCGAAGTCGAATCAATTTTGTAGGTGTCACTTATATGTTTCCATAAAATAAATTTCCCATTTTTTTGTAAATATCTAATTGGTCTAAAGGAGCCATCTTTTTGTTTCTTCAGTTTTCCACTATTGTTTAGGCCATTTTTCGCTGTCTTAACATTGTGGCATACATCAGAGACAAAAAATAGAGGCTCGTTGTTACTGAAAGGATTTGTTGTACGGTATCCAGTTGCGTGATTGTTTAGTTTTTGATCCACTGACGTACAAATTTTAATCAATTTCTGATTTGAAGCGGCTTCGTCACAAACCAATGCGAGAATTTTAAATCCCGCGCCTTGTAAATTCTCCACTGCTTCCCAAATTATGGAGTAAAGATCATCTGCATTTAAATTTCCACAAGGAAAAAAGGCGTATGGGTACTTAGAATTTGATGTTATTCCTCTGACCATCAGCTGAAGTACATGGTTGGCCAAGGTAACACCTCCATCAGCTGAGCCGTCAATTTGTTTTTCCATTTCAAATATTTTATTTCTAAATTCATTTAGATTCGTGACTCCAATTAGCTCCCCTGTATTATGTCGAAACACCAAATCTTGTTTAATTTGAATTTCATCAATTATTAAACTAAAGTATTTCTGGTGCTCTTCTACGTTTTCAATGTCAATTTTCTTTCTCATTTCCAAGAGAACGTCATCGGTAAATCCACTTTTGGAGTTTAAATCAATCGAGTAGTTATATAAAGTTCTTTGTGTAGGCAATACTAAAGCTTGGCGCATGGCCTCATAAGTGCTAGAAGATCGAGCTTTAATCGAGAGACACCACTGAATAATGGCTGGATGCCATTTCCTCGGCCTTGTTTTTTTCGTTTTAATTAATTTTAATTGTTCCCGCATCAGTAGTTTTTTAAACACTGAATTACTCTCAAAGGGATTTTTTAAAATTATATCTTCAAACACAGTAATTTCTTCTTCTGTCATGAAAATTCCGTTATTTTTGAAGCTCTGTTTAATTTTTAATTTTAATATTTCAATCTTTTTCATTAGGGCTTTATTTTTTTTTATTTACGACTACAATTTTTTCTTTGTCCTGTTCTTCAGTCATGTATCGTATGTTCATTTGTTTTTGCACACCTATTTTCTCTCGTCGTTTTCTGTTTTGTAAGATTTTCTTCTTTGTTGGCAAAAATGGCAGAGCCTTGTGTATTTTCCAACAAATAATTTTAGGCATTGTACCGACCGAATCGATTGACTGGTGAAACATACATATGAAGACTTTAAATATTTGTCTTTAAAATGTAAATATAATTCTCCAAGAATGCCATTGCACGTTTTCCATTTTTCAATCTCAAAGAAAATGTTTATCAAACTATTTAGAGACAAAATGGGGTTGTTGAAATCCACAGAACTTGAAGAAAATATTTCATGATCCAGAGAAATTATTGTATTACAAAAAAAAATTCTTGGTTGTAGACTCTGGGATATTTCGATATATAAATTATTATCTCCACTTTTTTTAAATCTTAAACATTTAAAAACCAGCCCATGGGATTTAGATTGTTTCATTATTTCGACAACCCACTCGAATGTATCTAAATGATTGAGCCAATATTCTAAAGATTCTTTGACCAACTTTTTTAGAGGGTGTAATAACGTTATGGCATGGGTTGTGGTATGCTCATTTGTAACGGCTACTGCAGCACAAGCTAGGGATGTATTAAAAGTTTCAGAACTTTCGTTTATGATGAATGGTGATTCGAAATCTTGAAGTTCTTCAGTCACGACAGAAGTTGAAGCTATAACCCGGAGCGTGCTACTAATTCCATTAAAGGTTGGTGGCACTGGAGCCTGTTGTTCTGTAGTTACTACATGAGTTTTAGCCTCGGTACTTTTAATACTTTCATTAACGATGAATGGTGTAGCTGTAGCCGGTTCAGTATCTTCATTTATGTTGAATGATGATTTTTCAATAATTCCATTATAGATGGGTGGTGATACGGAAGACTGTAGTTGGATAGAAACTTCATTAGGTGAGGCTGTATTTTGCGGTCTTACAATATGTTCCTTGACAATGAATGGTGATATGGAAGCTTGTAGTTCTGTTGTAACTTCATTTGGGTTCGGTGGTGAGCCAAATACCTGGGGTTGTTCAATATATTATGTAATATAGTGTGTATTAAATCTCTGATAAATAATTGAAATATGGGCTAGGATAAAATATTACGTGCTCAGTTTCCTTCATGGGATTTAGATGTTCTGCCGTTGGCCCTTTCCCGCCAACAAATTGTTTCGAGCACACATAGTGATGTGCTTTAACATCATAGTGTGTTGTTATATCTACTCTATTTATAGCTGTAATCCAAAGCAAACACTGTTCGAGGTTTTTGAAAGGTTTTGGTACAGGATAGTATTTTATTCCGTCACCTAGCGATTTATTTGAGTTATCATAGCTTTTGCAGGATTTATAAACACAATACCTTCCCATTTTATAAACTTTATAGCTTAATTAGAGTAAAAACAGTTAAAGCCTTGGTTCTGGCATGGTTGTGTGGCAAGCGCGCAACCGAAAAGGCTTAACACAAATATTTTAGTTATCTAGATGGCCGCATCATGGTGCTATGAAGCTAGTTTGTAGTCACGTGTCAATTTTACCTCGCTGCGACCCCCATATTTTTACCCGCCCCATTCACGAGTTGGCATCAAACTGTGGGTAGAACTTCGATTCTCAATTCTATTCCTTGCTTCTTCTTCCATGGTTTCACCCCCGTTTTTGTGAACTGTCATATTTACATTACTACCCGGGTGGGGGACTACCGGGTGGCGACCTTTTACTTGCCCCCTTACTCGTGGGATTCTTATGGATTCTGATTTAAATACCAATTTAAAAACTACTAAAGCTACTAACACTACAGTGCAGGAGTCTGCTCTTGGCAGAACCCTCACTGATACCACAAAGTTAGGGCCTGGATCCAGCGATACTCGCTCCAATTTATCGGTGCATGTGACTGGCTCCACTCAGCCCCCCAAAGCTTCGAAACGTACCGAGCGAAGCCGGCTTAAACGGCAGATTGGTCGGCAAAAGGCTAAACCGGGTTCTGAAGCGGTCTCCACCCCTGTCGGGGGTGCGGCGACACGCGACAACCCGACGAAGAGACCGAGAGTGGAGGACTCGACTCCTTCGCCCGGCAATTCGCAGGCGGCGATCAAAAATACTATAGGGATGCCGCCAGCTCAGAAAAGATGGCCATTGTCAAAAATGGATATCCGACTGCGGTCATCACGGAGGAAGATGTGTGCCCAATCCAGAAGGTGATTCTAGGGTCGCTGGATGGGATACCTTCGGGGAGCCGTCTACCGCGCCTTGGGAATTTCAGCCTGATTGCCGGGGCCCTAACGTACTCCTGCGAAGATGCGTTTACTGGGCAGTGGTTGAAGGAAAACATATTCTACTCGGTGGTGGGGGATGCGGTGCTTTCAGTGATGAGAGCTAGCGAACTCCCTAAGCCGTTTAAGGTGATGTTCCGAACCAGGGACCAGATTACAAAGGAATCGGCGTAGCTGTTCCGGCGCCTGAAGATCCTTAACAGTGGCTTTGCCACTGAACGTTGGAAATGTATCCGGACGTACGTGGATCGTGCCGTACGGTACTGGGTACTGTCCATAGATGGTTCCTCTTTGGATGCCATTGAGAACGTCGGTTTTGTGGGCTTTACTGGAGTGCATAAGGGAACTTTCATGCTGCTACAGCCCACGGAATCTCTTCAACTGCTGCAGCTGAGTCTGGAGGTGGGACCAGCGACCTGGGAGCTCTGGCTGTAGAGCTCGCCGGTGTCGCTTTAGTCACAGAGGGAGAGGGAGGGGCTCATTCGGAAGATATATCTTCCATAGATGACTCCACCCTACTGGTAGAATCGGATGCGACCCTTCGGGGTCCAGACGATGAGAGTTCTAGTGATCCTGACGGGGGGAGGATCTTGGGACTGGGAGCTTGCCTGTCAGGGGGGCAGGTGCTACTAGCCCTCTCGGGACTGATGAGGTGTAGCCAGGTCCCTTCTGAACCCCTCTCTTAGGGAACATGGGGACGCTACGTGCAATTCAAATCAATTTGCATCATAGTAAGGCGGCTTCCGCAGTACTCTGTAGGAGGTTCGCTATAGAGGGTCTTGATGTGGCCCTCATACAAGAACTGTGGATTTGCCATGGCAAAATCCTTGGTCTCGACACAGCGGGGCGGCTCTTTTATGACCACACTGCTGTTAGGCCTAGGGCGTGTATTTTGGTACGGAAGGACATTTGAGGTGATCAATTTGGTCGATCAATGTGAGAAGGGAGGGGATGAACTTTTCATTGGCTGCGACACCAGTGCTCATCATGTCACATGGGGCAGTTCTGACTGCAACAGGAGATGTGATCATCTACTGGAATATCTAGTTGGTTCTAAACTCTATATTCTTAATCAAAACAATGAGCCTACTTTTGTTACCTCTAACAGAAGGGAGGTCATTGACCTTACTTTAGCCACGGAAAACATTGCGTCTTCTGTGTCTAATTGGCATGTATCAAATGAGCCGTCTCTGTCGGATCATAGGCATATTTGCTTCACTGTTGCGACTACTTCTGTCACGATGGGGACGGAGATACGCAACCCAAAACGGACTAATTGGGCCGGCTATAGGGAGGACTTACTCCTACGCTACGCGGATGGTCTTACCCCTAAGCTAACTTCAGCTAAGGATCTTGAGAGGGCAGTTGGTGTCCTACAGTGCTCTATTATTGAATCCTATCACCGAAACTGCCCACTTAAGACCGCAAACCACTCGAGGCTTGTTCCTTGGTGGAATGCGGATCTTAGTCGGTTACGGAAGTGTACTCGAAGGATTTTAATAAAGCCAAGCGTACGGGAGAATGGGCTAGTATAACCCCATACTATACTTAATACCTACAACAAGGTCATTAGGGCTGCCAAGAGGGACTCTTGGAGGACAATCTGTGAGCAAGTCTCTAGTGTCCGGGTTACTGCAAAGGTCACTGTTTACCTTCTTTCTTTTCTCGATAATTAATATGATTTGTTATTTTACAATGTTCCATAAAATAATACGCGATTCACAATTAAAATAACTATGTGGTTACACTTAAAATAGCTCGTGACTAACTAAATTTTAAAATTAAAATAAAATCCTTAACGAGTTTAGCAGTTCTTAGTTTCGATATCGCTGCGGTGTGATGATGGGACGTCCCCTGCGTGTTATTAACTGGGAGGAAGGTTCCTCAGGTCGTGGGTGATCGGGTGGTGTGATAGTGGCCGTCGTTGAAAGTCGTGCTGGAGTCGGATGGCTGTCCATGGCAGTGTCAAAGCCGGACCGAATTCGGTGATGTATATGGAAATCGTTAGTTGGAAGGTCAACTGCTATTGGAATTTCTGCGTTGTCCTGTATTCCGTGTCTCTGTACTTCCCGCTGTACTTCGTCCTGAGGTGAAGTCTGTTCTGTTAGGGCTTGGTCGTCATTTGGTAGTGGTATGGATACTGCCGTTGCTATGGTCTGATGATGGTGGTTTGGCTGGTTGGGTGTCTGTAGGTTTGGGTTTGATGGTAAGAATTTAGGTTTGGTTCGAGCGTAAAAGATTCGTGTGTTAGTAGGGATAGTTTTAGTGAGTGGTGGGGTTGGCAGGGAACTCGTTGTTGTAGGTTTCGTCATTGTAGTATTGGAATCGCTATAATCCTGACGTAGATGGGTTCTAGTGCGCCGAAGTGTTTGTCCTGTGGCGGTTCGAATTTGATATGATCGTGGCTCCGGTCCTCTTGTTATTACCTTAGCTG
This sequence comes from Phalangium opilio, assembly GCA_019434445.1. NCBI lineage: Eukaryota > Metazoa > Arthropoda > Arachnida > Opiliones > Phalangiidae > Phalangium > Phalangium opilio. Next base: position 110,220 of record JAEQBA010001960.1, read on the forward strand.
GTAGCCATTGTCCTTTCCCAGCCCAATAATAGACTAGTTGATTGGTTTGTAGGTCAGGTAGTGGTACTGTATGTCTGGTGTTGAAATTCTCTACCATTCCGTGTTGTTGTTTAGCGATGGAATTCTTGGCCCTCTGGACGGGATAGAACGGTTTCAGACTGTTATTGGTAGTTGTTAAGGTTGTCCTTAGTCTTCGCCCCATGCTTAATTCAGCGGGAGACGGTCGGTTGGTCTTGGGTGTCGTTCTGTATTCCAACAGTACCGTTTCTAAATCCTTGCCGCTCTGTTTGGCCTTGATGATGGAATTTTTAATGGTTTGTATCGTCCTCTCTGTGAGCCCGTTAGATTGGGGGTAGTTTGGTGACGATGTGGTGTGCCATACACCCCATTCTTCCAAGAATTTGTGGAATTGTTCCGAGTTGAATGGCGGCCCGTTGTCCGATATTAACCTTTGTGGAGGGCCGTATCTGGCGAAATGTGGTCGGAGGAAGTTTATTACTGCTTGGGTGTTTGTCAGGACTAGTTTCTGCACCTCCACAAAGTGTGAGAGGTAGTCTACTAGGAGTATATAATTCTGTGAGTCCACATGAAATAAATCGAGGCCTACCATCTGCCATGGTAGTGATGGCAATTGGTGCGGTGTCATTGGCATTAGCGGGTTAGCTCTCTGGCGAGTGGCGCAGATCGCGCAAGCCTGAATATGTGTTGTTAAATCCTGGTTTAGGGTAGGCCAGAAGATGTTAAGTTTTGGCCTTAGCGATGCACGAGTTAATTCCTTGGTGGGTGGAGTGGACCTTGTCGAGGAGTTCTTTTTGCATCAGTTTTGGGATTATCAATCTTGACCCTCGGAAGAGTAGACCTTGCGTTGTGTGTAGCTCGTCTTGGTATGGCCAATATGGTCGTACCTCTGGCGGTAGAACTTTCGCTTGTTTCGGCCAGCCGCCCTCAATGAGAGCTGTTATCTTTTGCAATGTGGGATCTTCCTGCGTGGCTTTCTTGTAACGTCCTTGTATGTCCTCGGGCAAGGTGGTAATTACGTGTACTGCAGCGTATGGTCCTTCCAGATTTGATGTATTGATATCGGTTGTCTTCTGCGGGGCTCGTGAGAGCATATCGGCGATTAATAAGGATTTACCTGGTACATATATTAGGTTGAATTGATATCTAAATAAGCGCATCGTTAGTCTTTGTAGCCGAGGTGTTATTAAGTGTAGAGGTTTCTGTAGTAGTCCAATAAGCGGGGAGTGGTCCGTTTGAATTGTGACTCTCGTTCCGGCGATATAGAAATTGAAATGTTCGCAAGCGTAAACTATTGCTAATAATTCCTTTTCTATCTGAGCGTATCGAGTTTGTGTGGGTGTGAACGAAGTGGAAGCGTATTCTACGGGATGGTTTTCTTGAAGCAGCACGGCTCCTACACCGTACTGGCTGGCGTCAACGGACAGGATTATGGGCCTGGCAGGGTCAAAGAATGTCAATACCGGAGCTGTTGCGCAGGCTTTTTTAAGATTGTCGTAGTGCCGTTGGTGCGTTGGTTCCCACTTAAAAACAGCATCTTTTTTAAGGAGTGTTCGTAGCGGGGCCGTGTCTTCGTTTGCGTGAGGGATGAATTTAAGTATGTAGTTCACCATCCCTAGAAAACTTTGTAGGGCTGGTTTATCGGCTGGTGGTGGTAAAGCGGTGATGGCTGTGACTTTCTGCGGGTCCACGTGAACTCCCTCTGCAGTTAAGATATGTCCGATATAGGATGTTTTTGAAACGGCCAACTGTAATTTCTTGCGGCTGAAGCAGAGACCAGTTTGTAAGGCTTTTTCCAAAATCCTGATTAAAGACTCCATATGCGATTTCATATCTTTGGTGGCAATTAAGAAATCGTCCGTGGAAATGTGCACCTCTGGGAACTCTGTGATGGGATAGATTCTGCGCAAGGAAGCTTGACACACCTCTGACCCTGTAGCAATGCCCGTTGGTAGGCGTTGAAATCGGTACTGCCCTTCTGGTGTTGCAAACGTACAGAGCCTTGAACTCTCGTCATCAAGTTCGATTTGCCAAAAGGCACTTTGAACGTCCAGAACTGTGAAGACTGTAGAGCCCTTCAGCGTAGCAAAAATTTCTTGTGAGGTGGGGACTGGATAGGGGGTCCGTTTGATGGCCTTGTTCAATCTTCGTGGATCGAGGCAAATTCTAACTTCGTTTCCCGATTTTGGTACGACGACCATGGGATGAACCCAATCCGCAGCTTCTGAGACAGGTATGATTACCCCATTTTGTAGGAGTCGTTCCAATTCCCGGCGTACTGGCTGTTGTAAGGCAATGGGGATCTTATGAGCTTCGGAGACAGATGGTATGGCATGCGGTTTAAGCTGGATAGAGTGTTTCCCAGGGATTTTGCCGATTTCGCCAAATGTGGTGTGGTATTGCTGGACGATGTGTTGTGGTGTAAGAGCGGAGATATGAGGAGGGTCGGGGTGGGATGAAAGGACGTGAATCCCGTGAATCAAATTTCTTGATGTAGGGGGTGCTCCGAGGGGTTGTCGGTGGTGTTCGATGAGCCCCAGGTGAAAAGAAGCCGTAGCTCCTAAAATTGGCATCCGAACTTCTGCCGTGATATAGAATGGGCAAGTTGTCATAGCAGCGTGTGATGTACATGGTAGGTCGACTATCCCCAGTATTGGTACGTCGTGGCCTGAGTATGCTGTGACCTTATGCGTGAGCTGTCGCAACAAGGGTTGTGCAGGGAGAGCGTCGTAGAGGTGTTTAGGAATAATGTTGACTTGGGAGCCGGTGTCCAATATGAACGTTGTTGCACGGTTGAGCAGGTAGATTTGGTCGTAAATTTTGTCTTCTTTGTGTCTGTAGTCCTCAAGGGTCGAGAGCTGACCGTGCTGTGGTACTTCCAGTTGATCGGTTTGTAGTGTGATGCAGTAACTGAGGTACTCAGGATGGGGTGATTCATCAAAAGGCCCTCTCATGGTGTGAGTTGGCTCACGTGAGGAGTAAATATCATCTTGTAGTTCGTATACTGCGTCATCGAGCTCATAGTCTGTCGGGGCTTCTTGAAGTACGTGTATCTGTCGGCACTGGGATCGCCAGTGGCCTTTGGAGTGGCATCCTAGGCATTCAGAGTATCTTGCCGGGCAAGGACGTGCTGTATGTACAGTCCCACAATTGGGACAAGTCCCAGGTTGGCTTCGCTGTGCTCTGGGTGCGTGACGTGGATAATAGTTATCTCGTCGTGGGGGATGGTTATCTCGTCTAGTATGCGATTGGTTTTGATAACTTCTTTGAGGAGGATAACGTGTAGAGGTAGAAGCACGATGTTGGCCCTGACTCTTCTGAGGCCTGTGTCGTTTGATGGCGTCTACCTGAGCGGCAGCTGGAGTGCCGATTTGAGATTTGTTATTGTGTCCCATTAAGCCGGCTTGAATGCTTGATGTCTCTTCTGCCTGGCAGAGTATGACGGCTTCACTCAGTGTGAGATTGGGTTTAGATAAGAGGTCCTTGCGAAGTCGTTCATTGCGAATGCCGACCATTAGTTGGGTGGTAATTAACGAGTCTGTGAGGGGAGCGTAATCACACTCCTGGGCCTTGGCTTTTAAATCCGTAAAGAACTCATCAAATGTTTGATTTTCTTGTTGAACCGAGGTTGTAAACACGTAACGCGAGTAGAGAAGGTTCTTATATGGTTTGTAGTAATTGTCAAAGGCATCCGTAATTACCTTCACAGTTCTAGCATCGGCTATTTCGGCGATTGGTAATGTTTTGTAGATGCGACGTCCCGTCGCGCCTAGTATGTGTAAAAATGTTGCTCGTTGAATAGCGACCGTTTTGGTAGAAAGTTCGGCAGCAGTAGCGTATATGTCGTAAGCGTCTTTGTATTCTGACCACGCGGTCGCGGGATCTGGGCCGGGCATAAATTGCGCGGGACTCTTGAATGACGTCATCGATCTGGAGTGTCTTGGAAAGACGTTATCGCGTTTAGGGTTAGCGCGACTTGTTTGAGTGGCGTTATCGCGTTTAGGGTTAGCGCGGCTTGCCCCGTTTCCGAGTTAAAATGACGATTATAATTAACGAATAATATTACTTAGTGTTAAGGATAAGAACTACACGCTTATTTTAATAGTACTCAATATTTATTTAGGTAAATAATCCATGTAGTCGCGTTTACATAGGTCATTATTAATCAGCCGCTAGATACATTCTGCCTGGCCTCGTTATCGTGATTCCCTTTTATAAGCATTCTTTATCTCTTATCTATGATTATTCACAGCGGGTTCTTGTCTACTACATTTACGCCCCCAACATCACTTCTCCCCCTTTTTTTTTTTTTTTAAGTCCCAATCTGTCAGGAGGTCTTCGATGTCGACCGCTTCTTCGTACTCCGGGACTGACGTACGTATCCTGTGGCGTGGTATCGTTGGTACTTGTCGTGGTGTCGTTTCTGATCGTCTCGTGCGTCGAATCGGTTCGGGTTGGCGATTCCATTGTGCTGACAAGTCGTTGATGAGTTGTGGCTTGGCTACAATTGGGTAGCGATGCTGCGGCCGCCGATGGTAACGTAGGTGTCCTGTCTTCCTGTTCTGAGGGTATACGTGCAGATGCTCGTTGTCGTGATCGGCCGTTTTGAGTTTTTGTTTCCTCGTCTGATTGGCCAAAGACTATTACTGGATTTTTCAGATTGTCTGCATTAGGTATGATGGTAGTTGCTCTGGATTTGGGGTTTTGTGATATTGGAGATTGGGGTAAGGGATTTCTGGGTTTAGTTATGGTACTAAAGCGAACTTGATTTCTGTGTCTTCTTATGATTCCATTGTGTGTATCAATCTCCATCAACAAAAATTTCCCCAGTTTTCTTACAACTTCGCCCTCGATCCATCTGGGCCCTCGGCCGTAATTCCTTGCCATGACCATTTGCTTGGTTTTCTGGATCTCGTCTTTGGCCGGGTGGTGTAACTTCGTTTTGTTACTAGGAAGGAATAGGTCCAGCTTTGTCAAAATGGTTCTGTTAAGCATGTTCTCGGCTGGGGATCAATTCGGTTTCTTCAGAGGATACGCCGGTTATTTTTCGTAACGCCGTTTTGACCGTCCGCACAGATCTCTCCGCCTGACCGTTAGACTCAGGATGATATGGTGACGTCGTAATATGTTGAATTCCATTTGCCTTCGTGAAGTCCTTGAATTCGCTGCTGGTAAAACATGTGCCATTGTCGCTAACCAGTGTCGTCATAATACCAAATCTTGCCATATGTTGCCGTAAACAATTGATTACGGTTGCGGACGTCATGTGTCTGGTAACATCTACTTCTATCCATTTGGAAAATGAGTCAACTGTGATTAGTAGATATTGGCATTAGTAGATACAGGACCCGCAAAGTCCACGTGTACCCGTCTCCAGGGGCTAGTTTCGGGTATCCAAGGCGAATAACGTTTCTGTGGCATCGGTGCGTGTTCTCGAAACGTCGTACACGACATTGTCCAGTCCTCTAAATCTTTGTCCAAGCCTGGCCACCAGACCTTTGATCGCGCCAGCTCTTTCATTGATCTGAGCCCTTGATGTGACGTGTGTAACTCCGCCATGATTTTGGATCTCAGTTCCTTCGGTACTATCACTTTGTTGCCCACTAGCAGTATGTCATCGGTGATAGATATCTCGTAACGTCTGTGATAATATCTCCGTACATCGTTCTCGATTCTTGACGGATTTGTCGGCCATCCCTTACAAAAATCATCTTAAGAACTCTTAAGAAAATTCCTTGGGAAATTTCTTTGGAAATCCTTAAGGCGTTCTTTAGGAAATTGGGGAATATTGGCCTCTTTTTCTTTGGAAATTACTTTGGAAATATCTTTGGAATTTTCTTGGGAAATATCTTTGGAATTTTCTTGGGAAATATCTTTGGAATTTTCTTGGGAAATATCTTTGGAATTTTCTTGGGAAATATCTTTGGAATTTTCTTTGGAAATATCTTTGGAATTTTCTTGGGAAATATCTTTGGAATTTTCTTGGGAAATATCTTTGGAATTTTCTTGGGAAATATCTTTGGAATTTTCTTGGGAAATATCTTTGGAATTTTCTTGGGAAATATCTTTGGAATTTTCTTGGGAAATATCTTTGGAATTTTCTTGGGAAATATCTTTGGAATTTTCTTGGGAAATATCTTTGGAATTTTCTTGGGAAATATCTTTGGAATTTTCTTGGGATATATCTTTGGAATTTTCTTGGGATATATCTTTGGAATTTTCTTGGGAAATGTCTTTGGAGTTTTCTTGTGAAATGTCTTTGGAATTTACTTGGGAAATGTCTTTGGAATTTACTTGGGAAATGTCTTTGCAATTTACTTGGGAAATGTCTTTGGAATTTTCTTGGGAAAAATCTTTGCAATTTCCTTGGAAAATATCTATGGAATTTTCTTGGGGAACATATAGAGAAGGTAATTGGGTAAATTAATTTGGCCACTAGAAACGAGGATAGTTCTCACATGCAGAACCATATCCCAATACTGGGAGTGCAGTTCGTATATGCTGAACAACACCCCTTATAGCGAGGGAAGTTCTCGCATGCAATGTGAAATTGCTTATATAGTCAGACATTTAATCGACTTTAAAACATCCGTAAACGTCAGAAAGTTTTAACCTTGTGCAATTGTATGGGGTACTAAGTGGGTTTTGGAGGCTTTAATGGCCAAGCAGTAGATACATACGTTGTTGTTAAATTTAATAATGTATATTCACTGAGAGGTTTTCGAGTATCAGAGACGCGTTTAACCTAATTTTCTCTACAATATTTAAAAAAAAAATATTTATTTTGGACTCTAATTACGCTCGAAATAAAGATAAAACATGCCATAAGAGAATTAAGCAAAAATTCCGACTGACAGCTTTGATTCCCTGTAAATCTAAACATAACGATTTTAATTAATCTTATTTTACTTTTAATCTATTTTATCCTTTACATAAACACCTCATGGATTATTAAAGGCAAAAAAATAAAAAAAATAGGTAAATATACATACCATTTCAGCGCTTGCTGAGCCTTATAGCGATTTCCACTGACTGCTCCAAAGAGTGCTCTCAGGATTAGGATGACGTAACTGCCCTCAGCGAGTTTTGGAGAGAATAGTTTCGTCAGTGGAACACGATCGAGAGGTCCGAGCGCGCTCTGAATAATCAAAATTGGCGCCGGAGACGAAATTGTAATAAAGTGTGTATATCTTGACGCAAATGGGCTGAAACCAATTAATAGATTTAACATTCCAATTAATTTACAAAAAAAAATCTATTTTGAGTAATGATCGGCAACGTCTCTGATATAATTATTGGTTTTAGGATGAGGCGTAATATCTTTAAAGTAATGATAAAACCTCGTATTCTTCATCTTCAGAACTTTCAGAAGATGATTCCAGAAATAAATAAGCATAAGCGAGAGCCTGTCTTCTATGAGATACCGCGTGGTTCGCCATTTTAATTTTATTACGTCATACTCGAGCACCGTCGCTCCGTCGAATTTTTCAGAGCACCAAAGAGCAATTCTCGGGCAGTTTTTGGGGTCAGTGGAAAACGCGATTCTGGGCGAGTGTTGCACTCGTGTTCCCAGTGGCGGACGAAAACGCGCCGAGAGTGCACATAGAGTGCTCTAGTGCAGTCAGTGGAAATCGCTATTAGCTACGGGACAAGCCTTCGTGAAACGTTTTTAAATTTTTTAACCATCAAGTTAATGTCTATCTAGGAAAACTTAAGCTAAACAATTTGGGTAAAAATGTTTTGAGATAATTATATGTAAAGCATAATTGCAATATATCTGGCCCTTTGAAATTCATCTCTAAAATTCTTAACTAATTTCGTTGTAAAATAAACCCTAGACCTTCTTTGGAAATATATCTCTTGAATTCCAAACGAATTTCTTTGGAAAATAAACCCTAGACCTTCTTTGGAAATATATCTCTTGAATTCCAAACGAATTTCTTTGGAAAATAAACCCTAGACCTTCTTTGGAAATATATCTCTTGAATTCCAAACGAATTTCTTTGGAAAATAAACCCTAGACCTTCTTTGGAAATATATCTCTTGAATTCCAAACGAATTTCTTTGGAAAATAAACCCTAGATCTTCTTTGGAAATTTATCTCTAGAATTCTTATCGAATTTCTTTGGAAAATAAACCCTAGAGCTTTTTTGGACATCTATCTCAATAATTCCTAACGAATTTCTTTGGAAAACAACCCCAAGCCATTCTTTGGGAATTTAGGTCTAGAATTCCTAAAGAATGTCTTTAGAAAACAACCCCAAGCCATTCTTTGGAAATTTAGCTCTAGAATTCCTAAAGGATTTCTTTAGAAAATAATCCCTAGACCTTCTTTGGAAATTTATCTCTAGAATTCCTAAAGAATTTCTTTAAAAAAAAATCCCAAGACATTCTTACGAAATTTATCTCTAGAATTCCTAAAGAATTTCTTTGGAAAATAATCCCAAGACATTCTTAGGAAATTTATCTCTAGAATTCCTTAAGAATTTCTTTAGAAAATAAACCTTATACATTCTTTGGAAATTTATCTTTGGAATTCCTAAAGAATTTCTTTGGAAAATAATCCCAAGACATTCTTAGGAAATTTATCTCTAGAATTCCTAAAGAATTTCTTTAGAAAATAATCCCTAGACATTCTTTGGAAATTTATCTCTAGAATTCCAAAAGAATTTCTTTAGAAAATAATCTCAAGACATTCTTTGGAAATTTATCTCAAGAATTCTTTAGGAAATTCCAAGGAAGTCTTTGGAAATAGTTTCTTTAGAAAATGATCCCAAGGGCTCCGTAGGGTTCCAAAGAAATTCCTTTAGAACTCTTAAGAAGATTTTTGTAAGGGATCCTTCCGTTGTAAACTTCGCCACTTTTGAAAGGGTACGGTCCTTTCGGGTAGCCTGGCTCATAGCTGGGACGTCAATCGGTCCATTATTTCCGGCTCGAAACAGCAACACCAATTCCGTTGGTATTGGCGGTTCCCATTCTCGTTGTTGCACCGGTAACCTGCTGAGGGCATCAGCGTTGTTGTGCGTCGATCCCTTTTTGTATGCGATTTTATAGTCATAGGCTGACAATACTAATGTCCACCGCTGAATTCTTGCAGCTGCCATGGGTGGTATTCGCCTTTCTTCGGAGAATATCGCTACCAATGGTTTGTGGTCGGTTACCAAAGTAAACTTTCGTCCAAGAAGGTAGTCCCGGAATCGAGTGACGCCGAATATCAATGCCAAAGCTTCCCTTTCAATCTGTGGATATTTTCGTTCTGCCGTTTGAAGTGAACGAGAAGCGAATGCTATGGGTCGTTCTTCGTTGCCGACCATGTGAGATATGACGGCACCCACGCCTACCGGTGATGCATCGCAGGCTAGAATGATCTCCTTGTCCGGATCGAAGTGGACGAGCATGTCTGAAGCTTGTATCACTTCTTTGGCGATGTCAAATGTTTCTTGAAGTTGCTCCGTCCATTCCCATTTTGTGGATTTGTTAAGTAAGTTGTACAACGGTGCTGGCAAGGTGGCAGAGTTGGGGATGAACCTGGAGTAATAGTTAATTAGTCCGAGGAACGAGCGTAGCTCGTCTATTGACTTCGGCGCTGGTGCCCTTTTGATGGCATCTAGTTTTCCTTCCTGAGGATGCAGACCGTTTGCGTCTAAGCGGTATCCCAAGAAGTCGATTGATGATTTCAGGAATTGGCACTTGTCGCGGTTGAGCTTTAAACCTGCCTCTTCCAATGTTGTTAAAATTGCGTCCAATCGCCGGTTGTGGTCCTGAACGTTTTTGCCTCCGATGATGTTATCGTCTTGGAATGGTAAACATGAAGGGTGGTCCTGCAGCAGCGTCTCCATATGTCTTTGAAAAACAGCTGATGCCGACGATATGCCAAACGGCAATCTGTTATATTGGATCAAGCCCTTGGTGTTGTTTATAACCACGTGCTTCCTTGATTCTTCTGACAATTCTAACTGGTTGTATGCGTTACGTAGGTCTAGGCGTGAGAAAACGGTGCACCCGGCCAATTTTGCGAAGATATCCTCTACCTTGGGTAGAGGGTACTTCTCCGTGTCGATTACTTGATTGGTCGTTATTTTAAAATCACCGCATATCCGAATATCCTTATTTGCTTTCAGTATGGGAACGATGGGTGTGGCTGACTCGGCATATGGTATGGACGTGATAATGCCGGCTTCCTGCAGCCTCGCTAGTTCTTGTTCCACTTTATCTTTTAGGTGATAAGGTAATGATCGCGCTTTGTAGAAACGTGGTCGTGCATTTGGCTTGATATGCAGCTTCACCTTAACGCCTTTTAAACATCCCATGCCTGGCGCAAAAAGACTTTCATGTTTCTTTAGTATTTCGGAAATGCCCGTGTTGGCAACGTCTATGTGGGCAATACAGGTGTCCGGCCTTTGGATGATGTTGAATTCAGAGAAAAGCCATTGTCGTCCCAGTAGTGTGGGGCCACGGCCCTCACAGATAAGGATCGGCATTGATAATGTTGTCTCCTTGTAAGAGGCTTGAACGGTGGCTTGTTCTTTAAGGCGTACTGTGTGTCCAGTGAATGACGTTAAGTGTGATGGTGGTGGGTCCAGACGGGCTAATCCTTGAATTCTGGCTTGCATGTCTTCTGGTATGAGCGTGTACGCTGACCCTGTGTCCACCTCAAATTTCACGGTCGAGTTATTGACCGTACACTCTATCATTACTGGGCGCATGGGGTCGTCGGCTTTGATGTGGGTTTTTGTGGAAAGCTGTCCGACGTAGAATATGTCGTATTCGTTGGGTTCATTGTCCCTGACAACTGTGCTGTGTTCGATGGGGCGCAATTCTTCGTGAGGTGTCATGTAATGAGTCCGATACTGTTCGTTGGGCGCACGTTGTACTGCTGATGCTCTCGACGTGTTGGCGGCAGCACTGCGTCTGCATGCTGAAGCTATATGTCCTGTTTCTTGGCACGTGTAACAAACTTTATCGCTGAATGGACAGTCCCTTGCTGGGTGACGGTAACTGTTGCAACGGGGACACGGTTGGTGTGGTTGCGAGGTTGTGAACGATCTGGGCCTCTGTTGATGATATTGCCTGCGTGGAGCCATGGAGACACGTTGTTGTGGCCTACCTCTAGTGCTGTTTACGGTGTCCTGGGTGGGAGCGTTGTAATGCCGTCTTTGTATGCTGTGTACCGTATCGGTGTCCATTCGGCTCTGACTATTGATAGATTTTGACTCTCGTTCGATTGTTTCTATGGAAAGTGCCTTGTCGACGGCCTTATCGAATGTCACGTTGGGAATGTCTAGTAATTCGCGCTGAACGGGATCGTTTTTGATACCCGAAATGAACTTATCTCTAAGCATAATGTCTAAGCTTGCACCAAAGTTACAAAATTCCGTCATCTTACGGATGACCGCGACGAAAGAGGATACCGATTCCCCTACTAGCCGGTCGCGCCTAAGGAATTTCACGCGTTCCACGATTTCAAGTGGAGTGGGATTATAATGCTTGGCTAGGGTTGATTTAAGTTCTTCGTATGATTTGTCAGTAAGTTTCGCGGGCGCGACTAGATTTCTTAATAAAACATAAGCTTCGGTACCCACGACCGTTAATAAGGTGGCTCGTTTCAACTCACGCACTTCGGTGTTGTCCACATCGATTGCCGTCGATTCCTTTATTTTATTAGCCAGGAAGTACTGGTCCAGGCGTTCCGCGTAAATTGTCCACTGATCATGCGTTGGGTCGAAAGGGGGAAATTGACCTGCCCCTGGTGCCATGTTGTCCGACGCGGTTCTGTGGTTAAACGGGGACACGAATCGCACTACTTAATAGATTTACCGACCGGGGACTGTCACACGCTCACGAGTTAGAATAACAACCGACTGTCATCCGCGAGTTCGAAGTCGATCTCCGTCGCCATTGTTAAGGATAAGAACTACACGCTTATTTTAATAGTACTCAATATTTATTTAGGTAAATAATCCATGTAGTCGCGTTTACATAGGTCATTATTAATCAGCCGCTAGATACATTCTGCCTGGCCTCGTTATCGTGATTCCCTTTTATAAGCATTCTTTATCTCTTATCTATGATTATTCACAGCGGGTTCTTGTCTACTACATTTACGCCCCCAACACTTAGGGAGAGAGACCGTTGGTTGTCGATCCCACCTCTATCACCATGTTACGTTTTGAAAAGCTCTAGTAATACTCTCTTTATTTTATTATAAGTTTAATACAAGACTGTCAGTTCAAGAGTGACTAGCTCAGGCTCTAGCTGCCGCTTATATCAACTCTAGCCCTAGCGGCGCATTCTATTATTTCCGGTTATGATCATGTGGTTTCTAGCATGTGACTTCCAGTAATACATAACAGTGTGAGCTAACAGGTTGAGTTGGAAAAGGACCCCCACATAAATATACTAAGTTACAAACTGCATTTGGGACAGTAACAAAAAAGGTGATTTAACAAGATTACCGACCGCTGGTAATTAAGCTAGATTACCGACCGCTGGTAGTTAAGCTAGATTACCGACCGCTGGCAATTAAGCTAGATTACCGACCGCTGGCAATTAAGCTAGATTACTGACCACTGGCAATTAAGCTAGATTACCGACCACTGGCAATTAAGCTAGATTACCGACCACTGGCAATTAAGCTAGATTACCGACCACTGGCAATTAAGCTAGATTACCGACCGCTGGCAATTAAGCTAGATTACCGACCGCTGACAATTAAGCTAGATTACCGACCACTGGCAGTTAAGTTAGATTACCGACCGCTGGCTATTAAGCTAGATTACCAACCGCTGGCAATTAAGCTAGATTACCAAACGCTGCTAATTAAGCTGGATTAGTGACCGCTTGTAATTAGGCTAGATTACCGAATGAGGGAAATTAAGCTAGGTTATCGACTGCTGATAATTAAGCTAGGTAACAATCTGCTGGTAATTAAGCTTGTTAACAAACTGCTGGTAATTAGGCTTGGTAACGAACTGCTGGTAAATAAGCTAGGTTACAGATTCCTCGTAATTATGCCAGGTTACCGACTGCTCGTAATTAAGCTACCAGCCGCCAACCAGTGGTGAATTAAGTTACCAGCCGCCTACCAATGGTGAACTAAGTTACCAGCCGCCTACTAATGGTGAGTTAAATTACCAGCCGCCTACCAATGGTGAATTAAGTTACCAGCCGCCTACCAATGGTGAGTCAAGTTACCAACCGCCTAGCATTGGTGAGTCAAGTTACCAGCCGCCTAGCAATGGTGAATTTAGTTACCAGCCGCCTAGCAATGGTGAATTAAGTTACCAGCCGCCTAGCAATGGTGAATTAAGTTACCAGCCGCCTACCAATGGTGAATTAAGTTACCAGCCGCCTACCAATGGTGAATTAAGTTACCAGCCGCCTACCAATGGTGAATTAAGTTACCAGCCGCCTACCAATGGTGAATTAAGTTACCAGCCGCCTAGCAATGATGAGTCAAGTTACCAGCCGCCTACCAATGGTGAATTAAGTTAGAAGCCGCCTACCAATGGTGAATTAAGTTACCAGCCGCCTACCAATGGTGAATTGCTGAAGGCTGGTTGCCATGTCATGATGACAAAAACAGTTTTACTAACGATAGTCATGAAGGTGAAAAAGATTCTGCTTCTAATAAAGATGACACAACAAAGCTGGATCAAAGTAACGTCTTTTCTATTGCAGATATAAAAGTTTCAATTTATTTATAATTGCGTTCTTAAAACATATAGTATGGAGTCCATGGCTACTCTTTTTTGGGGAAAACGCACACCATGATCAAACAATAATAGCCGAGACGATTTGTGAAACACAAGCGAATAATGTAGCTACAAGTATTGCACCCAGTGAAGTTTTGAAATGGCAAATAGGAAGATGTATTGCACACTTTTCAACTGTGCAAAAATACCGCCATTAAACAAGAGAAGAATACTGGCAGAGCAAACAAATTGATCCAAATGACAAATGAAGTATTACCTTCTTTATAAAATGTCCCGAATTTACCGCGGAAATGAAGAAATTCACAAACAGGCAAGATTTGCTATTGTCGGGTTCTACTCGTTGGAATAGCCTCTATAACGCCATTGAACGATTGTCGGAGGTAAGACCAGTTCCATAATATATGAAGGTGTAATTAAAACTTCACTGTATTTCTTAGAGCAACATGTTGGAAAGTGTTCAACATGTGCTAGCTTTAACGAGAAAAGCAAAAGGGTTAAGCAAAGAGGTAGATAGCATTTCCAATCTTTCATTCAACATAGAAAGCGAAGCCAAAGACCTCCTGACCCTTTTTAAGCCTCTTAAAGATGCAACCGTTAAATTATAAGACTGCATGTGATGCCATTGCGGTTCTTCTTGAAACTTTCATTCAAGCGCAACGTTGGAGTACTGGATTTTTTGTTGAACTTCAGGACCTCATTTTGAAGGAGGTGTCCAACGATTTGACGAAACGATTAAAGAGGAACATTTCATCATTGCTTCAATATTGGATCCGCGGCAAAAACTGATGTTTTCAAGCATGCAAATACACATTAGATTTCGAAACAGATTTAGGCTATGAACCCTATTGACAATTTAATAATAATAATAAAATGCTTTTATTTGGAACAATCTTTAAGAGAGACTCTTATTTACAAAGATGTCCGTTTGAGATTAAATTAAAAAGATGGATTATAAAATTTTCTATGAGATGGTCTTAACATAGTTTTTGATTTCTTTTTTAAAAGTTTTTGTAGGGATCAATTCTTTGATATTGTTGTGTAGGTCATTCCATATGTTTATGCCTTGTTCTTAACGCTTTTATTCCTGGACATATAGAGGTTATGTTCGTGGCGTCTATTACATTTTGTTAGTTCAGGGAAGTGATATGTTATATACTGTGGGACATGTCCATTTTTGATTTTATGCATCAGAGTCAGGATATTCACTAGGTATCTTTGGTAGGGCGTATCAATTTTGGCTTCTGTCACTGCTAACGTGGCTGATGAAGACTTTGTGGCTTTCACAATTAATTTTGAACAAGTTATATATAAAGCGTGGATTTGTGAAAGGATTGTTTTAGTTGCACTTGCGTAGAAGATATTTCTATAATCCATTATTGGTTGAATGAACGCAATGTATATCATCCGTATTATGTCAATCTCCAGGCTGTTCTGAAGTGGTTTCAGTAGCCAGATCCTAGATCGGACCTTCTTTACAATGTAATCTATTTGATGTATCCAAGTTATTAGTTCATCTATCCAGATGCCAAGGTACTTGAAAGATTTTACACGCATGATTCGTCCATTATAGATGTTGTCATTATTCTGAGCTTCCAGTCTCATTTTAGGTTTTGGGGTAAATATCATGAATTTAGTTTTCTTTAAATTAAGAATCCTCTGGATTTCAACGCTGTGTTCAGTTTGTCCAAATCGTTCTCAACGTCTCTGATTTGGATTCCGAGGTGTTTGTTTGCCCCTAAGATAGCGGTGTCATCAGCATATTCATGAGCTTCGGTGTTTTCAAGAGTATTATGGATATTTGAAGTGTATAGGTTGAATAACAACGGGCCCAAAACACTACCTTGTGGGACACCATGTGTTCCAGCAATTTCTTGGAAATAGAAGCCATTGTGGCAGACAACCTGCTTCCTGTCTTGTAGGTAACTTCTATGCCATTCCAGTGCTTTTCCACCCACTCCCGATTTTTCCAGATCTCTCAGCAGAATATCGTGTTGGACCGTGTCGAAAGCTTTTGTCAGGTCCACAAAACGATAATTACGTATAAGTCCTTGTCTAGATGCTCTAGGAGTTTTTCAAATAGGGGAAAAATACACGTAATTTTTGAGTGTTTACATTGAAACCAGACTGTAATTGGTATAGAGACACCTAATAGTTTCTTACAGAAAATATGGGTTTTGTTAAACGACAGAAACTCACAGCATTATCCGAGAAAATTGAAATGTATTCCAGCCTTTACGTAGACATGTTTATTATCCCTCGATACCTGATAAACGGCGTTTCTATGAAATTAAAATTGCACAGAAGCAAAGCTAGTTTTTGTCTTATGGGTAAACTTCCCGTGTCAGGAAACGGTTATAAACCCGTAATCGTAGAAGCCATTCAAAAAGTTGACCCGTACTGTTTTACTCCTTTCAATCATGAAATATCAGAATTCTGTTTTCAGGAAGTTTCAGAAGATATGATTTTCAATATATTAAAGAAAATCCCAAATAGTAGAGCCATAGGTACAGACGGCATCTCAGTCTGCCTGTTAAAGGGTATAGCAATTCTTATCGCCCCAATTCTAACCAAAATTGTTAATCTATCATTTTCAACTGGAACCTACCCAGAAAAATGGAAAGAAGCTAAGGTGGTACCACTTTATAAATCAGGTGATCATATAGATTTAAATAACTATAGAGGTATCTCTATTCTTCAAACCATGTCAAAAGTTATAGAAAAATGTGCACACCACCAAATTATGAAATTTGCCCTCGATAATAGTCTGTTTAACAACATGCAATCAGGTTTCGTGCCTGGACATTCTACATTAACTGGGACAATAAATTTACATGAACGAATAATTGACGGACTAGAACATGGTAGATACGTAGGCATAGTTTTCATCGATCTTTCTAAAGCTTTTGATTGTGTTGACCACCAAATCCTCCAAAAAACACTTAAAAGTTGCAAACTCAATAGTTCCTCGATTAAATGGTTTAAATCTTACCTCGAGCATCGTAGACAACAAGTGTATCTCAATTGATGTTATTCTAACTTCGAACATATTAGAGCAGGGGTGCCCCAGGGCAGCATATTAGGCCCCTTGTTATTTAATTTATATACCAAAGACAACCACCTAGCGGTGAAAGAATCTGTTGTACTCGAATATGCCGATGATGAGGCTATAATTAATTCTGATGGCGATGTGAAATGCCTAATCTCCAAACTGGAAACAGACATAAATGCGTTGAAAAGGGCACTGCTGACAATTGGCCTTAGAATTAATGTTCAAAAAACAGTCTTCATGATATTTTCTCCATCGCAAAATAAGAAACTGGACGTTGAGAATATTAAATTCTTAGGAGCCACTGATATCCAAAGAGTCTCTGTGGTCAAGTACTTGGGCATATACATAGATGAAAACTTAAACTGGGTTAATCACATCGATTACACATGCAAAAAAATAAAAAAAGAATTTGGATGCTATACCCCTTATTTTGTGCCCTTGATAAAAAATCCCTTAGCATTCTATATAACGCTTTGCTCCAACCAATCTTTGACTACTTAGACATATTATATGGCACTGCCTCTAAAACTAACTTAAAGCGACTTCAAGTATTACAAAACAGTTGCGCGAAGCGTATTTTACGAAAAGACAAAAGATTCTCGGCTACGGAAGCAAGGTCTGAACTTGGGTGGTTGGATTTGTCCAAAAGACAGGAGTTACATATTTTGAAATTTATGTTTAATATCATTAACGGTGAAGCACCAAATTATATAACTGATATATTTCATAATGCCCTCAATGGCCCTAAAAAACATATAACCAGAGGTAGTGAACATAATCTTTATGTTGAAAATTCCAAAAATAAATTTACACAGAAAAGTATTAAAAGTAGAGGCGTGAAGTTATGGAACTCTTTGCCAGAAGTAATTAAAAAATCAGACACAAGGGCAACTTTTATAAATGGAATGTTAGCCTTCTTGAAAAATGATGCATAATGATTTGAAATTTATATTATTTATTTATATTATATTGGATTATAATTTAATTTGTCGGGACTCTCTTGTAAACCAGATCTATCTGAATGTGAATATCCCTATTAAAGCTTATTTTTATTATTATTATTATTATTATTATTATTATTATTATTATTATTATTATTATTATTATACGTTTTAAAGCTTCAATTAGCTCCTAAAATTCTAATTGCTCATGCACAAGCTTTAAGCATTAAACCCGCCCATTATAGCTACACTAGAACGGAAACTAAAATATTTACAATTTCGAATAATATTTTATACAGATCAATCGGGAACATCTACCTGGGTACCCAGCCCTCACGGATTACAGTAGCTATTGTAAAGCATACCGCTTACAATGGGACATTGGATAGTAACCCCTTCGACTTTGGACATTTTAATGTCAATCACCTAGCAGCTTTCATCAATTCCGAACAATACCCCTCCAAAGCCTTAAGACCCAACTACAGTAAAAAACAATTTGTCCGAAGCTATTACACTTTATTTTTGGGGTCAAACTGCCACTACAATGACAAGGGGAACAACATCTCTATCGACGACTTTGCCAAAGAAATTAGTTTCTTCGCGACGTGAGGACGCAATGTAGCGAAAACCAAATGTAGACAGTTGCGCGATCTTGCAAACAAGCAAAGCGAAGTTGCGAACACGCAAAATTTGTCAATATGGACAGGCTTTAACCAGTGTCAAACTTACGGAACTTAAACATATGAAACTACAAATAATAATCAAAATACAATCGGATTTCTGATTAAATTATTCAAGAGGAATAGTACAAGGAACTAATTAAAGTGAATGGAGTGCCTCTTGAAGCTAAGTACCGACGTCATAGGTCGTATTCAGAAGCTGGGTTTGGATAAGCTTCTCGACAGTCATTTACTCTTTGGAATCGCGACAAATCAGAGTGTAGGACTTACTTAAAGAACGTTCGTTAGTTGAAAAATATCATATACTTCTAAAGTATGATGAGTGCGATAACTTTATGGAGCCTTGTCCCAATACTTGGAACTGTTTTTCTAATAACGGGACTTAATGCCAGGAATATTGTAGTTAAAGAAACCAAAACGGAAAATCATAACTTTATAAATATCAAGAGTGAATTGCCTAAGGATAAAGTAAATCTTCTATTTAAGGTTAAATATGAATGCAGCGACTTTAACCCATGCCAGGGCGACAACACCATATGCGGTCCTGCAAAGGAATGCGTTTGCAGAGATGCTAAACATGAAATGAATACCGGCAGTGGAATAACTTTATCGTGCAAACTTCGTGAGTTTGATGATTAAGTTTAAAATGAAAATATCGAAAAATTAACTTAACTGGACTTATAACAGGTGTACAATGCAACGACGCTATAATGAAATGCCAGGACCAAAATTCCGAGTGCAATGACGAAACAAAGACATGCGCTTGTAAAGATGGTTTTCAACAAGAGGGTTCAGGACTAAAGATAATATGTAGACCGAAACCAGGTAAGCCAATCCTTAATCTGGAAACGGAGACCAATCAAATCACTTTTACTTTTAAAAGTGGATGAATGTGAAAACGACCAAGAATGCACGGGTTTCAACTCCAAATGTGACGCTAATAAATGTGTTTGCCAAACTAGAAATATTAAAATAGACGGAACAGGACTAGGCACCAACTGCAGACCGATACAAGGTTAGCCCGCCCTTAATCCGGAAATCTAGACCGCTCAAATCACTTTTACTTTTAACAGTGGATGAATGTGAAAGCGACCAAGAATGCACGGGTCCCAATGCCAAATGTGGCGCTAATAAATGCGTTTGCCAAACTGGAAATATTCATATAGGCGGCACAGGACTAGACATCAACTGCAGACGAAAACAAAGTAAGTCAATCCTTAATCCCGAACATATGCGTAGAGTTCTATAGGCCCGTGGGGCCCGAGCCCCCCCCAAAATTTTAGAAGTGGCCACGGGCCCCTCCAAAAATTTGTCATCCATAATATCGAAATCATGAAGATAGTGACCTCATAAAAATAATTTTTGCTTTTAACTGACTGCAAAAAACCACTACAGAGCAGTGTTTTTTTATTTTTTTTCTGTGAAATGTAAACAAGACGACCCAAGGGCTGGGCCTTAATAGTAGCCACATGCCCACATCGTTATCTTCTAAATTTTTTTTACTTCAATAAATTTACTCATGTTATAATTGTAATAGTGCGCCATAAACAGAAAACTTGAAATTTACTAATTATAATAGCCCGGTTCCGAGAAGCTTTTGCTTTTAAAATTCCCCACGATTTCTTTGAATGTTGAAATAGAGGAGTGGGATTGCAAGCGTGAAATACTTGTCGACGGGTGATAGGAATTTTAAAGGGAGTATTAAACCTTCCATTTTAAGGCTATATCATAATCCTCTCTCTCTCTCTCTCGCTTGAAACATAGTGCAAATGTGAAAAAAAAACAATGCTTAACCTTACTAGTACAATTTAATGCAATGCTTAATCCCCTCATATTCACTCTTACTTCAATGACGAACGAAAAATATCACCTCACCATAATCCTCTCCCATCAGCTCCCATTGACTCTCCCTTCAATGAGGAACGAAAAATTTATACTGTCAAAGGCAGTACAGAGATATTCCTACAATGCCATCGCCAACAGGGCAGGTCATACTAATGTCCACATCGTAGATGTACATCATACGATGTGGCTAAAAAGTGTAGTTTCTAAGAGATTTTTTTTTCCATCCGGTCAAGTCAGAAGCGGCTGGCATCCCATCTTAACCAAATTGGCTGGTTTTCATGGTTTTCACGTCAATTAAATTTAGATACTACAACAATTTCGTTGACCGTTGACACAAATAATGGAAGGAATGAGGGATGGGATTGAAAAGTACAACTGGTCTTCTGAAAAAAAACCAGTTTCTAGCATGCTCTAGTCTAGTATAGTCTGAAGTCGATTAGGCTTTACACATGAAGTACGTAACATGTGCCATTGTGCCTGGAGGAGCTGCACGATATTCTCTAAGCTCCTAGGAAAGAAACCACCTTATGCGGAGGAAAATTATTCGGTAAGGCGGCTCCTTCGGATCCTTGCGATCCTTCCGCTTTAAGAACCGATTTACCAGGTACATAAATTAGGGAACTACCATAAAGACTGAATATTCTTTAGTTAAAACTATACACAATACCAAAGTTGTTTGGGAGTAAGGCACGAAGATCTTATCAATCTGGGTAGCTTTTGCTTAGACTATTTAAGACGCCGTGTATCTGTTTTATTACGATAATTTTTTTCTGTTCTCGCGGCTACGGCGAACCCAGCCACTGGCGGCTCGGGAATCGGGATACCGCCGATACCTAGCCGAGACTTAGAGTAATTTTCGAGTCTACTATTATTCGCAGAGCTATTTTTCTGTTGAAATTAAAAAAATTCTTATAATATTTAGTTGAAGACTTATTAAATGACTCGAAAATTTTCGAAACTTGAGCTTTAAAACGTTTAATATAAGATAATATAACGACTAACGAACGATACCGCAAATTTGCCTTTCAAGCTTCCCGGTTATGTCGCCGGCGAGGTTGAGTCGAGGTCCCATGCAAGAAAATAGTAATAGCCGCCACCGATTGGTCTGGCTTTAAAGAAGCTATTTACGGTTAGGGGGGCTTATGATTGGTTAAAAGCTTTTTTGTTCGTCTGTTTAGTTTTTACTTCGGGAATGTCATGAAATCTATGGCCAAAGCTATGGAAAAGTGGGACTAACGTACTTTGTGTGTGAAGCATAATCCGCTTTTGGAATAGTGCGACGAATGCAAGGCCAGGGTTACTTGATGCTTTAAGAGGGATTCGAAGGGAGACGGAAATTACGACAGAGTTATCGGCGTGTCATGCGCAGTACAGTCTACCGGACTTCTAGATTTTAGTGCAATTCAAAGCCAAATCAAGGATGATGACGGGAGGATGCAAAATCTGAGAGAAATAGGCGCGCTGTGGAACGCCTTAGATCCAGTGGAACGCAAAAAATGGGGCAAGACGGCGCGTGTTATATATCCCCGTTGAAAACCCTCTTTCGCAGTCTCGTCTGAACGTACGTGAAAATGCTCGAGCTGATCATCCCTCTTTAAACATCTAGTATCCCTGGTAAGGCGCGGCGATGGCCAACTCCATAGAGTAGATTAACAATTTTTAAAAATTTTAACGAGGCACAAGTATAAATTAGTCTTATTGATTAAGTCGCTCTCATGGTTTCCTAAGTTGGTGATTTTCCCGAGTTTTGAAAGTGGTCTCTAAATTTTTGTAAGGATTTTTACATTCGCATTTTAATGCACAAATACGGATAAATTTGTTTTAAAACGGCCTAGATTATCCTTAGAGGAAAACATAGTACATGGATATACTTAATAAATACATTATATAATGTAGTATATATAAATTTATTACTTAATATTCGTTAGGAATTTATATACATCATATGCATGCATCATGCATGATGCTATCTATGTATTGGTCCAGGCCGGTTGGGCCGGGCCCCACCAAACATTTAAGAAACTCTACGCCTATGATCCCGAAATCAAGACCGCTCAAATCACTTTTACTTTTAACAGTGGATGAATGTGAAAGCGACCAAGAATGCACGGGTTCCAATGCCAAATGTGGCGCTAATAAATGCGTTTGCCAAACAGGAAATATTCATATAGACGGCACAGGACTAGACATAAACTGCAGACGAAATCAAAGTAAGTCAATCCTTAATCCGGAAATCTAGACCGCTCAAATCACTTTTACTTTTAACAGTGGATGAATGTGAAAGCGACCAAGAATGCACGGGTTCCAATGCCAAATGTGACGCTAATAAATGCGTTTGCCAAACTGGAAATATTGAAATAGGTGGTGCAGGACTAGGCATCAACCGCAGACCGATGAAATTAGGTAAGCCAATCCTTAATCGGGAAATCTAGACCAATCAACTATCTTGGACTTTTAAGTTCAAACGTGCGTGACCAACGACGATTGTACGGGCGACAATACCGAATGCGACTCTAAAAATAAGAAATGCTTTTGCAAAAGTGGATATATTGAATATGGAGATGGGAAAAAATGCGAAGGTACAAACTTTCTTACCACTTCGATTACGATATATCGTCGGGTAATTAAGAACAAAACGATTTAAAATTGGTATTTTTACATAGATTTGTGCGTACTTGAGAAATGCCACCTTAAAAAAGCAACGGGTTGCGTCATTAACAAATTTGAGAAAGCAGTCTGCAAATGCCCCCATGCATATTACTTTGAAGGAGACGAATGCAAAATCGGTAGTTTGCTGTATTAGACCTAAATTAAAATTACAAACGACCAGCCTTGTTTCAGAATTGTTAATATAAAAAGTATGTTTTCAGCTAAATCTATCATTCTTTACAACCTTACTGGTGTGAATTTGGCGAAAATGATGACACAATATCTCAACACCACTGAAGAACAGGAAGAATTGATTTTCGCCGGCACAAGTAAAGTTCCGATGCAATTATCCGAAATCATTTTAGAATCGGTAGGATTTGATTGTTAAACTCAATGTGATTTGAATAAATCAATGTTCATTAACAGTTACAGACAGCTAACCCTAGACTGAAGGACATAAAAATCTTGGAGAAAATGTAACTTAAGATAACATCAAATTGCATCTTAATTGGTGGGTTTTACATATTTCAGGGAAAATGATACACTCAAAATCGAAGCAATTTTCGACAAACCAGGCGTGTCGGC
The DNA here is from genome assembly GCA_019434445.1 of Phalangium opilio. NCBI lineage: Eukaryota > Metazoa > Arthropoda > Arachnida > Opiliones > Phalangiidae > Phalangium > Phalangium opilio. The sequence continues at coordinate 133,702 of JAEQBA010001960.1, forward strand.
GGAAGCCTTTAAATGCCTTGAATATAAACCATTGGCCTGTGGAAGTGGATTTCACATACCACCTTCTTTATATATAAAGAGCAAGAGCAAAGAAGAGTTCGAAAATAATTTCAAGACAGGAGAAGAGTTAAAACCAAGTGAACAGTGCGACAAGTTGAAAGATTCTTGTAATGAATTGGAAATGAAATGTCAGGACAATGAAAACGAATTTAAATATGAATGCCTATGCGACAATGAAAAAGGCTACGAGGCTATACCACAAATCGCTGATCCGACTAAACCACACGCCGCGGATGTATGCAGAGGTTAGTTGCAATAATTTAAACAAACTTACAATTTTAAGCAGCATTTTATCATAAATTAAAATGTTCTAATTGCGAAAGCTGCCCATGACTCGTGAGCGCTAACCACTGTCAGTCTCCATACATATTACTGGTGTTCTATTTAAAACAGTATAGGGAACACCGATTGGTAAAATTCCGCTCCATATAAACTTGTATGGTTTTATTTTTATCAGATTTTGACGAATGCAAAATCAACGATACTCTTTGTAAAGAAAATGGAGTTTGTATAAATCTTTTAGCAACTGCTGGGAAATATAGATGTGACTGCAAAGACGGATTTAAAAATCACGGCAAGGATAACAAAATATGCATTGGTACGGGATTTGTTAAATAAATGAATTTAATTTACTTATTTAACAATATCATAATAAATCATTAAAGATTCCTGCGATGGTCACGAATGTGTAAACAGCGCAAAGTGCATAGCTACTGGTAACTCATACCGATGCGAGTGAGTACCAGATTTAATTTAATGTCAAGATTTTTTATAATTAACTGACGTCGTTAATTAGGTGTAAAGAAGGTTTCGATGGACCGTTATGCGATGGTAAAGCACCGATTATGGGCGAAAGCAACGAGAAAAGTAATTCAAGTAGGTTTTAAAAGCAGTTGAATAATTGATTATATGATTTCAAATTACACGTCTAAAGCTCCGGAAACTAATGTTATTATTGTGGGCACGGTATTGGGTGCTATTCTTTTACTAACGATCATCGTATCGGCCGTTATCATTCGAAAGTAAGATAAAACCCTTTCGCGTTTGCGTTTTGCGAAACACTTGATTGAAATACGATGCTTTCCAACATAGGTTGAGGAGAAATCTAAACAAGAGTGGGGGAAATAACCAAGCCATGGATGCCATTAGCGTAATTTTGTGCTTTCATTAACTTTAGTTAATTTTGGTCCTAGTCTAAATAATTAATAATTTTTTTTTAATTTTACAGAGTGGTAATATCGATAATCAACGATTCAGTTTTATTTGATATATAAGGACTTGATTAAAATTTAATAACATTAATGAAAATATTATTTCTATATTACGTTTAAAACAATTTTCTTTTAAGTTTGTTATTTAAAAAACAATTTAAAACCTAACCGAATCAATGTAAATTACCTATATCAAGAAATAAATTTACGGATTATTAATTTAGGTTTATTAACTTGTCAATCAGATAGTTTCAACACGTGCAAAATATATTATGTGAAGCATCAGAAGTCCATTTAATTAGCCTAGGAAGTAAACAATTATAAGCTGAGGCCAACAATGTTTCTTTTATTAAATCAGTCGGAATGTGATATTACCGAAAGGATTTCGGTTTCGCGTTACGCTACCACTTCATGAACTATTTATTATAAAAAAACGTCTTGGTTTAGACCAAGGCCGAAAAAACAAACGATATGTGTGAGGTTTATCATTTGACTGAAGTTCAGATATTGCAATTGTTTTAGTTATTTTTATCCATTTAATCCTTAATCATTTTTAAATTCAATCAACTGATTTTACTGTTAATCGATCCATTCCCTCTAAATTAATTGAAAAAATTACATATCTACGCATTTTCAAGAACAATTACATTTTCCGAAAACATTTTATCATGAAATTAATTATTTTGAAGGGAGTGCGTGTTGAGTATCAATATTGAATATTTGAAATATTCTACTGACTTTCAAAAAAGAGCAGGTGAACTTTGACATAATTCGAAAGGAAAATGTAAATATTTAATAGTGGATGCCAAACAATGGTGTTGCACGAATTTATACATTTAATTTCGTTAATCGACATGCTACATTTCAATTGTCGCCTCTATGAAGAAAAGATTGCAATGCAATTTCCCTCTCCGTGCTTTAGAACCTCTTGGTCATTATTCAGTCTTCATTTCAAACGTCACCACCGCTTTCTACATTGTTGGCGCTACTTGTACTTCGGTTACGAATTACGTGTAATCATTTTAGTACGCATAAAGCCCATTTCGGAAAACACACAGGGGCGTGGCCACCATTTTGGTGTTCTCCCTCACACCAAGGGTCACCGCCAGACTGTGCCAAAGTTCACTACAGGCAAGAGGCTAGTCAACTCTCACTGCCTATAGCGGTGCTTCTAGGCAAGAGAGAGAGAGAAGACCTCAATGGTGGCATCACCCCTGTGTTTTAATTACCTGTATGTAATTTCCAAAATGGTCCACTCACTTACAAATGTACACCGATTACACCGAGTGATCGGTCCTCAGGCGCTAGCGAGTGTCAAGCCACAACCGTAATCACTCATGTACACGAATGTTTTATAGTTTTAGGTTTTTAAGGTTGGCGGGCAAGTCCGGAGAGTCATGTACCGTTCACTAATGTGAAAAGGTTTCGAACTATATGATAATATTGGCTGAGTGTGTTGCGACGGCAGGTTGATTTGCGCGCCAGGAGCGGGCAAGTTACAAAACTTTAAGGTGTGTCCTGTGGTTTGAGGTAACGAATCAGAAACGGTGACAAGAACAACTGTTTTAATGGAATCTGCTAGAAATTCTGTTCAAACTAGTGTGGGGTCCTAGGCTCACGGATTTAATGGATTTTCACACAGACCCCTTTCAACGATTGGCGCTGAAGAAGTTTTGAACACTTCCCACAGTTTGAGAGCCACAGCCTCTCCGCGTGAGATTTTTTTTTGGTAGACTAGATCTTTTTCTAGTCGGGAGGAAACTTTCGACCCTCTTTTACGATTGCCATGTGCAATTTTGGCTAGCAGGGATGGATACTATATAAAGCCTTAGTGTCCAATACTTCCCAGGATAAGACGTCATTAACTTCTGCACCTACTAAAAGAAACCACACAGGATAAACGTTGTTGATTTGTCTTATGAGGACGACATTAGTTTATAAATAAGTTTGAGCAAAATAAGTTATTTATCATAATTTCTTGAACATCAGTCTTCTCAGAAACTTACTACAGATTTAATCCTTTTTGGTGAAACTTCGAAATTGGTCAAGCCAGCTTTAATTAAAACTATGCCCGTCAAGGTGCTTTCAAGTTAGTAATCGTCGACACGAAATCCCTTCAAAATAATTAATTTCATGATAAAATGTTTTCGGAAAATGTAATTGTTCTTGAAAAAGCGTAGATATGTAATTTTTTCAATTAATTTAGAGGGAATGGAACGATTAACAGTAAAATCAGTTGATTGAATTTAATATTGATTAAGGATTAAATGGATAAAAATAACTAAAACAATTGCAATATCTGAACTTCAGTCAAATGATAAACCTCACACATATCGTTTGTTTTTTCGGCCTTGGTTTAAACCAAGACTTTTTTTATAATATCTTTCACTTCAGTCTTAATGTAATTAAAATTTGAATAATTTTATTTTTGCTTTACCGTCATACATTTGGGGTTGATCTATTTCTAATTGCTTAAAGAAGTACTTCATTATCGTTAATTACATTTAACTTATATCCAATAACATTGATTTTCATAAGCATATAATGTTGTACTTTATTTATGAAAGACGTTTAACAAGATGGCCCCGGCCAAATTAGAGCCCCATCGTTTGTAAGGCTCCATCTATCGAGAACATTCTATCTTTGGAATAGGTATTAGTTACCCTTAATCCCCCATCCATTTTAAATCATCAATAAATCCTTATCACATTTAAAAGCATCAATAAAAATCACCAATGAAAGAAAATCTTCATTAGTGAATAGCCCCTCGATGCATTGCTTTTAACAGTGCTAAAATGATTGCTTGGAAGCACTAAATAATCCCAATCCCTTTTAAAATTGGCAATGACTTTTTGTAAATCAAACGATGTGGCTAAAAAACAGATAGTTATAGTGATTATCCACTCGATGAGTTTAAAACATAGACTCTTTTAGATTTATAACATGGACTTATGCCCGGAAGCATTTGAAAGAGAGAGAATTCGGTAAAACACCCAACTTGAGTTCTTTCTTTGTGTAAACCCCGAACTTTTTATTCTATGGAAAGTTGTTCGGATTCTTAGAATATTCATGGCTTAAAGTGTGACAAATTTTAAAGAGAGAATGCAATCTCTCATTTACGGTAAGGCAATATGACAAATTGTGGTGTTCATAAAAGATATACATATATTACTGTTTGTTCATTAATATTTTCACACTGCATCCGCATTGTACTGTTATAGATAAATCATCAGCCTTTCCACCTTTAAAATCACCAGAGAATGAAAAATATCACCTAAACACAATTTATCCCTTTTCACTCTAAGTGCGTTCATTCATATGTGCATAGTGCATTCGAAATGCATTGTTATAGAGAAATCATAATCGCCACCCTTTGAAAATCAAAAATGCCTCTTTTCACTCTCCCTTTGAAAAGACGAACGATACTTCTTCTTCTTATTCTTCAGACCAAGCCAAACTAATACCCCCATCGTTAGATGTACATCAAACGATGTGGCTAAAACGACGGTATTTGAAATATGGAAGAAAAATAATTGTTTCGTACACTGTATACACATACAGTGTTGTCGAGATCAGACCAACAGCTTCCTTTATGTACAACCCCCAATATTGCCACGGTTGATGTCATACTAAATTATACAGGGTGTAAATAAATGTTTAGAATTCATGTTTTATTGTATTCAAGTGACAACGAGCGACAAGGTACAAAAAGAATACTGGAGAATGTGTCTGAATGCAACAAAATATTTTAAAGCACAGTCCTACGATTAGTCTTAGAACCTGGGCCTCAAATTTCAACCTCTAAACTGTTTGGCAAACAGCTCAACGTAAATATTCGAAGTGTCTACCATTGTGGTTGAGGCACTCTTCCAGACGACTGTCCATGTCTTGCAATACATTTGCAAGCAGTAAACTCATGACGCATGGTAAGACTAATGGTATTGCCGTCTTAAAAAATCCTCGTCCGTTAAGGCTTGATGTAGGGCGGTTTGATAATTCCGGTAGTAATGCCCTTGTAAACTGGCACGAACAGTAGAATGGCTTAGTGCAACTTCTTGTTCCACCGCTCTATACACTGTAAAAAAAGAGGGTATTTTGGGGGTGTGAATCTGTACCTAAAAAGGTATTTTTGGTCAAAAAACTCCTTCAGGTGTGTTTTAGCACAAAGCTAGGCCCTCCCTTGTTCTCAATCTGGTTGAAAATTTAAGAAATGGGTATCAGCGCGCTAACAGGTTAATCTGACGTTTAACTCAAGAGCCGTACTTCCGTAATTAACTAAAATTAACATACTTAGACTTAATTTTTTCTGATTAAACTAGCCGAAAGCACACCCTGAATACTTAATTGTTAAATTAAGAGTATTCCGAAAAGGAACTTCGCTCTAGTTTTTCAGTTAGAGGTGGTGAAATATCACGAAAAACCCCATGTTAATCTCCATAGGAAAATTGGTAAAAGCATGTGAATTTTGCTTTAACGTTACAAAAGAGTATCAAGTCATATCTACAAGGGCCTACCGGCCCTGTAGAATAAAACACAGTGGGTTGTTTACCTCATAAGTTACAAGTGATATAGCTTAATCCAGAACAGTGCCATTATGTAAACTAATTACTCCAATAATTACCATGTTTACTTTAACGCAGGTGGGACACACAGGGTATTCAAGCCAAAGTGGAGAATCACATCATACATTAACATATTTTATAAATTATACGAAATGAAAAAGTAAGAGATAAAAAAATAAATAATTATACGAGATAGAAAAATAAATAATTATGCGAAATGAAAAAATTAATAATTCTACGAAATGAAAAAATAAATAAATTATACGAAATCAAAAAGAAAATAATTGTACGAAATGAAAAGTAAATAATTACATGAAATGAAAATCCAAATAACTATACGAAATTAAGAAGTAAATAATTATATGAAATTATAAAATAAATACCTACTACGTTTAGTGGTGAACTGTAATCATCAATGATTAAATACAAGAAAATATAAATAATTGTTACAAAAAATAAAAATTAAAATAAGTAATGTAAAAAACTATGAAGTAAGAATCCTGTATGAAAAATTATTAAAACTTCAATCAAAAAGTTTATTAAATTTTATTTAATGTGGCAGATATTATACAAAATGTCTTGACTTGGACGAAGGCCGAAAAAACAGACGATAAAAGTGAGAACTATCAATTGACTGAAGTTCGGTTATTGCAATTTTCTTTAATTTTATGAATTTAACCTTGATCACTATTTAATTCCTTGAACTGATTTTACTGGCAATCGATTTATTCAATCTCAATTATTTTTTAAAAAAATACCTATCTCCACTTTTTCAAGAACAATTCCATTTTCCGAAATAATTTCGTCATTAAATTAATTTTACTGTATAAGCTACACGGATGAAGATTTAACCTCCTAGTCAGTAAAGACATTTCCAAAAATTATCGTTTTTTGTTAAAAGTAAAGCTTGTACAGTACGATTGGCCCTTGAATTTCATTCTCACAAATAGCATCTTGACTTAAACTCGGACGTATTGAAGTACTTTTTATGCTTCGTCTGAAGAGGGTGGAAAGCTCTAGCTGTCTATCAGCGGAATCTAGGAGGCAAAAATTTGAATTTGTAAGAACTTCTTAATTTGGCAATCACCGATGATAGCTCATTTTAAACTTCTCTTTACCTCTTGTTTAATACTCTCTTCAGACGACGCGTTAAAACCACTGCTTGCTTGAGAAAGATAGTGAGAGGCATTGTTAGATATCCCGAGTTTCTTCAGAAAACCTGAATTTCGTAAATAGCTTTACGATCTGTTTTTTTTTCAAAAGCAACAAGAGTGTTAAACAAGCTATGCCTTATTATACCAAGAATTTACGTACCACCTGAAGGGGGTATTAGGGCCCAAATGGGCCAGGGGTTTAAGGGCTTCGTTCGGTTTAGACCAAAACCGCTCAGGAAATTTCGACTCCAAATTTTGGCAAAATTATTTTGCAAGAAATCTACTGTTACAAGGAAAGCAAACATCTTTGAATCACCCTGTAGATCTGAAATATTTCCACATACGGGAATTAATCGACGAGAAAACAATTCTGTTGAAATACTTTAACTCTGAATTGAATATTGCTAACAGAAGTATTAATCAGCCCACGAACGCATCAACACCTTAAAATGATGTGGATCGCAGATCCAGGAGTGGTGTTAGGAGTTGACGCTTAAAACATTTTTCACCTCTTCGAGTGACGATGACGTAATGGAGAGGTATTACACTGGACGTCTTTGTGTGTGTGTCTGTCACCGCGTTCGCAGTTTGCAGAAATTCGGAAAATTGTACTTCATTACGCCATCTACAATTCAACATACACCATGCCCTATTCTTTCGTATATATACCACAAACACGCCAACTGTACTTATTGGCTTCTAACACCACCATCGTCACGTCAACACCACATTGACACCAATCTGTACTTATTGGCTTCTAACAACACCATCATATACTGGTCTTCTGGCTATAACACATGAGACGCCAGTCTGCAATATCGGTTTTGTGTAAGTGAGTGTAAAAAAGTAGTTAGTTTTACACATTGTTTGTAAATTGGAATTGACGATAAAAAATAGGCCCATCTCTTGTATATTTAAGATTGTTACCCGCGGTATCTAGAATGCTGTTCACTAGACGAATGTATAACGACTTTTAAATGCTACTAAAAAATAAACCTTATTAAGTTTCTAATGACCTGTGTTGCCTGATTACATAACCTAACCGAGGCAACACACAAACATAACAATGACGACGGAATAAACAAACTCTACCCAGTACTTGTGAACTGTTAACCCGCGACGAGACACATTCCACGCATCTACTGCACCCTTTGCTACGTGAACATCTGCATTTCATTTCACAATGGCTACCTCAACACTATTCGACGCTTTCGACGAACGACTAGAACCTAGGACTATTTATACGGAAAGACTTGAACTCCTTTTCGAAACACTTAGAATTAGCGAGGATGCTAAGAAGAGGGCACATCTCCTGACATGTGTAGGATCCACGGTCTACGCAACCTTGCGGAGCATACTGAACCCAATCAAACCATCCGCAAAAAGCTACAAGGACAGCGTCGACATTCTCACCAAGTTCTATAACCCTGTTCCATTGGAGATAGCCGAAAGAGAAAAATTTTACAACCGGTCACGTCACCCTGGAGAATCAGTCGCCAACTACATCGCCGAACTCCGGAAGATGAGCGAATTCTGCAAATTCCAGGCCCTGGAGAGCATGATCAGAGATGGCCTCATTGTCGGTTTCAACAATCAACAAATTTACGATCGCTTAATCACCATTAAGGACGTCACGTTGGAAACTGCTACAACTATGGCTCTCACCATCGAAACGGCAGCAAGAAACTCCAAAGAACTGAAACTGATCTCCAACGGATCAAATTCGAACGTAATCAACGCCACACACGACGGGAAGCGTAACCACAGATCAAGGTACTCGAACAGGAAACCACATGCAGTAACGTTTCACCCTTCTTCCATCACTTCTGGTCACTTGAATCAACGCCGATGCATACGGTGCAAGGAAACAAGTCATCCGCCTCCGAACTGTCCATTTACGCTGCATGCTTAAAGTGCAGAAGGAAAGGTCACATAGCCAAAGCATGCCTTAGTTATGAAGCTAAACCTAAAAATCAGCGACACATGACGCACCATATCACGATGATATCGCAAGATCAGCAGGAAGAACCGACAAGTCTCCAACGGAATCTTGATGAGCATCATGGCTACGAAATCTTCCACCTGAGCACAAGCAACGCCATTTCAACCTTGGAAGATCCTCCAAAACCAACTCTAATTTCATGCGAGCAGAAAAATTAGCTCTTCTCATCTCCGCCGAAAATAGACCGACAATCTGCGGCCGTTCTTGGATTTATTCGCAACTGCGCATAGAAGATACAGCTTTTCGAGCTCCATACATCAATCATGTCAGCAAAAATGACGAACTTGGCATGATACTAGACAAACATCAGACATTATTCTCCGACACTATGTGATGCCTCAAGGACGTCAAAGTACATCTGTACACGAAACTAGGCATAACACCAAAATTTTACAAGGAAAGGAGCGTTCCGTTTGCACTTTAGGACAAAGTCAACAACGAATTAGACAGACTGGCGAAGCTTGGAATTATCGAATCTATACCTCACTCAAATTTTGCAACGCCAATTGTACCTGTCCTCAAGCCCAATAACAGTGTCAGGAATTGCGGTGATTACATAATCACGATTGTATACCAAAATCCCCCCAGCCAAAATCCCCCATTTAACCCAATGCGACAAAATCCCCCAATGTAGGACAAAATCCCCCCAAATCATTACACTCTAAAAAATCGAAGTGTTAAAAATGTGTTAAAAGAGTGTAAATTTAGAATACTCCCTTTTTTACACCGTAAAAACACCAAAAAAAAAGAGTTTTATTACCTTGAGTTTTTGTGGCCAATTTAAGGTGTAAATTCAGTGTAAAGTAACACTTTAAAAACACCCTTTGAAATTAAACATGGAAATTTATGTCTGGTTTCTAAAATAAGGTCTTTCATTTCCATTAATGTTTGAATATTAGAGTAAAAAATTATTTGTTATTTAAAGATGATATTCATAAAAGAAGATATTTTTCCTTTAAATAAAATAACTAAAAAATTGGTAATCAGGCGGTATTGTAACATTATAAAACACTGCTAAACGTGTTATGCGACACTCTTACAGGTGGTAGGCGACACTCTTACAGGTGTTATGCGACACTCTTAAAGGTGTTAGGCGACACTCTTACAGGTGTTAGGCGACACTCTTACAGGTGTTAGGCGACACTCTTACAGGTGTTAGGCGACACTTTCAAAGGTGTTAGGCGACAATCTTAATAGTGCTAGGCGACACTCTTAATAGTGTTAGGCGACACTCCTAATAGTGTTAGGCGACACTCTCAAAGGTGTTAGGCGACAATCTTAATAGTGTTAGGCGACACTCTTAATAGTGTTAGGCGACACTCCTAATAGTGTTAGGCGACACTCTTAATAGTGTTAGGCGACACTCCTAATAGTGTTAGGCGACACTCCTAATAGTGTTAGGCGACACTCCTAATAGTGTTAGGCGACACTCTTAATAGTGCTAGGCGACACTTTTAATAGTGCTAGGCGACACTTTTAATAGTGCTAGGCGACACTCTTAATAGTGTTAGGCGACACTCTTAATAGTGTTAGGCGACACTCTTAATGAGATAAAATAAAAATCTTACTAGAAAAATTAAACGAATAGAAAGGTTTTTTCATTCTTAAATTCCTTATTTTATATTCAGAAATCACAACGATTCCCTAATTTTCTAATAATTCTTGATGTTCTATTATCTAATCTCATCCCTCAGCCCTTTAAAAAGGGAATGACCATCGTCTACTATTTGGATATTCACGCCAAGTTTTGCTGCGTTTCAAATTTCGCAGGAAATTTAGGTTCAAAAGCGCGCCCCTTTCGGACGCACTCGGCAAAGAAGATACACGCCCCAGGAATGGAAAGTGTAGCTTCCTCTAGTGTAAATTTTTGTCTCTCCCCTCCTAGTACGCTCCAAAGGCAGGCTACATTGAAATTGCATAGACCGGAAGTTCCTTGGTCAACCCAACCCCGAGACATACCTTCCATTCCCGGAGCGTATATTTTCTTTGCACTCGGCGAATTAAAAGGTACCGAAAAAAATTCTCGAAATAGGAGCGCGCTCAGGCCTGAATCAATAATGTTGGCGAAGTTACAAAGTTTGGTTTCTGGTTATTTAACGATAAAGAGTTACCATTAATGAAAATACATCTTCAGATGGTCATGTCTTTTCCCTACCATTGAACAGAATTTACAATGGGAACCAACCTTGCGATGTACCATTGGACCGAACTCCCGCGCCCAGTTCGGCTTTCACAAAATAGAAAAGAGCGTCAAAAGACGGCACTTAGTGAGAGTGTATAATGCTAATATCTCTCCGATAATAACAGAGTAGCAAGGGCATACCTTATTACCATTTGCTAGCTTATCTAAATGTAAAAGAAAGGTGAAATAAGCCATAATCAATAACATATCCTTTGATATTATTGCAAAATGATGCTTAAAAGGATAATCTTATATTTAAATCGGGGTTAATCAACAATTTAAAGTAAATTGTTGAGATATTAATGGGTTTTTAATGAAAGTTTTGTTTGTATTTCAAATTTATATCAGCAGAAGCAAGCAATTTTAGATCAGAATAAATTTTGTTATTATTAGGGTTTTCTAAATGTTTTTATTCAACCGAAGCCCACCACTTTGAGCCTATTAGGAAGAGTGTGGGCGCCGTGTACACTTAACATTAAATTAACCTTCTTTGTTGCGCCATCTATATTTAGTTTTGCTTTTGATGATTTTTTTGTATTCATTTCCTTGGTTTTGAATAAATATAGACATAGTTAATTAATATTGGCATTAGGCAGCACCAGACGAAGCCCCGGTCACTACACGCAAGCTACACGCGGAAGGCTGGCCAACTCCCACTGCCTCTAACGGTGCTTCTTGGTGTGAGGGAAACCACCTCCGATGGCAGCCCTGCCCTGTTGTGTTTGCTAATCTTATGGCAATAATCAAATGGTCTCTGATGGTCTCTAGGTTTTAAAACCACAACGCTAGTATTTTTATTCTAAAAAAATTAGGATTGAAGTGATATCATAAGTAGCGCCATGAACGCTGAATCTGTAAAGGGACTGGTAAACGGGATAGATTTTTCTCTATAGCACGTTTGCTCTGTAAAAAAATTAACCATAATACACCTAAATTTAAACTATTACTGGTATGATGTTTAAGTTTAAACCATGTAGAGACCATTTTTAGACCTCTAGTCTAGTGTTAACAGGCCAACATGTGGGGCACTTGCTTTTCTGACATGTTTTATTTTTAGATAAATTAGAGTACAAAAAGGGTTTTGTTTTTGTAAATGTTGTAGAGTAAATTAGGTTAAACGTGTTTCTGGTGCTTGAAAAACTCTTACTGAAAAGAGATTATTAAATTTAACAAGAACGTCTAAATCTACTGCCTGAATATTATGGCCTCAAAAACCAATTTAATTTCCATTGCATTTGTACAAATCGAAAACTTTCTGCCTCTTTTTCAGAAGGTAGAATACGGGAAAATTTATCGATTTTTCATGCAGTTTTACACTGCATTTTAAGTTGATCAAACTGCCAACTTTATATGCAGTTGCACACTTCATCCCAGAAATACCCCTTACTTAAAGCGGTATAGTTCTGCACGTGAGAATTTTCCTCTTTAAATGGGAATAAACATTCTCAAGGTGAAACCTTGCTATGAGTATTGCACTAAATGCTAACAATTCTGCGGAATAGCGAATGCTCAAACAGTAATTAAACAGTAAATTATGCCTCATGAGTGGTCAAAATGTAGCTATCCATAGTATTTTCTCCGTCAATATAGTGTTATTTCTACTATCCTTCTAAAAAACTCCCACTCTTAGGGTGTTATGCAACGCTCTGAAAGGTGTTATGCGACACTCTTAAATGTGTTATGCAACACTCCGAGAGGTGTTAAGCGACACTCTTGAAGGTGTTATGCGACACTCTTGAAGGTGTTATGCGACACTCTTGAAGGTGTTATGCGACACTCTGAAAGGTGTTAAGCGACACTCTGAAAGGCGTTAAGCGACAGTCTTGAAGGTGTTAAGCGACACTCTGAAAGGTGTTAAGTGAGACTATTAAAGGTGTTAAGTGAGACTATTAAAGGTGTTAAGTGAGACTATTAAAGGTGTTATACGACACTCTTAAAGGTATTATGCAACACTCCGAGAGGTGTTAAGCCAAAGTCTTAAAGGTGTTTTGCGACACTCTGAAAGATGTTTTGCGACACTCTGAAAGATGTTAAGCGACACACTTAAAGGTGTTAAGCGACACTCTTAAAGGTGTTATGCGACACTCTTAAAGGTGTTATGCGACACTCTTAAAGGTGTTATGCGACACTCTTAAAGGTGTTATGCGACACTCTTAAAGGTGTTATGCGACACTCTTAAAGGTGTTATGTGTAACGACCACGGAAAAAAAAAAAAAAATGTACTTCATACTTATAATTCCGTATTTACTTCTTGCCAAGCCCATATGAATTATTACCCCTACACCTGGATAGTTAAACGCTACGAATCTATTCACGGGTTTTCCCTCTAGAAATAACTTTCATATTGAAAACATGTACAAAATATTTTAAGAAGAATAAAATGACACTTTTTGGTTGGAACTCGAAAGGAGTGGTTGATTTTTGGGCTCTCTCCGAAAAGTCCCCTTACTCGTTAGGGTTACTATATAACATAGCGTTATATAAATTGGCGCCCGAACACAAAGTTTTTCGGCCTGTTTTTTTCGTTTGCTCTTGACCGATGGATCGGCCCTCTTTTCACCGGGGAGTGGGACTCCTCGTTCTTCGGAGACACTGGCGGCTAACGTCGAAGATACCACGCCACCTGATCCTCGTTCTTCGGAGACACCCTTAGCTAACGTCGAAGATTCCTCTACAGCTGACCCACCTCTACAACAGTCTTCGGACGGTTCAGATCAGTCAGAGGACGACACAGAAGCCTACTCTTTAACGGATGCGGCCAATCTTCCAGAGCTTATTCAACTCATACGCGCGGATTTCGTAACTCGTGCTCGACTCTCTCGCGAGGAACGTGCCGAACGCGCCCATCTCGCTCAGGAAGAACGCGACGCTCGCGCCCATCTCGCTCAGGAAGAACGCGACGCTCGCGCCCGTCTTGTCCAAGAAGAACGAGAAACTCGGGAACGTTTCCAGTTGGAGCTTTTCCAACATTTCGAAGCCGTTCGTGCTCAAGAACGTGATGACGTACTAGCACGTCAAGAACAAGAAGATCGACGCTGGAATTTTCTTTTTCGCCGACTCACTGAAGTAGGTCCACAGCGGCCCACAACTCAAGAAAACGAAGACAGTCTAGAAAGGTCTGGCGCAACTGGGATGGATCCCCTTCGTCGACCATCAGAACCTTTGTCAGGTCAGTCTCGCTTGTCTTCCGTAGACCGTTCCAATAATGCACCTCCTCCAAATTCACCACACACCGTCCCGGAGCCACATGTTCCAGTTATTCCGTCACCAAATAAACTCTTGCTCATAACGAATCCAGAAGTTCTCCCTGTTTTTGGGCTCGATAATTTCGTGACTGCTCGCGAATTCATGGATCGAGCGCAAAACTGCCTTGACTCGGGCCTATGCACCCCAGATCAGTTATTACGCCAGGTCACATTTAATCTCCGTGGTCCTGCAAGTGAATGGTGGCAGCTCTGCAAATCGCAGGTAACTTCTTGGGCAGACTTCGTTCGTCGATTTAATAATATGTTTGGGGACGAGAAACTCACTGACGATGTGCGACGACAACTAAAGCATAGAGAACAACAAACGGGGGAATCTACCAGAAGTTTTGCCTTAGACATAGCTGGACTTTGTCGCAAAATAGACCCTTTAGTCTCGGAAACTAAAGTTGTGAAAAAAATTTGGACATCGCTTAACCCCCTAATCAAGGAAAAAATGACAACGACCTTGACTCCAAGTCTCACAGTGGAGGCTTTAGTTGCTGAGGGAACACGAGTGGAAACGTTAATGGAAGAGCAAAAATTATACCTGTCTCGTATGGAGAGTGTTCCGAACCCAGAAGTTTCACAAAAAAATTCCACAAAGAACACTACAAACCCAGGAAAAACTCACACGAAGTTGCCAGATGATCGTCAGACGGCCCCCAAAGGTCCTGGAAGGAGCTATACACCGGAAACCACACCGCCACCTAATCCCAGCACGTCACATTTTCGGGGATCTTGCGGTTATTGTCACAAGTTCGGTCACAGTATAGTGGACTGTTATAGGCGCGCGCGAAGCAATGCTTCTACTTCGGGAAATCGTTCGCAAACGGATCAAACGCGCGGCTCTGACCTTCATTACATGGAACTCTCAAACTAGCAGACGAAAGCGCTACCGAAAAACAAACAACCGTTCAGGTTCAAACTCAGTTTTTCTTGACTCTGATTTATTTGTAAATAACGTTTGATTTTTTTTTTCTTGTTATTATGATTTTAGAAGCTCGAGCTCAAATTGTCAAATTCTCATATTGTTGAAGTTTTTTGTCTTATTATGTTAAGGGTTTAATTGATTTATTGTTTTTGTCAATTTTATTTTGCTTATGATTTTGAAAACTAGTTGGGAAACAGGTGTCCTCTAATTTGACGATTGTTCTCTACATTCTTGTCAACCGATTGATTCTCGCGTCTCCCCTATATTCGAATACTCAATTACTCTCCTACTATTCGAATACTCGCTTGCTCTCAAAATATTCGATCACTTGCTCTCATTATATAACATCAAGTGGTTCTCCTAATATAATAACAATCGGTCTTTCTCATAGAACAATCGTACTAACATTGTTGTCCTTAATCTCACTAAACAACTTTGTTATTTTTCCCTCTCGTCGACTAACTCATTCTAACTACAATTCTCCTTACCCTGGCCAGGTACTTCAATTCCCTTAATGAGTTCTCCTTGTCTAAAACGTTTGAGGACAAACGTGTCTTTTAGGGGGGAGTGGTGTAACGACCACGGAAAAAAAAAAAAATGTACTTCATACTTATAATTCCGTATTTACTTCTTGCCAAGCCCATATGAATTATTACCCCTACACCTGGATAGTTAAACGCTACGAATCTATTCACGGGTTTTCCCTCTAGAAATAACTTTCATATTGAAAACATGTACAAAATATTTTAAGAAGAATAAAATGACACTTTTTGGTTGGAACTCGAAAGGAGTGGTTGATTTTTGGGCTCTCTCCGAAAAGTCCCCTTACTCGTTAGGGTTACTATATAACATAGCGTTATATATGCGACACTCTGAAAGGTGTTAAGCGACACTCTTAAAGAGGTTTTGCGACACTCTTAAAGAGGTTTTGCGACACTCTTAAAGGTGTTATGCGACACTCTTAAAGGTTTTATGCGACACTCTTAAGGGACCGTCCATAAACTACGTCACACTCTTATGGGGGGAGGGGGTTTCTAAATTTGTGACGGTCCGTGACAAGGGGAAGGGAAGGGTTCTTCGATGCGTGACGTCACATTTAGCATTGATTTTGTTACGAGTCAGTAAGAGGCCGATTGGCTCTCTTATGTTATAGAAGAAGAAAGACCACATTCTTAGACCACCGTTACAATAATTTACCAAAATTGTTATTCCATCATCGCTTAAATAGTAGAAAATTTAAGCAATTATCTACTATTTACACCTTTATATAGCGCATTTAAAATAAACAGCGTAAACTCTCTTATGTCTCTGTTTATTCGCCCCTATTGTTTGTGAGGATGAATCAAATCCCCCTACCAATTGAAATGGTTTCGTTTCTTTGGCAAATTTTCTAAATCTCAAGCTCGATTAGTCTGTTTTCGGTGAAAGTGTCGAAACCTAAAAAGTGTGCCCCTTTAACTAAGCTTTATGGAACTTTTTTGAATCTTATATAAAGCACATCCAGACATTAAAATTCTAAAGGTCAATCAGAGGGAAGAGAACTTGAATTTTCAGCCGAGCAAAATATTGCTGAGAGGGCGGCATATCACTCAAAAAATTAGTCAAATTAAATTTGTAAATTAAGACAAATCATAGTGCGGAGGGGGGGGTTAAAGAAATGTGACGTGGTTTTTAGGGGAGGGGTCTGAGAAAAGCGTGACGAAGCGTGATCTGGGGGGACGGGGGGGTCAAAAAATGCTTTTTTTCGCGTGACGTAGTTTATGGACGGTCCCTAAAGAGGTTTTGCGACACTCTTAAAGGTGTTATGCGACACTCTTAAAGGTGTTATGCGACACTCTTAAAGGTTTTATGCGACACTCTTAAAGGTTTTATGCGACACTCTTAAAGGTTTTATGCGACACTCTTAAAGGTTTTATGCGACACTCTTATCTTTGACACCCATTGCTTAAAAGTGTTATTAAGTCCTTTCAGGGGTGTAAAGGAACAACTGAAACGGTGTCAAATTTCGATCCATATAAACTAATTTTAAAGGTGTTAAAGAACACCTTAGAGTGTGTAATTTAACACCCTTTGGGTTGTAAACCAACACTGGAAATGGTGTTGAATTTAGCACCATCAAAAAGAGTTAAAAAGGTGTAGACTTACACCTCTATTTCTTAGAGTGTATAACAAGACAAAATCCCCCAAATCATTATAACAAGACAAAATCCCCCCAAATCATTATAATAAGACAAAATCCCTCCAAATCATTATAACAAGACAAAATCCCCCAACGAAAATCCTCTGAGAAATATATAACAGAAGTTTCAAATATAAGTAGTTTGTTTTATTTCACATTTCGCATTTTTTGGCGACACAGCTTGTGGTGTCGCATTCGACCGAACGTAGTCAAAAGGTGCGATTTTATTATAGTCCCATTGGACCGAAATTCTATTGAACTGGAAGAAGACATACTGTATGGTTTTACATTAAATATATTTTTAATTAATAGGAAAATCTTTTGGAAAAGGTGGCAGCTAATTAATAGGAGAATATTTTAGAAAAGGTGGTAGCTAATTAAAAGGAGAATATTTTGGAAAAGGTGGTAGCTAATTAAAAGGAGAATATTTTGGAAAATGTGGCAGCTAATTAGTAGGAGAATGTTTTGGAAAAGGTTGCAGCTAATTAATAGGAGAATATTTTGGAAAAGGTGGCAGCTAATTAATAGCAGAATGTTTTGAAAAAGGTGTTAGCTAATTAAAAGGAGAATGTTTTGGAAAAGGTGGTAGCTAATTAAAAGGAGAATATTTTGGAAAATGTGGCAGCTAATTAGTAGGAGAATGTTTTGGAAAAGGTTACAGCTAATTAGTAGGAGAATATTTTGGAAAAGGTGGCAGCTAATTAATAGGAGAATAATTTGGAAAAGGTGGCAGCTAATTAATAGGAGAATGTTTTGAAAAAGGTGGTAGCTAATTAAAAGGAGAATGTTTTGGAAAAGGTGGTAGCTAATTAAAAGGAGAATATTTTGGAAAAGGTGGTAGCTAATTAAAAGGAGAATATTTTGGAAAAGGTGGCAGCTATTTAGTAGGAGAATATTTTGGAAAAGGTTGCAGCTAATTATTTATTTATTTATTTATTTATTTATTTATTTATTTATTTATGTAATAAGGCTCGAGAGATAGGATCGTGAAGTCGCCAGGGCTTGGGTACAACCCCCCTCCATGGTACAAGAG
Source organism: Phalangium opilio (assembly GCA_019434445.1). Lineage (NCBI taxonomy): Eukaryota > Metazoa > Arthropoda > Arachnida > Opiliones > Phalangiidae > Phalangium > Phalangium opilio. The sequence goes on from JAEQBA010001960.1 coordinate 152,261, forward strand.
TCGAGAAGCAATTTGCGAGTATATACAAACGGGAATATTTACAAACAGAAACGAACAAATGAACAAAAATAAATACAACATACATCGAAAATACCAAAAACAAAACAGAGCAAAATAAATAAAACTAAAAATAAAGAACCCAGGGTAACCACGGGCGCGAGGATTAAGAGACCGAGGAGAGCCAGGTCGATACAGCGGAACGAAAGGACTGGCGACCAGCGGAGTCGAGGAGGGCGGGAGGTAGCGCGTTCCAGTCAGACACAACGCGGGACGTAAAATGGTTATGGCGATGGCGAGTGCGGGCGCGGCGCTTTAGGAGTTTCAGCCGATGACCGCGAGTGCGCGACACAGAGTTAAGGTCAAAGTACTTCTCGACCGGAGCATCGACGGCCCCCCGAAACAAGTCGAACACGTACACCAGGTCATTGACCCGGTGGCGAAGGGTGGGCGGCAGGACACTAAGCCTAGTGTCGCGTTGGGCAGGTAGGAGACGTTCACAACCCTTGGTTAGCTTCGTGAATCGATTGTGGGCCTTGACTAGCGAGGTTCGTGGCCCCGCCTGCGAAGGAGACCATATGATGGACGCGAAATCGACGGACGGGAGAAGCAGCGAATTGTAGATGGTGCGCATGAACCGGGGGGATCGAAAATAAAAATTGCGGCGGACCAGCCCCGAGATGGAGTTCATGCGGCCGACTATTTTGGAGGTGTGATCGCGAAATAGGAGGGCATCGTCGACAAGGGTGCCGAGGTCGGCAGCACACGCCGTAGGTGGAAGAGGGGCTCCATCAATGTGGTACTGGTGACGCGGATTACGCGACCCAAGGTGTAAGACTTCGCACTTCGCGGCGTTGAAATGGAGGCCGTAAGAGGTTGCCCAAGCGAGGACAGCGTCCAGGTCAACCTGTAGGGCGAGGCAGTCGGAGGGGTCAGTGATTTGACGGGATAACTTACAGTCATCAGCAAATAACAAGATCAGCGAGTCCTGAACTACGGCGGGGAGTGAGTTGATAAAGACTCCGAATAGGAGCGGTCCCAAGACGGAGCCTTGCGGGACCCCACTATGTAGCGGCAAAGGCGCCGAAGTATGACCCTGGAAGACGACACTCTGCCAGCGGTCGGACACGAACGAGATCAACCAACGTAGGGCCGAACCGGAGATGCCGGCGCGTTCGAGGCCCTCAGAAATGCCTAGCGTGGGGATGGTATCGAACGCTTTAGACAGGTCTAGGTAGATGACATCAACTGAACCTCCATCATCCAGCCATGTGATCCACGAGTGAGTAGCTTCCAGCAGGTTGGAGTCGCAAGAGCGGCGGGTGCGAAAGCCATGTTGGGAGGGATGCATGAAGGCTGTGGTGGCTAGGTGGTCATCGATGATGGTTTTGACGATACGCTCGCAGAGTTTGCACGCCACGCTAGTTAGGCTAATAGGGCGGTAATTTGCAGCCTTGGAGCGACCTCCCTTCTTATATATTGGGGTGACGTTGGCCAAACGCCAGGCTAGCGGCACCGTGCCCAGAGCGAAACTAGCGTTAAAAAACGCTGACAACGGCCCGCTCAGTGTCGGAGCGAGAGCGCGAAGCAGGTAGGGGTGAAGGCCATCGGGACCTGCGGATTTGGAAGGTTGCAGTAGCGTTAGTTGGCAGGAAGAAAACAACTCAGCAAGTAAAGTCAGGTCATCAGCTGACTGTACTTGCTCGGTACCCCAAAAAGAATAGCATTCAATCGCCGGTCACGTTGGTCAAGCACCTCCGGCGTGACGAAATTCCCGGTGGGCGCGGAGGGACGCAGGTGAGAGAACTGTTCTAGCAGGGAGGCCTCAAATGATTTAAAATTGTCCTTGAAGTCTGTCTTAAAGGTGGAGATCGACGTGTCCAGATTATCGAGCCGCTGAGTGAGGCCCTGGAACGAGCACTGCAAGGTGTCCTGGGCTGAGGAAAGGCTATCATAGGCTTGTTTAAGGTCAACCTGGAGCTGAGCTATGTCCGTCGCGGCCGTGTTGAGGCGGGCTCGGTCAGAGTCGAAGGCCGACTGGACACTTTGCAGGCGGGAGGCAAGGTCGGAGACAGAGGCGCGAAAATTTTGATCGTTAGAGGGCGCGCTCGTAGTGATCTTCGTCTCAAGGGCAGCTATCTTGTCTTGTATGGAGCGGAAGGAGAGTTTCAGGAACGGGTTACATTTTGAGCAGAGCCAGTGGAATCTCGAGTCGTTGGTTACCCCTTCGTACACTTCGTCGGGGATGTCAACACAGGGGGCGTGAAACCAGTCCCCACAGTCCTCGCACTGTATACTGTTGGAGGGTTCGTCGATCTTCATCCCGCAGGGCGGACAAAGCGAGGGGGACTCAGCAATGGGGGAGACAACGGAGTCCCCTCCCAGTGAATGACCCGTAACGTCCGTAGCGGGGGACCGGGAATTCGCTCTACTTGGTCGAGGCATCGTGGTAAGGGGGGAAACCAGAAAATAACGCGACTAGGGGGGAGAGCGAAAGGGCTGCGAAAAAATTACCGAGCGGCCCAACACGAGGCGCCAAGGCCTAGTCGAACTTAAAACTAATAGCGTTATAGCGCCGGAGATAATTAGTTCAGCAAAAAACAAGGCTTACCGTCGGATTGGTCGTGAAAAACACACGGGGGGACGCGATCAAAGAAAACCGTGCGAACCGAAAAAACATAAAAAAAACAAGCTGCAAACGGAGCGATGAAAAAACACGTCCTACACGCCACCATTATACTATAAATTATATATTTTAGAAAAGGTGGCAGCTTTTTAAAAAGGAAATTTTTTTTGAAAAGGTGGCAGCTAATTGATAGGAGAATGTTTTGGAAAAGGTGGTAGCTATTTAAAGGGAGAATATTTTGGAAAAGGTGGTAGCTAATTAAAAGGAGCATATTTTGGAAAAAGGTGTCAACGAATTATTTGAACCTGACCTGACCTAACCTAACCTAACCTAACCTAACCGTTAAATATAATTTGGAGGGATTTTGTCGATTAAATATGATTTTGGGGGGATTTTGTCCATTAAATATGATTTTGGAGGGATTTTGTCCATCAGGTAGGAATTTTAGGGGGATTTTGTCCATCAAGTAGGAATTTTGGGGGGATTTTGTCCATCAAGTAGGAATTTTGGGGGGATTTTGTCCATCTAGTAGGACTTTTGGGGGGATTTTGTCCGTTATTTATGATTTGGGGGGATTTTGTCCGGGGGGATTTAGTCTGGGGGGATTTTGGGTCACACCCCATAATCACTACTAATCTAATGATCGACATTGAAGTCTACCCATTGCCGAAGGCCGAGGACATCTTCATGAAAATGGCTGGTTGTACCGTTTTTGCGAGCTCTTGACGATGAATTGAAGAAACTGTTGGTTATCAATACTCAAAAGGGTCTCTACGCCTATAATCGCTTACCATTTGGCATCTCTTCGGTATCTGCAATATTCCAAAACACATGGAAATCCTTCTATCCAAGCATGACGGAGTCTTTCCATTTCAAGACGATACGCTTATAGGCGGAACTACCCACAAAGATTGCCTGACGAGAATTGACGAGGTCCTGACTACACTAGAAGACGCTGGACTGCGTTTACGCAAAGACAAATGTCTTTTCCTGGTACCTTCATTGGATTTTCTTGGGTACAGACTGGATCAGCATGGCCTACATCCACAGGAAGAGAAATTGAAGGCGATAATCGAAACACCATCTCCAAAAAGCGTTGATGAACTTCGCTCATTCTTGGGATTATTCAACTATTATGCCAAGTTTATACCCAACAACTCAACATTGCTAGCTCCATAATACGACCTACTCAAGAAATCCACTCCATGGACATGGGGAAATGCCCAAGAAAAGGTTCTCCGTTAAGCAAAAACTGCACTCAAGAATTCCAACATCCTTACTCACTTCGACACGACGAAAGATGTCTTACTCGCATGTGACGCATCAACAGTAGGAATTGGCGCTGTTATTTCACATGTGATTGACGGCGAGGAGAAACCTATGACATACGCGTCACGGACTTTGGCATCCGCCGAAAAGAAATACCCTCAGATCGAAAAAGAAGCGTTGGCCTTGGAGTCTCAAAATTTCGAGATTACCTCCTTGGAAGAAAATTCACCTTGGTTACGGACCATCAACCGCTGGTATCTATATTATCCGAAAAGAAGCCCATATCACCAATGGTAGCTGCGAGATTTCAGAGATGGTCTTTACTTTTGTCATCACACAACTACAAAATTGTCTACAAAAAGGGAATCTCAAACTCCAACGCCGATGCTATCAGTCGTCTACCACTACCAGCCAAAGACTTCAACCCACCACAACCTCAAGAATACGTCCTTCAACTCGACAATTTCGAAGACCGACCAGTTACATCGTCGAAAATGATTGAAGCAACAAATCGAGATCCTGTTCTACAACCAGTTCTGCGATATCTGCATTATGGATGGCCATCAAAGTCTACCATCAAACCTGAAGTCAAACCATATTTCAACATCAAAGACGAGCTTTCAACATCATTCGACATGATATTAAAGGGGTCCAGAGTAGTTGTTCCGAGATCTTTGCAAGAATACATCCTCCAAGAGCTTCACACAACTATTGACGGCATTGTACGCATGAAATGCAAAGCCCACACTACAGTCTGGTGGCCGAAGATCGACCCACAAATCGAGGACATTTCAAGACACTGCAAATCATGCAACGAGAACGCATCTTTACCATCACGAATGTGCACATCATGACCAACCACCACTAAACCTTGGGAGCGAGTACACGCCGATTATGCCGGTCCACTTGATGGGAAATACTTGCTCGTAATTGTCGATGCCCATACCAAATGGATAGAAATGGATAGAAATTTTCATCAGAACCAGCCCAACATCTGAATCAACAATAACTGCGCTCAGAGAAACCAAACTCTAAGAAATGGAAGTGTTAAAAACGTGTTAAAACGGTGTAAACACCGTAAAAACACCCAAAAGAGAGTTTTATTACCTTCAGATTTTAGGGGCCAATTTAAAGTGTAAATTCGGTGTAAAATAACACTATCAAAACACCGTTCGAAATTAAACACGAAAAATTATAATACTGCGGGTTTCTAAGAAAAGGTCTTTCATTTTCATTAATGTCTTAATATTAAAGTAAATACAAACAGTAAAAAATTATTGAAAAACGCAATTGTTAAACCTTTTTACCTCTCCGAGTGACGTATGTCACGGAGAGGTTCTGTAACGATCGTGTCTGTCTGTCTGTCTGTCTGTTGTTACACCCACGTGACCGCGTTCGCAGTTTCCAAATCGGAGCAAACGTGTTCGCCATTTCCGAACTGCTTTCACAGTCACGGAAATGGCTCCTCTACTTGAGTTCTCTCACCACCATCTTCTGGTCTTTGTCCATCCCACACGGACACCAGTCTGTACTTACTGGCTTCTAATCACCACCATTTTTTGATCTTCGTCCATCCCACATGGAGACCAGTCTGTACATACTGGCTTCTAATCACCACCATCTTTTGATCTTCGTCCATCCCACATGGACACCAGTCTGTACATACTGGCTTCTAATCACCACCATCTTCTGGTCTTCGTCCATTCCACTTGGACACCAGTCTGTACATTCTGGCTTCTAAACACCACCATCTACTGGTCTTCCGTCTATTCCACATAGACACCAATCTGTCTCATTGGCTTCTACTCCATTATCATCGTTTGGTTTTAGGATATACGCGGCGATCAGCTAGGGTTACGAGAAACGTCTAGCCTCCCTAAGGTGGGATCGCCACCAAAGGTTTTCGCAATTGCGCTTTTTCCTTACTATTATAATGGAAACGAATCGTATATATACCCCAAAATTTGAAGAAAGCGGGCAAGAGGGGTACCCTTCACTTTAAACGTCAATATTAGCAAAGTTTGAGATGATAATAGGTATAACTTTATTTTAAACGATTTAACTATAATTAATGTTAATTATTGAAGATTAAAATAATTAAAAATAATTATATTTATTTCAATATTAAAGATAATCTTGTTTCTCAACTCAAAATTAATACGGAAAGAGTTAAAAAGCAGTCTATCTTTTTTACCTCTCCGAGTGACGTATGTCACGGAGAGGTATTACACCGGCCGTATCTCTCTGTCTGAGTGTCTGTCTGTGTGTGTGTGTCTGTGTGTGTGTGTGTCTGTCTGTCTGTCTGTCAGACCCCACGTGACCGCGTTCGCAGTTTACAAATCGGAGCAAACAAATACCCGATTTCCGGAACGCGTTCGCGGTTCACGGAAATTTGGCCATTAATCTACCAACACCAGTCTTTACTAATTGGCTTCTAAGGACCACAATCTGCTAGTCTTTGCCCATTCCACATGGACACTAGCCTGTAGTTGCTGGCTCGTAAGCACCACCATCTTCTGTTCTTCGTCAATCCCACATTGACACCAGCTTCTATGCACAACCATCTTCTGTTCTTCGTCAATCCCACATTGATACCAGCTTCTATGCACCACCATCATCAGGTCTTTGTCCATTCCGGCTTCTTCTCCATCGTTATCGTTTGGTTTTAAGATATACGCGGCGATCGGCTAGGGTTACGAGAAACGTCTAGCCTCCCAATAGCAGGGCTTCCACCATCGGTTCACGCGAATGCGTTTTTTTCTATTATTATAATGGAAACGAATCGTATATATACCCCAAAATTTGAAGAAAGCGGGCAAGAGGGGTACCCTTCACTTTAAACGTCTATATTAGCAAAGTTTCGAGAGATAATAGGAACAACTTTATTTTAAACGATTTAACTATTTTTAAAGTTATTTACTGGCGATTAAAATAATTTATATAATTTATATTTAATTAATTATTTAAGATAAACTTATTTCTATGTAATGACACAAGTGAGAGTTTATATAGAACGAGTAATGAAGATTGCATCCGAATCGAAACACTACACGCACATCAAAGTTAATATAAAGCGAGTAGGATGATAAGATCTCTTACAAAACGATAACATTTCGTTTTTGCAGAATATTAAATGGAAATATTTTAAATATTTTTCGGCATTACGATTCTTTAAGTAGTTGTGTAGCTATCTTAATATTCCAAGAACATCTTTTGATATTAACATTTCAAATTTGGTGTTTACTTTTTAATTCAGCTTTACTATATTTATATATATAGTGTAATCGCATTTCTTATATTCATTAGATAATATGGGTGTTAATTCTTCATCTATCCACAAGTGCTGAAACGATTGGGTCTGTGAAATAAGATACCCTAGATTTAAACTAGAAATGACCTTGTTTCGCCTCCTCTTATAGGAGGTGTTAACGGTTCAGAGTGAGCCGAAAGTAAAATACACCCTTCAGTGATACATTTTGGGTCCTCATTAGAAAAATTGAGGATACAAAGGAAATTGTTAAACGCTTAAGCCTTTGCTAAAGACCTTGGCAATATTTCGCCAATTTGAACTATGTATTTCCGGTTTTTCTCATATGCTGGTGGACCTGTGTTTAGAAAGTAAATTCGTCTCGGCTCGGAGAGGTTTATTTTGGTTTCCCAACTTGTGTCTGTGTGTGTCCGTCCATTGTTACACTAGTGCGTCGCGTTAGCAGTTAGCCTTGTTTTGATGTGTTAAGAAATCATACAGAACCTTAATATTCCCTTTTTCCATAATATAAAGTGAATATGTGGAAGTGTTTTTCGTAATTATGATGCATTTAGTACTTTTGTAGCTTTAAAGCTCTGTTTCATTTTGATATTCCAAAGATTTTTTTTAATATTGTTATTTGAAATGGCTGTTTATATATTACTTAAGCTATACTACATCTGTATATAGAATAATCCTTGGTATAGTGATTTCATGAAGAAAATTAAGACCTAGACTCCGGCGGGTATATTAAGTATCAACCGCAATAGGCTTAGTGAAACAAAGAGTAAATAATTGAGGCCTGAGGTGAAGTAAACTTTGGGCTTTGATTTTCGTGTGTGAAGTGAAGAGACATCAACGGTTCAGAGTGATCCGAAAGTTAAATACACTATTAAATAATCAGGTTAAGGTTTTATAATAGAAGAAAAGATCATGGTGGCAATTAGAATAGCAAAAGGGCTAATGGTAAACGGGTAGTAGCTACAGACTTTTTATTCTCTTTATGGTGCGCATTGACTATTAGTGCGTCTAGCTACAATTTAGCTTTGGTGTTATTTAACGTTAACATTCATGTTGGCAAACTAAGAATATTGTTGAGGTGAGACGAGACGATAGTGTTTACACTGCAAACCAGTTGTGAATGTAGCTATCAGAATATACGGTAAACAGCTGAAGCGTAGACTTCATTTCCTGATCTTTTCCCCATTGACTGATTTCCATGTGTCCAAGATTTATCCTTATTGGATGTAAAATGTCGTCTGCTTTACTGTATATCCGCTATGCTTGGAATACTGCTTCAATATTTCGCAAATTACTTCAAAAAAGAGAAATAATTCCATATCTAGGTAAATAAGTTTGTAGTAGTAGACCTCTTGACTCGGAGAGGTAATATTTTGGTTTTCCCAACTTGTTTAAAGATGATATTCATGAAAGGAAACAGTTTTATGCTTTAAATAAAATTAACAAAGAAATTGGTAATCTGGCGGTGTTGTACCTTCATAAAACTATGCTAAACGTGTTAGGCGACACTCTTACAGGTGTTAAACGATACTCTTAAAAAACGAGACTAGGTTGGGTACTGGCCTCACAGTAGGGCCAGCTTGAGAAGCCAAAGTGGGGCACTTGCTTTTGTGACATGTTCTATCATTATTTTGAGAAAAATTAGAGTACTAAATGGATTTTGTTTTGTAAAATCTGTAGTGCAAATTAGATTAAACGCGTTTCTGGTGCTCGAAAAACTCTTAGTGAAAAGAGATTATTAAATTTAACAAGAACGTCTATATCTACTGCTTGAATATTATAGCCTCCAAAACTGATTTAATACCCTATGCATTTGTACGAATTGAAAACTTTCTGCCTTTTTCAGTAGTTTATAAACCCGTAAAAATGACTTTATATGCAACAATCCTCGCTTAAAGAGGTATAGTTCTGCATGCGAGAACTTTCCTCCCTATAGGTGATGAAGTTCTCTCAAGATGAAACCCTGCTATGAATATAGCATTAATTGCTAATAATACTGCGGAATGGCGGATAGTCAAAATTTAATTAAACAGGAAAACCATACTCGATATTTGAGTTATGCCTCATGAGTGGTCAAAATGTAGCTACTATAGTGTTTTATACGTCATTGGTTTTGTTCTTAAGTCTAGGAAAAGTACTAGAATTTCTGCTACTATCCTACCAAAAAATCTCCCACTCTTAAAGGTGTTACGCGACACTCTTAAAGGTGTTACGCGACATTCTTAAAGGTGTGAAGCGACACTCTGAAAGGTGCTATGCCGCACCCTTTAAGGAGTTGCACAACACTAATATGAGAGTAAAAGTTCACTTTCAGTGCGATATAAGAGTTAACAAGTTCGGAAAGCCAAAATATTACCTCTCCGAGTGGAGATGACTATCACTACCCCTTTAACAACCTAAATATATGCATCTATCGCTTTTTTTCATTCTTTGCAAGCGCAGGAATTCAATTTTAAAATAGTCAATTGTTCAAGCCTTTTCAATATCTCTCAATTGCTGTGGAAACTCTACTCTCTCGCTATACCTCAACCGTATTCTTAGTCTACCAGTATGATTTGTAACATTTGTCCATATCAAAGCTGAATCATACCTCGCCACACAAAAAGCAAATGTCCCCAAAACATGTAAGCCACAACCCAATCACACATAAGCTAGGCTCCCACTTAACCAAAATAATTATTAAACAGTTAAATACTCACAAAGATTATCAAAATCAATCTCCTTCAGTAATACGTAGCGCTTAAATATATTATTTTCCGAACAAAATTAATCGAGCAAATTTAACGCTTAACTTCTTCTCTTGAAATTCTATCAAAGAGTGATTCAACTGTTTAAAAAAAGGTTTTTTTCGCAAATAGGGCGCTATCATATCAACCGCAATTCCGTCATATTTAAAAAATATACATTGCCAACACTTTTTTAGACACAATAGTGGAAGTTTTAGCCTCATTTAAAACATGTAAAACATTATCTCATCTACAAATAGCTTACACATGTCTTTTTTACCAATACCTAGCCGTTTGGATTTTTCTAAAGCAATCTTAGCACCAAAATATTTTTTGATACAAAATAAATGTTCTATATTGTTCATTTTTGAAAATATATTTTTAAGCGTTTATAATGATTACTCTCTACACCTACACTAATCTTACACAAACAAGGAGTATAAATCCACTAGTGGAAGCGGTGTTTTTATTGAAAATATATATTTTTAAGCGTTTACCATGATTACGCTCTACAGCTACACTAATCTTACACAAACAAGGAGTACTATAAACCCACTACTGGAAGCGGTATTTGTATTCAAACGTAAAACTATTTCGCTTAAGTTAATCATCTCTAGGCATCGTTAAAAATGTCTCTATCACTCCTAGGTAACTGTATGCACAGGATTTTACGACATTGTAACTCAAATTCATCTGATTATGTTTTAACAAGGTTAAATCTAACTGGGAGTAAGATGAAAGGAGTAGAAGCTTATCTGTCTTAGGAAATATGAAATTTTATCTTAACAGTTCGTTAAATCATAAGTTTAAAACGAAAAAACGCGGAAGGGGAAAACGAGCAGACAACAGCGATTTTTGGGGGTAGAAGGTTAAGAGCGCCATCTGTCGTCCGTGCCAAAGTTGAACTTCCTCTCGAAACGCAATGAGAAAGTGGATAAAATAATGCCATCAGCTATTTAACTGCGTCGATATATTTAACGACTTGACCCATGATATGCGCGTAAAACTGGCTTTTATGAATCCTATTTATTGTTGGATGCTAGGAAACTTGGTAGACGTAATAGTCTGTACTAGTACCCAAGCATGCTTCAATAAACGCCTGGCAGCATTGTGGTACGCATGGTACAACTAAAAAATAGGATGTGTATTTATCTTTCGACTCACTCCAAGCCTTTAAGCCCTCATTACAGAGGATTTGAAACACTATCGTAATTCCTAGTGTCTCGAATCTCTACGTTCCTGTCCATTATGAACAGTGCTGAGAGAATGATACATCAGAAAGAGCCATTCAGATTGAATTGCCGAAAATATTATCCATATTTTCATTTCATATAACAGAGAAAACAAATTATTATGGTTCTGAGAGGAGCTTCCCATTTTGGTTGTTCTTCTCAAAAATATATCGCAATGCACGGGCCTCGATAGATATAGGAGGCAATGAAGGAAATATATCACAACGCACGGGCCTTGTTGGATATAGGAGGCAATGAAGGAAATATATCACAATGCCTGGGCTATGATAGATACAGGAGGCAATGTAGGAAATATAACGCAATGCACGGGCCTAAATAGATATAAGAGGCAATGTAGGAAATATAACGCAATGCACGGGCCTTGATAGATATAGGAGGCAATGATTTAACGACTTCGGTACTTGGGATAATCTTTAATATTTAAATAAATATAATTATTTTTAATTATTTTAATCGCCAGTAAATAACTTTAAAAATAGTTAAATCGTTTAAAATAAAGTTGTTCCTATTATCTTTCGAAACTTTGCTAATATTGACGTTTAAAGTGAAGGGTAACCCTCTTGCCCGCTTTTTTGAAATTTTGGGGTATATATACGATTCGTTTCCATTATAATAATAGATAAAAACGCATTCGCGTGAACCGTTGGTGGAAGCCCTGCCATTCGGAGGCTAGACGTTTCTCGTAACCCTAGCCGATCGCCGCGTATATCTTGAAACCAATAATAGATAAAAACGCATTCGCGTGAACCGATGGTGGAAGCCCTGCCATTGGGAGGCTAGACGTTTCTCGTAACCCTAGCCGATCGCCGCGTATATCTTGAAACCAAACGATGACGAAGGAAAAGAAGCCAGAATGGACTGACTGGCGTCCAAGTGGAATGGACAAAGACCTGAAGATGGTGGTGCATAGAAGCTGGTGTCAATGTGGAATTGACGAAGAACAGAAGATGGTGCATAGAAGCTGGTGTCAATGTGGAATTGACGAAGAACAGAAGATGGTGGTGCATAGAAGCTGGTGTCAATGTGGAATTGACGAAGAACAGAAGATGGTGGTGCATAGAAGCTAGTGTCAATGTGGAATTGACGAAGAACAGAAGATGGTGGTGCATAGAAGCTGGTGTCAATGTGGAATTGACGAAGAACAGAAGAACAGAAGAACAGAAGATGGTGGTGCATAGAAGCTGGTGTCAAGGTGAAATTGACGAAGAACAGAAGATGGTGGTGCATAGAAGCTGGTGTCAATGTGGAATTGACGAAGAACAGAAGATGGTGGTGCATAGAAGCTGGTGTCAATGTGGGATTGACGAAGAACAGAAGATGGTGGTGCTTACGAGCCAGCAACTACAGGCTAGTGTCCATGTGGGATGGGCAAAGACTAGCAGATTGTGGTCCTTAGAAGCCAATTAGTAAGGACTGGGGTTGGTAGATGAATGGCCAAATTTCCGTGAACCGCGAACGCGTTCCGGAAATCGGGTATTTGTTTGCTCCGATTTGTAAACTGCGAACGCGGTCACGTGGGGTCTGACAGACAGACAGACACACACACAGACAGACAGACAGACAGACACGGCCAGTGTAATACCTCTCCGTGACGTTATCGTCACTCGGAGAGGTAAAAAGGTGTTAAACTGCACCTCTGTTGCACAAGTTTATACTTATCTTTGCCACCAATTGCTCAAATAAGTGTTATTAAACCCTTTCAGAAGTGTAAATGAACACCTGTAACGGTGTCAAATTTGGACCCATATAAACTACTTTTAAAGGTGTTAAAGCACACCCCATTTTCTTAGAGTGCATGGCTAGATACGGCGTGATGAAAACCCTCGTAACGGACAAAGCAACTTGCTTCACCAGTGAAGAATTCAAGCTATTTACACCTCAAAATGGAATGAAGCACCTTACCATTGCCCCGTATCATCCAGCATCGAACTACCAAGCTGAGAGAAGCGTTCAAATAATCAAATTTACACTGAAGAAGATATCTGGGAACGATTTTGAAGAAATCACCATGCTCAACCAGGGCTTTCAACTATCGTATAACACCCCTAGCGACTGGAGTACCCCCACGATGCGCATCGTTTAACAGTGATAAAACGAAATAATCGTAAATAACCATTAAAAGATGTACAGAAAATCAGAGTGATTAGCCCCTCGATGTCCTAACAAAAAGTTATAACCATTAATCCTTACTACAATAAATTTACTTTTATGTTATAATTGCATTATCCGGAGCCACAAGCTATTACTTTCTTTTAAAACTGTTCTCGATTTGTGGAGAAATACACGTAACTTCTAATAATAAACACCACCTTAAGACCATTCAAAATATAACGTCGGTAAATACTTGCTTTTGCTTTTTTAAAAATTCCCCTCGATTTCTTTGAATTTTGAAATCGGGGAGCGATATTGAAAGCGCCAAACCCTTATTGTCCACGGGTGACCGGAATTTTAAAGGGAGTATTAAACCTTCCTTTTAAATAAGGGCAGTACTATACTCCTCTCTCTCACTTTAAATATATGGAGCAAATGTAAACCACAATCCACAAAGCTTAACCTTACTAGTAAAATTAAATGCAATGCTTAAATCACTATTATAGTCCTCATCCTTTTAAAATACACAAACGAAAAACATCACCTCACTACAATTCTCCCACATTCAACGAAAATTTTTATACTGCCAAAGGCATTTACTGTGGGACACAACGCCGCCTACAATGCCGAAAACAGGGCAGGCCAAATTAATACCCACATCGTAGATGTACATCATACGATGTGGCTAAAAAACGTTAGACTCATACATATGAAGTGGTGCAAAAATCAAAAATTTTAATATTATGAAAACTCTATATTTGAGCTAAAATCTTGCAAACCTTAGTTTCTTAATAGTATCTAGTGGCGTACCAAATTTGGAAAAAATCGATTGACCCATGGTGACATCACTGGTCGAAATCGCATGGAATGCCCAATATCAAATAGAGTTGTAGAACGAGTAATGAAGATTGTATCTGAATCAAAACACTATACCCATATCAAAGTTAATATAAGCGAGTAGGATGAAAAGATCTCTAACAAAACGATAAAAATTTCTTTTCGCAGAGTATTAAATGAAACTGTTAATTCTTAAAATTTGGTTGTTACGATTGGGTCTGTGAATTTAGATACCTTACACCTAAACCAAGATTGGCCTTGTTTCGTGTCCTCTTTTAGGGGGTCTAAACGACTCAGAGTGAATCGAAAGTTAAAAACACATTTAAGTGATAGATATTGGTCCATTTATGGAATTATTGAGGATATATAGTATAAGATTTGACCCTTTAACCATTACAAATGCATTAGGCAAATCTGTGCTACTTATTTCCGGTTTTTCTCATTGGCTGATTGACCTCTGTTGAAAAAGTTAATTCTTGGTTGAAAATGTTAGCCCTCATCTCGACTCGGAGAGGTTTATTTTGATTTACCAACTTGTTGAGTATAGCGCGCGTATTTAAAATGAAGGACACTAACGCCATCTATAAAGGCATTCCATCAATACTCCTTTAGCGTTAGCCATGAGAAAACGGCAGTTCCTGTTAGTTTTTACGGTTGCTCAGTCATGTTTTTGTAACATTTGCTAATAAATCATCATTTGTCTTTGTATCTGACTAATTATTATTTAGCCAAAGAGGAGGGAAATAGGGAGATAGAAACGCGCTCTATAAAATCCGCCGAAAAATGGAAAAAATAGAAGGGGTAGTAACAAAAATTTCTGGTACGATAAGATTTAGGACGCACTTCTTTCGCGCAAGGGGGGACCTAACCGCCTCTGTCTCTGTCATCCCCTACGTAACTGAAATTTCTCTCTAGTATTGGTAGTCCGAAAGTGAAGAACCTGTAACGTCAACTGTGCGCGAATAAATTGCGCATTAAGAGCCGCGGCGTACCGTATATTTTCCCCTCTTCTCACTACGCATGGATCACGGCTGCCTATGCTGATTCTCTCTCCCTATTTCCCTCCTCTTTGATTTAGCTGCAATACAAATTATAACAAATAGGACAAGACGAACTTGAAGGGAAATTATGGGAGCGGCGAGATTGCAAATTAGCGGAAGCAACTTTTCGTTTATTAAGAGTGACCTTTCGTTTAAACTTTAATGGGGTCTTTGACAGTTGACCTTGATTTAGGTTGATTAGTTCAGAATTAGTAATTGGTTGACTTGATGTGTGTAAGTGATTGGAATCTATTATAGCTGAACTAGAGAGTTGATTAAAGGTTGGTGAGGCTGATAAGGAATCGTCGGAGGCGTCATCAGAGTTAAGCCATGGTTAAGTGGGGTTTCGATCATTTGAACTTAACGAAGTAGAGTGAGAGGGAGATTCTCTTAGCGGGAAGCGGCCTGGGACCCGATTCTCTAAGCTTCGAAATAACAATTTCGATTCCGAATCGATAACGATTTCGAACTAGCTGGTAAGGATCGAATCCGTAAATACGAATTCTGTAACAGAATATTTCGATAATCGCTATGGGAGATTCCGATTTTCGATATGTAGCCACAACTCCATCGTGTGACGTATTTCCGGTATTTTTGGGGTGTGTTAAAATATAGAGTATATGGGTAGTCATGTGTTCTTAGCAACCAATAAGATAGACTAAAAGAATTGCGGGACTTTCAAATTGTTAGAATGAGATGCTTTCTTGCTTTGTAGTTTTACAATAAACAAAGTAAAAGAAATGACTTCGGTTCTATCTGTTAGTGTACTATTTTTAACGACTTCGGTTCTATCAGTTAGTGTACTATTTTGGAGCTACTTGTTAAGCATTTTCAAAATCTTTGCGTGTAATGGCCACCAAGGGACCATAGAGGGACTAATAGAGGGGATAATAGAAGGATGGCAATGTGTATCAAAGAGAAGTGTTATGTACTTCTGCTATTACGAATTATGTAAAAACTCATGAGAGGTTTAACACGCGAAAACGTAATGGTTATTTCACAATCGAAGCTAAACTGCAATGGGAAGGGTCATAGAAAAACTACGCTAACTCAGTTAGTGGGGCTAACAGAAGATGTGTCAAAACAACACAAAAAATATAGCCAATCACTTAAAGGAAATCGTGCATCAGCAAAAAGAACTTATCCTGAATGGAAAAGAACGGAATAAAATATAAATGTTGAAACTTGCTGCTATTCATAGTTTACAGACTAGGAGGATTCATACCATTTACACAGGGAGGCCAGGCTTCAGGTGTTACGCAAGAAGGCCTGAGTACCCACTTGGTGAGTATAAAGCCAATCCTCCTTGTGTAAATGGTATGATCTTCCTAGTCTGTAAACTATGCATAATGTAAAATAGTGCATTGTTAAAATCCTTAATGGAAGAGCTAATTAAAAAGCAAACTTAATTTCCAAACTGCTTTCAATAATTTTTCGAGACGATATACACGTCTTTGGATTTATCTCTAATTACTCGCTGTCGTCGCAAATGCGGCAAATCTCTCGTTTCATCTATTTCTAACGCGAATTTAATCAATCCTAGATTCTAGGCGAGCTATGTTTATCTCAGCGAGTTCTCCTTAATGTTGTCTTTCGTGTATTATCACGATACGCGTTCCTGATTGGAGGAAAATGATAACGAAGAGGTTTTCGTCCGCTACTACCCTGTTGAAATAGATTTCGATAATCATCTCGGATTTCGATTTCGAATCGACAGACATTTTTCGAAAACGACCTTACAGAATACCATTTTGGCAATTTTCGAAATCTTGTATCGAAATCGAAACGTTTTCGATCGAAATTTCCATTTCGAAGCTTAGAGAATCGGGTCCCTGTGTTACCATTTTAGTAGTGTACGAAAGCGATGCGCAAAACTAGGGAGAAATGAGGTAAGATGGAGTATAAATGATGATAGGCGACCCGCGGCACTGAAACTCTTCCAAGTGTACCTTGCGCACGCCCCCACCCTTTCGTAGGCGATTGTTAAATGCTGCCGTATATATCGTGAAATTGTATTTGTATGAGAACTAGCTTCTATTTTACGATTCCGTACTGTACGACCTTACCTAATACTGAGAATGCTGGGAGGACTTCGTTCGGGGTACATTGGCAACGTTATAGGTATGGGAGTTTCCAATCCATACCTTTCTACTTCAAAGCAGAACCGAGGTACGTACACTAAGGGCGAGGTGGAGAGACCGAGTTTCCTCTCCTTGTAAATAAAAGCTCCGTGTTTTAAGCCTTGTTTTCAGGGTTGTTTGTTTCAAATCAAGCGAAAAAATCAATTGATTAAAATCAAGTATTCATTTTTAATTTTAAAAATGTTTTCTAATATTGAAAGAAATAGTTTAAGAAACTTAACTAGAAAAGATCTATAATTAGAAACAAGCATGGTTTTGGCATATTTCAGTAGTTTTCCCCAGAACTCCTGTTTGTCTTGCCACTCATGTGGTCAATTATAACTGAAGTAAGAATTGAAATAGACTGGGAAATGAAATAGCGGTCAAGCAAGTTTTTTTGTACAAGCATTTGAATAGTAACTATAAGAATAACTCTGTAGAAAATATCTAATGTCATGATTATTTTGCTTTTGGCTTATTCTTACTCAAAGTTTTCAGGTAGGTAATTTACTAACTAGTAGTTCAATCAAAATCAAAGAAATAAATAAAAATCATTAGATCCGATTTAAATAAAAAAAAAATCGATTTTATTGATTGTTTTCAAAAAACCCAAAAAAAATCAACAACCCTGCTTGTTTTTACCGACCAAAGTTTCACGGAACTGTAAAAAAATCCACGTAATTTTTCGGAAAAATTCCTCTTAAAATGGCGGCAAACCGTTTTCATTGAAACCTGTAATAAGAAAGAGGGGGCGCTCTATTTGTTTAGACCAAGGCTTACCTTTCATTTTCAAAATGCAGCAATAGCAGCCCTTCGATTTTGTTTCACTTCATTTTCTTTGCTAAAAAGCGAAATGGAGGGAAAGTTTTATATCTTATTTAGCTACATCGAAATGGTCTATTTAAAAATGGCGTTGGATAAAACCTCTCTCGAGCTGACCAGAACCACGCCTATGACGTCACTCATTCGTTGCTTCTTATTGACAATAAAAATAAATATTGTATTTTGTAACCGAATTTCGATTATGAATATGCCTTTGAATTGTAAAACATTGCAACCATTGTTTCAATAATTTTCAGCTTACCTTCTGTTAGTACTGTTATAAAACGCTTTTTAAAAGGCAATAAGATTGTTTATGCTTAAATTAAAATCTATGGACTTATTTTTTTGAATAAACCGAATTTTTCCAAGAAGAAACTCAATTTTCACTGCTAAAATGACAGAAATTATAAAAACCAGAAATAGACAGTCTAAATCGGATGTCTTTGTGTAATATGAATATACTACAGCGAATGTATTTTTTTATTTATATATCAATGTGTACTATGGAATTATTTTGCCAAGACTTACAGTAGCTGTTTAAGTAAAACCATTCAAGCAAGTCAATACGTTCTTGGGTCGGTTTCCTTCTATCAATTGTGGCTTCGTGAGAGTGTAAGCGTTTGCAAACATCACACAACCATTTGTATCGTCTTTGCACCACGAAGTACTGACTCTTCCATCGAAAGAAACTATTATATAGCGTCTGGTTCTTCGATATCTTATTTAAATAAGTGCTAAGTTCTTGTGGACCCTTAAACTTTAAAGCATCCACGTAAGATTCTTTGGGCAACCAGTTCTTATAGTCAGCCCCTCCAAATACGACTGGTATCATGCCAGCCTGTAGTGCTAGGAACACTTTTTCCGTCAAGTAGTCACGGCACAATGAATTCTCGAACGACAAGTAGAATGTGTACTTGCGACTTAAATTCCCGTAGCATAACGATAAATCGTAATTTTTGGGACACGACTTAAGTTTTTTGCCACATTTACCAAATACGTCAACCGGAAGAAACTTTTTCAAGTCGTTTACGTAACCTTCGCGATTAGAGGATGTTTTACAATGACTGACCAACCATGTAGCGGGTTTTCGTTTTTTGTTAGTAAATTTGAATGAAAACTTACTATTGTTAAGAGGTTTAAGTTCGTAAATGGGGGCATAAATGGTGGAGTCTAACCGGTATGAGATAGTCCAGTCTACCTGGAAGTTCAAATATCCAAAGACGTGCTTAAATGTCTGAGGCGGAGGTTCATGGTTCAATAGGGCCCATAACTTTCGCGAATCAGGGTTGTCGTAATTATTTAAGGGTAAATCTTCGAGGTCCACATCTTTGGCGTGCAAAATTACGATGTCGCTCTCTTGAAATTTCATACGATCTTCCGTTACTTTACATCGGCTTTCCTCACAGTTCAAATGTTTTAATGTATTCGGCATCCAGTTTTTACGCCCCGATTTTGTAGTCCAGCCTAATATGGTTTTATACGTAGTTTCGACGGTTGTTTTCTCTGAAATTTTTGAAATCAAATTAAAATACGATAACCTAGTTTGTTTCATATATGCATCATCATGATCTTCTCTAGCCAACAAAATTAGGGCTGTGCGAGCCTTGAATTTTAGGTTTCGAGTCGAGTCTCGAGTATTGAAATTTTCCCTTATCGAGTATCGAGCCGAGTATCGAGTAGTTGGAAAATTGGTTTCGAGTATTTATCGAGTAATTGGGAAATGATTTTCAAGTATTTCCACACTTTCTGTTAACTTATCGCTTTAATAATAGACATTCAGTGTAATTTTGATCATCGACAACTACTTCAAACAATTCCCAGACGGTATTAGTTTTCTTCCCTTAAATTTATCAAACTTAATTCCCCAATAATATTTACTTCGGAATATCATTCCTCATCGAAGTATCTTCTAGCCATTGTTATACTTCGCGCAAGTCTCAAACGGAAATTACTTAGCTGAATAAAATAAATTAATTAATAAAATAAAAAATAATAGTAATAGTCAACGCGCCTTTAACTGTATTTTTTTACTTTCACTTTTACTTCCACTATTCTAGAAGCTACTAACCTACTACATTACACTGGCATTATGATCTAAAATACCCAATGAACATTAACTTTCGTCTATAAACCAATAAGAGTGACTTTCCGGTAGATTTTTATATTTACTACATCCCATTTTCAGAGTTGAAGGCCTTCGAAAAGCTGGTTCGAGTATTTATCGAGCCTTGGTTTGATACTCGAAACTTTTTCGAGTCTCAGAAAATCTCTTATCGAGTATCGAGTCGAGTACTCGAGTCTTATCGAGTATCGAGTACTCGCACAGCACTAAACAAAATGTTCCAAGCATTTTGTTCTATTTCAAAATATGGACCTTGTAGAGTAGTGAAATAGAGATACGAAACTCCGGCAATATTTTTGAGCTACTTATAAACCGAAACTAGATGACTGTTTTGCGCATTTAAAATTTGTGAATGTTTTTCCGGGCACAGCGTTTTTAATAGACTAGATTCCGAAGGACTTGTAAACAAAATTATGTAAATGGGGATACACATGAATCTTTTTCATATTTAAAATATGTAGATCTATAGTACCAACGGCAAATCACACCGCATTGCAACTGCAGAGTCATAGTGACATCGTCACCTTCTCCTGACGCACCATTGCGAAAGCGACTAATAAAGAATCGTATGAACGATATACTATGCATCTGAACAGTGGCGAATCTAAGTGGTTAATTTTAACACTTCCAGTTAACGGTGTAAGTTTGCAATGTACAACTGTGACATGGATAAAATGTGAAAGAGGAATAAAAACTAACATAGCAGTATCGTAAAATATGTGCAAAAACTGCAACGCGCAATGACTTTTTAAGAGACTGTAGATGATAATACCAACGGCATATCCCACCCCATTTCTTTTGCAGAACGCTCGTCACCTCCTCCTGACATACCATTGCGGTAACCAGTCAACGACTAATAAAGAATCGTAAGAACGATACGATGCATCGGTATAGTGGCGTATTTTTCGTGGGGCGGCATTTTCTTCGTGAGACAACTGAAATTTTATGTTGTGGTTTACTTTCGACATTTGGTTTGCCGTTTCGAATGGGAATTATATTAAGCCTTCAGTTACAATTGCTGCGAAGTAACGTTTTCAAAGGCGCGTGTAGAGGGTAAAAATAGAGCAGTGTGTGAGGAAAAAAACAAGAAAATAATATGTGAGCGACGGTTTTCATTTTTAATCAGATTATTTATTACGCGGGCGCGTGTAAAAGCTGAGAGGTGGGAAATACATCTCTTCTCGCTCACCGTTAGTTCGACTTCTCTTTTTTCATAACCAATACAAGCGTCGAATATTCTGACGCGAGGTTAAAATGCGGTGCAAGACTTAAAAGTTGCAATTTTTAGTCCTAAAAATTAAAACTCATTTAAACTTTCCAAGTCTAGGTCTGAGTGGTATAACAATGTGGAACAAATGTTAATTTAAAACAAATTTTAGCCGAAAGTAAAACAGTATTGGAAAACTACCTGAAATAGATATAAGATGGAATCAAGGAGTAGTATATCGGGCCCACACCACACCCAATCCCCTAAGGAGACCTAACTTAACCTTTGAAAGCGCCTAGCTACTTTCCGAGACAGTTGTTATTGGCCAAAGCCAAACTTGGTCTCTGATTCGCCAAAAAATCCGTCTGCTCTACTAAAAGTTTCTTTTGAGGCGCTGGATCACTTTACAATCCTGGTTCCCAACATTCTTCCTAGTGTTTTTCATTTTAAAGGTCCAAATTGTTAACATTTTAATCATAATTAAATTGGATTTCGTTCGTAATTAAATTTTACTTAATTTTATGTATATATTAGGGGTTATTATAGAAACCTTCACCGAGTTCTTCACTTAAGCCTTGGTAAGTGAATTTTTATTTATTGACGGCGACGCACTCGGCCCTCGTCACAAGTGTTAAAATAACAAAATTGGGTCTAATTTTTAGCAATTATGGTTGCTACAAGACACTGTTTATACCCTGGTTGCCGTAATGACTGTCGCCACAATACCTTATTAATTCCCAATGCTCTCTTCTTCACGAGAACTAGGTTCTACACCAGGTGACCGTAATTTCAAAAACGGATTTGTTTTGTCGTCTGCTTATATCGTCAAAAATTCTCTTAACACTATTGGCTTAAGAGTGTCGCGCAGTGAGCCAATCGTATTTGTCTCACATAGTAGCTAGGGGAAATGGCTAAGTTAGGTCTCCTTAGGGGATGGGGTGTGGTGTGGCCCCGATATACTACTCCTTGATGGAATAAATAGTGATGAAAAGGTTGACAAATTCAAGTAGAGCGATCTCAAGATCTACAGAGTTTTGGGTTCGCGCATCTTTGAAATCGCAAAATAAGTAGGCCTAATGAAAACATGTTTCTAACCACCCGCTTGAAGCGTAAGTTTGTTAAACCTAATTTGTTTCTAATTTTATGTTAAAATTTTTAAAATTTATGTTTAATCAAATTTTTTAAAAAAATGATAGACCAATTTTTTTTATTTATGTTAAACCTAATTTATACTAAGCCTAGTGTTAAAATTTAAGATTAGCGTAATATTAAAATCCCAACAAAAACATCTCTGTAAAAATATGCCAAGTTGTTTGGCCGTAAAAAGAAGTGAGATCTAAAATACGGCCAAGTTATTATCTCCAGGTGAACCAACATTTTATTCGACTTAAAACTTCTCAAGAATGTTTTTCTGTCTTGGCCATTAGCATTTCAAAGATTCGTTTAATTCCAGATATGGATCGAAATTAAAATATTAAATCAAATTGGTTAAATATTCTTGAATAGCATTTGTGGTTAAACTTGTAACTTCCGTTCTTCACCTTCACGGGTGCAAAGAAGAAGGATGCAAGTTTGGAATGCTAATGGCCAAGTCAGAAAAACATTCTTGAGAAGTTTTAAGTCGAATAAAATGTTGGTTCACCTGGAGATAATAACTTGACCGTATTTTAGATCTCACTTCTTTTTACGGCCAAACAACTTGGCATATTTTTACAGAGATGTTTTTGTTGGGATTTCACTCCTTTTTGTACGTGCATGGTTTTGTAGATTTATAGAAGTAGGATTATGAAGTGAAATAAACATTTGTACGAATGGCACGCTTAGAACCATTTCAGACGAAATGAAAAGGAAATGAGTAAAAAATTTATTTACTAAAACATTAAGTAAAAAACATAAATTTTACGATAAGAAAGAATCATATTAGTAAAAAATATTAATATTAAAAGACGAAAAAATTAAATTATAATGTCCTATTACGAGGGGATCTAAATGATAAAACCCCCATTTCAGGGGCTAACAGGGGAAAATTCCCGATTTGGGACTTTTTCCGTTCTTTGTATGCTATGTCCTACTTGTATGCCAAATTTTATCATTCCCGCAACACCGGAAGTGCCCTAGAGGTTTAGATGATGACTCTAATTCTAAACCCACATTTCAGGGGCTAAAAATGGAAAACTCCCTATTCGGGACTTTTTCCTTTCTTTGTATGCTAAGTCCTACTTGTATGCCAAATTTTATCATTCCCGCAACAACGGAAGTGCCCTAGAGGTTTAGATGATGACTCTAATTCTAAACCCCCATTTCAGGGGCTAAAAGGGGAAAACTCCCGCTTTTGGGACTTTTCCCTTTGCTTGTATGCTTAGTGGTACAAGTATGCCAAATTTCATCATTCTAGCACCACCGGAAATGCCCTAGAGGTTTTGATGATGTGTCAGTCAGTCAGTCAGTCTCATAATGTGTCATTTTCACATTGGATTATCACAGAAACCAAATGAGTTAGAAAGCTGGAAGTTGGAGGACTTCCTAAGATTAACACTGTGCCCTTGAGGTGCAAATATGAGTGGTGTACTATTCCCCAGTACCGAGTTACGAGGGGGTGAAAATGAGGCTGAAATGTTTCGGGTAAAGGATTGCTGGTAGTGCACGACAACTTGGTGGGTGCACTGCCGTGCACCCAGATTTATGTTAAGCCTGATTTTTAAAATTTATGTTTAGCCTAATTTTTAAAATTTATGTTTAGCCTAATTTTTAAAATTTATGTTCAGCCTAATTTTTAAAATTTATGTTCAGCCTAATTTTTAAAGTTTATGTTCAGCCTAATTTTTAAAGTTTATGTTCAGCCTAATTTTTAAAATTTATGTTTAGCCTAATTTTTAAAATTTATATTTAGCCTAATTTTTAAAATTTATATTTAGCCTAATTTTTAAAATCTATATTTAGCCTAATTTTTAAAATTTATATTCAGCCAAATTTTTTAAATTTATGATGAGCCTAATTTTCACAATTTCATAAGCCTAAACAGGCCTAAATAGGAGCCAATGGCTCTCAATCAGTCAATAACGGATTTGACTCAATAGAAAACATAACGTCAATGCAATATATTTGCCATTAAAATTAAAATGAAAATAAAGACCAATCGTTCATTGGTTTTGCGCTTTCTAAAAAGTAAATATCTTTTTGATCGCAAATTGAGCAAAGCTTTTGAGTTTCTAACAATTCGTCGAGGTACATTCGTGCTTGAAAACCTGCTCAAGCGTTGCTAGTTGTGAGAAGAGCTTTTAAAAATTAAAATACATACTATATTATAAATTATATTTTGCGATTAAGAAATCTTGCCATATATCATATGCAACACCAAAAGGTTTAAGAAGTAGACTTCAACGATGTAATTAATACGTTTTTCAAACCAAAAAGCCAGAAAAAAACCAGTATAAATGTTGGAATTAAAACGTGTTTGCCTTAAAGTTGTTTGGACTCTAATAGTCAATTCCAGCATAGGAGCTCGCTCGAAGCTATGCTAAATGCAAGATGAAAGTAACTATTTTATGTATATTGATGAGGGGGTTGGCAAATTGAAAGACCGCCCCGGACATCAAAACCTCTAAATACGCCACTGCATCTATAATTTAAAAGACCCGGGTTCCGCCCCAATCATTTCTAACTAATGATATGTTTAACACCGTCTCAATGAAATTTTCTAGCTCTAAAGGTTTTTATGTAAACCTTCTATGAAAACAAGATAAAAAGTAACTCCCAATGGTTTTGTAAAAAGCTCACCTTGGCACTCTTGACTTCGCCCTTAAGTATTAAATATCAACTTACTTGAAGTTCTGATGATCATTTCAGGATTTGGTTTTCCGCGTTTTAGTTCATAAAACGATAGTTTTTCTAAACTATCAGACTCAATTAAATACACCCCACAACACACCAAAACTGATAACAATAATAATACGCAGAAGCATTGCTTAAATCTTAGCTTTCCTAAGAAGCAAAACCGGCAACAACAAAAACCCATTCAAAGGTTGATTGTAACTTATACTTAAAATAGTTAAAATTGTGAAAGTTCCTAAGCCCCTTTCCTCCGAATTCGTAAACACTACTTTTTCTGCGTCGATTTAACTACTTTGGTCTGTTTTGGGTGGTGAAATGAGGGACTGGTACAGCTAGGGCAATCTGGTTTTCTTTTGCTTGAAAGAGTGTATTCTGAAGCTGAGAATAGTGATTAACGTTCTATTCCTCTATCGCCGAATTTATGTTTTTTCCTTTTGGTACATGTTTCTTACGAGGTTACGGGTCATTCCCGGAACGTTAGATACCCCTACGATTCAACTCTAGTTATCGCATGCTCATTTCCGTCTCTGCCTTACAAGGCAATTACTAGTGGAGTAGCTTATGCGGTTTTCACTTATGTCAGGCTTTCATTTCGATGGAAAATTGAACAAATCCTTTTTAATGTTGTTTCGGTATAACGTGAGATGACAAGCTTGACACTCACATAAATGAGCCAAAATTAGAATTGCGACGGCTTAACCTTGAACTTAATATGCAATTGTAATATCTGTTCATTATTTTCAATACTCGACGTTGTATTCTTTCTCTGAAATAAATTGCATTCGAGGTAGATAGGGTGTAGGGCTGTAGGCCATAGAGTGATTTCCTTTAATCAACCCCAGATTGTTTCTACAAATAATGCATTAAGTTTGGTTTTTGTGTATATGTGTGGTATATAACCACAAAGCATATTATAGGATGTATTTTTGTATATGGATTTGTTTTGGGTCTGCGATAAACCAATGTGTAAGCGTGATCCGTTTTTCAATTAACGCCCCCGATTACACGAATCTTCGACGGAGGCCAAAGAGAAGGTTTAGATGTGACAGTATTCCTATTTCCAGCGAAAAAAAACGCTACATGAAGATATCGAAAGATGGAGCCTATCGACCAACACTAATAACTAACCACTTTCCACAAACCTACAAATGCGTTATGTGTATTATAAATGAAAAACTGAAATATTAGCCTTTGCTAAGTTCAAATTTTCATGAACGTTGGGATTATACGAAAGTTAAGATCTATAACTAAAACTTGCGGGAAATACAGCATCTATAAATGAGGGCCCATATTAGAATAGCTAGTACAAAAACATTTACCGACTTGACAGATGTACTGTTGTTTACTATAAAATATACACGTGATATTTAGGTTTTGGTTTAAATTCTTGGCTGTCTATATAAATCTTCATGATAATGGTACTAGTTCAGTAAATAATTTTTACTCGCTTGGTTCGATAGGTCTAGTTGGATGAGACATATTCACACTACCATTTTAAAAAATGTAGATCAAATTTATAATAGTAAAAACTAGAAAGAAAATAAACGATTGTTCAAGGGTATTTATTTTCTTTTGAGTGGCTTAATGTGACACATCGCTACTTCTTGTTTTTAATATATTTCATTTATCATCTTCGTAAAGAAGAAAAATTTTGCAAATCCAGTAGAAAAAGATCTTCGTCGAAGATATTCCAATATCATGTTACACTCAACATTTATAATTTTAGAACGACTTTCAAAGTGATAAAAACGTTTTCCATTACGCAGTCTTGATGAACTCTATTGAGGGCTTGCAATATAAGATAAACTCGGGAAAACTGAAATTACCAACATGTAAATACTAAATATACATCTTGTAACTCTTAGAATTCACGAAAGAGGCCCCATTATTCGAAACGTATTAAGATCTATATCTTCCCACCATCGCTTGGGCTCAGCTCATCTTGCGTTACTTTATACAAATTTGCAACTAGCTCACTTCACACTCAATATTGAAAGCATTTCCTTGGAGCTCAATGTGAGAGGACTCACCTTGGACTCAATATTGATAGTATTTAAGGCTCACCTCGAGCTCGGGCTCAGTCAATTTGGTAAGCTCAAGCTCGAGCGGGGTTTCATATTCGCGGAAAATATTTCTTCCAAGGAGTGTAGATTACGCGATAAATGAAATACTAGAATATTTATTTACAATCCGAATGACCAACACTACTTTTGGATTAAAAAACTTCATCTACCACTGTCCACTGGAGTGCGAGAAAACCGTGTCGAAACTTCATAGTCTGAGTCAATCTGTCAAACCTTGGTCAATTGTCCATTGACCCCCTTAGTTTTACATAAAATTCTGGGACAAATTAAAATTTTATTGGATAATGTTCAGTGTCCAGTGCTTATTTCTGGCCTTAGATGGAGGTACAGACGGCAACGGTTTGTTTCTATCTCTCCTTCAAGATTTGAGAAAGTTTTAGCCATGGAATGAATAATAAAGTACGCGACTGGAGTAGAAATTTAAGCAAAACGAGCCACATGATAGACTTGTTACCTCTCCGAATAACGTATGTGACGGAGAGGTTCTAATTTCGACGTATCTGTCTGTCTGTTGTGACTAGTGGTCGGCGTTTGGACAAGATAATCCACAGAATTTTGGTTAATCAGTTATCCATGGATAATAATCAGATAATTATTCGTGATTACATTGCACTAAGCATAGACTTCCCGTGGATAATTTCAAATTATGGATAAAGATAAAACAAACAGATATTATCCTATCCAAATGCCGACCACTAGTTGTGACACCTCAGGGGACCGCGTTCGCAGTTTGCAAATCGGAGCAAATGTTTTCTCAATTTCCGGACTGCATTTACAATTCGGAAAACTGTATTCCTCTTACACTGGCTATTACTCCATTGTCTCTCTAACAAAACCATCCTCTGGTCTTTTGACCATCCCACATGGACACCAGTCTGTACTTGTTGGCTTCCAAACACAACCATCATCCGGTCTTTTGTCCATTCCACATGAACACCAGTCTGTATTTACTGGCTTCTATTTACAACCATCATCTGGTCTTTTGTCCATCTTACATGGACGCCAGTCTGTAAGTACTGGCATCTACACATCACCATCTTCTGGTCGTTGTCCATCCCATATGTACGCCCGTCTAAGCGTACTGGCTTCCATCTCCATCATCATCATCGTTAAGGTCAAAATAATTCCATTTCTAGGTAAATAAGGTAGTAAAGGGAGGGTGAAGTAGAAAATCAAGTGATTTTTTATCGATTCTTCTACTAATTGTAAGACCAGTCTGCATAGTGAAACATTCAGGAAATGCTTCCGAATGATTTTAAAATTCAAATTAGGTTCAGATTTAAAGGATAATTTTAAACAAGGACTTCCGACCAATCGTGTAACGCCCTGCCTTTTTGTTAACAAAATTCTCGTGACACGCTCAATGTCTCGCGCCACGATTGTCACGTCGCGCGCGAATTTTATCAAATCTCGTGATAAATTTCATTCAACACGGAACGTGCCACGAGAATTTTGTTAGCAAAAAGGCAGGGCGTTACGCAATTGGTCAGCAGTCCTAGTTTAAAATTATCCTTAAAATCTGAACCTAATTTGAATTTTAAAATCATTCGGAAGTATTTCCTGAATGTTTAACTATGCAGGCTGGTCTTTCAATTAGTAGAAGAATCGATAAAAATCACTTGATTTTTCACTTCACCCTCCCTTAAGTAGCCCTCTTGACTCGGAGAGGTAATATTTTGGTTTTCCCAACTTGTTTTATTTCGTAGCCTGGACTGAAAAACACATCAAGTGAGTTGAACAACTTGTGACGTACCTCTGTAAAATTAACTTTACTGACCGGAGAAAAAATGGTTTTTAATTTTACACGGAATTTTAATTCCGGTAGAATTTAAGAAAGGGCCCAAGCGCCTGTCCTTGTCCATGTCCTGTGCCGGGCTTGTACACGATTTGGAGAGAGAGAAACGAATAGACAGCGCCGCTTAGAGAGAGAACTGCCTGTCTCGTATATTGGGAGAGGGGGAAGAGAGATAGGGGTGATTTGGAGAGAGATGGAAGGGAAGGGAAAGAGCCGCATAGAGAGAGCTTGAACTACCTGCCTCTTATATAAGAAAGTGAGAGGGGGTGACCCGGTAGGAGAGGATATAGAGTAGTTTAAATTTCGTGGGCTTTTTGAGTGAAGGAAACAAGATAATAATTTTCGTGGACTTTGTGCGCATGACGCATCAGATTATGCTTTATGGTTAAGTTAGGTTTCGATAAATAGAGGGGACGGTTTGCGGTCATTCTGCCTTCTGGTTTAGGGATCCAGAATTTTGTTTTAGATACATTGGGGATCCAGGATTTTGTTTTAGATACATTATTTGACTCGTATGTTTTAAAAAAAAACTTTTCTTTAGTGGGGTGCACAATTGAGTAATATTATTTGAGATGTGACGTTATTATAATTAATACTCAGGACAATACACGTTTGTGTTTCATAAATATTTTTAGTTGTACAATTTAGTTTAATAATATCTTAGGGAGATCAACTATATGGGGAGCCACTTGAGCCGTGTAAAATTAGTATTAATGCCAAGCCCTTGGGCCATCATGTTATGTTTGAGGGTTACTGTTTTGTTTGTATTTACCTAAACTATATGTCGGACAACGCTTGCAGTTATTCTCAATATTTTGATTCATATTGGGCCAATATATCGCCTATCTAGCCCGTCTCCGACACTTTTCTGTGCCCATGTGTCCATAATGAATGACCTTTAACAAGCGTTCCCGTAGTGACTTGCCTTGCGACTGACCTACCTTGAGGATAAGACCATTGGCCTCTGTTAATTCCGCCTTCATTGTCGCGTAACTGTTAGTACTATTGTCTTGAGTCTTCCAACCCGTCCGTATTTGATGGCGTAGTTTGGTGAACTCCTCATCTTTTGAAGTTTCTCCTTTTAGCTGATCCAACTACTAAATGGTAGAGCATTACATATGGCATTCACGTGGACATGAATTTCGTTGCTCACGTCGTTGTCTCCTTCTTCGGCGGGAGAGCACGCTCTAGATAACGCGTCCGCCAGTGTTAGGCTTTTCACTGATGTATACTCCAGCGAAAATTGATATCTCATTAATTTCAAGAAAATCCTTTGAAGACGTGGTGGTACTTCAGCTAGAGTTCTCTTGGTCAACGCCAACAACGGTTTGTGGTCCGTTTCTAAAACGAAATGGGTTCCGTAGATATAATTATGGAATCTTTGACACCCGAAGCACAACCCCAGACTTTCTTTCTTAATTTGGGCTTAACGAGTTTGAGCATCCGTTGAATCCCGAGAAGCATATGCTACAGGTCGCCATCCATCTTTGTCTAGCTGCATTAGTAATGCCCTGAGGACAACTTTGTTACAATGTCACATGACTCGAGACTCTTAACATAATCACATGACCTCCCGAGTCATGTGATCCGAGTTTAGATAGAGGCTTACGGTGTATTGAATCTAGGCAGTAACGGTGTAACCTCTTAAAAGACTAGGTCTCTATTTGGACTGTAATAGACTTTAATGTAGCTAAATAAAGTAAAACTTAAAATATTACAACATGGTGATAGAGGTGGGATACCTTTAACCCGCGATCCGAAAACAACGCCAAAGTATATTGCCCAAGTTACTCTACTCGCCAAGGCCCAGCAGCCACAGTACCTCAATACAACAATACAGTTAGTACTACGCAGCTGCAACGATGACGTCATTTAAAAGTCCTCCACAATTTGAACCTGGATCGGATCCTGCCACAAATTGGAAAGATTATAAAGAAGGTTACGAGATATTTGCCACTGCCGCTAAACTAGATAAGGAAACCATTGCGACCCAGAGAGCCACGTTTCTCCACATACTGGGCCCAGTTGGTCGAAAGATCTACAATACTCTACAAATTGCAGAAGTTGACGATGCAAAAACAGTCACGGTGATTACAAAGGCTTTTGATACCTATTATAAACCTTATCACAACTTGCTATATTCAAGATATGTATTCCTCACTACAAAACAACTAGAGAATCAAACCTTTGATAATTTTTTTACGGACCTAAAGGCCAAGGCTTATGAGTGTGATTTCGCTCCACTGACGGATCAGCTTCTCGTCAAGCTCATAGTAGTCGGAATAAATAATGAGAAATTACGAAACAACTTCTCGCCATTCCCAACTTAACACTGAACATATCAGCAGCACACTGCCAGGCCGAAGAGACTTCCAGTATACACGCAAACATGATGAGCACTACACCGACAATCCAACTGAATACAGCTCTTGAACCTGCCAACGTCGACGCAATGAGCCGCCAAAGACATCATAAGCAACGACCTCGTGACAGGGGACCTCCCAACGTACCACGTTACCAACATCCTCAAAGATCACTGACACGACCGTATAATAATCGACGCAAACAAGCCTCTACCTATGAATCTCAACGTCAGCACATGTGTCCCAATTGCGGCACTAGTCACCTTGACCGCCCTTGTCCTGCCAGAAACACAAAATGTTTAGGCTGTAATATCAGAGGTCACTGGCGCGCCCAATGCCGGAAGACCTGTTCCCTTCAAGAAACCGGTCGGTACACAGAGCAGTATACCCCAGATGTAGAGTACTATCAAGATCCGGAACACGAAGACCACACGCATCATCTGGATACCCTCACCTATTGCATCACTTTGGAAACTGACTCTCTTCACGTTCCACAGGAACGTTCACCGCGCTCACTTCGATGTCACGCCGAAGATGAAATTTATGACCAACTTTACTTATTCGATAAACCCACAACGTTTAAAGTGGACACCGGGTCGCAAGTTAATATTATCACGACACAAATGTTCAATACGCTGCCCAAACGTCCCACCATGCGTCCATCCACTCATACAGTAATGGCTTATTCAGGCCACCCGGTCCCAATTGAGGGTATACTGGATCTCCCCTGCACATCCTATAACGCAACAGCCATCTGCCCATTCTACATCGTTAAAGAAGATCGCACCCCTATATTGGGAGCTGCAGCAGCGTTCCATTTAGGACTTATCGAACACCATCGCCAACCGCTGGGTCCACCACCAAGATATATCGATGTACTTGACTCATTATCTGAACCTGATCCGACCTACACCTCAATTACTCCTCAAGAAATCCTTCAACAATACAACACAGTTTTTGGAGACATAGGCAAACTGCCGGGACAACATTCTATACAGCTCCAACCACATGCAACCCCATACATTGCAATGGCACATAAAATTCCTATCGCACTTCAAGAACCTGTGTGAAAGGAGTTGAACAAGCTACTAAACAAAGGTATTATAGTCCCTGTTACGGAAGAGGTAGATTGGATCCACCCAATGGTGGTGGTTCCGAAGAAGGAAGGAGACGTACGAAAATGCCTCGATCCCCTAAGGTTAAATAAAGTCATAAAGCGAGTGCCATTCCCAGTTCCTACATCCCAACAAAACTTTGCTGAACTCAAAGGATCCACTGTATTCACCGTATTGGACGTTCACTGCGCATTTTGGAAGATTGAACTAGATGAAACGAGCTCCAAACTGTGTACATTTGCTGCCCCAGAAGGACAATTTCGTTACACATGCCTACCCATGGGTATCACCACCGGATCAGAAGTTTGCCAAGCTACGCTTCAGCGCATCTATCCTAAAAAACACTTTCCTGATGTTCATATCTCCACAGATGATTTCTTAATCGGCACTAAGGATTTGCAATCCCACAATCGTTCATTAATCAAGATCCTAGAACACAAAAAGATCCAGCTGGCCGTCTCTAGAACAACCTACATCGGCCACGTTCTCACGTCAACCGGAATACACGTGGACCCAGGGAAAGTTCAAGCCATAACCTCATTGGTATGTTATCGATTGGGCGTGTTATCAAAACAGCATTGTCCAAAACGGCTTTTTCATAAACGCGTTTACCATTATAGCCGGTTCTCGTTTTAGCGCATTTTGATTACAGCGTTTATATCTTGAGCGTACGAAAGTACGCCTTTTCCAAAATAGTGTTGTTTATCTTCAATAACTTCCCAAAATAATATGCCTTTTCCAAAAAAATTATATTTTATATTTACTTCCGATATAACATTACTCCTTTTTGCATAATATTGTTCTTTGTTCTATATACTTAATATAATAGAGATTTCCCTCCCTATCAATCACAGTTTGGGCGGAAACAGCAACCGCTGTTTTGGGAAATAGCGCTGTATTGAGAAACGCGGAAACAGCAACCGCGGTTTTGGGAACCGCTTTATTCCAAAACGCTCTTTTGAAAACCGCTCAACTACCCGTGAACCTACCTCATTACCTCCTCCGGCAGACAAGCCTGCATTACAAAGCTTTTTGGGTATGATTAATTTCATATAGTCAAATTCATTCCACATGCCAACAACGACACAGCACCACTAAGGACACTGTTAAAAAAAGACGCCGTCTACAAATGGGAAGCCACACACCAACATCACTACGAAAACCTAAAAACACTCGCCTCCACCACACCAGTACTGGCATATTTTGACCCCAACAGTCACATCACGCTTTCAGTGGACGCGAGCCCATATGGAGTAGGAGCTGTACTCTTGCAAAACGGTCATCCCATTGAGTACGCGTCGACGTCCTTTACGCCAACCCAGCAAAGATATGCCCAGATCGAGATGGAATTATTGGCAATAGTATACGCGTGTGAGCACTTCAACTACTTTATTGCCGGAACTAGATTTACTGTCCAGACTGACCACAATCCTCTAATAGGACTTCTACAAAAACTACTCCATCTGATCTCACCACGTTTACAACGGCTGATAATGCGATTATTCAGATACCAAGTCAATCTAACCTGGATAAACAGGACTGTCAAAAATAGATCCAAATGGCTTAAACGTAAATATAAGAAGGCTACAAAGTTAAAGACTCCTGAAGAATGGAATAATTTCAAAACACTGCGGAAGGAGCACAAAAAGTTGCTGCGTAACACCCGTACAAACTACTTTAAAACCCTACTTGCAAATGATCCAAATAAAAGAAAATTCTTCAAGCTTCTTCGCCCAGCTAAGTCGAATCGCTCCTCGACACTACCTATCCTCGAGGATGACGGCTCTACCATAATCTGTTCAGCGCGGAGGGCAGAACTTCTTGGGGAAAGTTTCGCTGCCGTCCATTCGTTCGACACAACTGACCCAGTACCTCTCCTCCCTAAGAGGGCCCCTGTGATGGAGGCCATTAGCATAACTACAGAAGGTGTCCTCAAGTTGCTAAAATCCCTTGATCAAAACAAAAGCGCTGGTCCTGATAGTATCCCACCTGTGGTACTAAAAAACTGTGCAGAAGAAATCTATCCTATTCTCACAAAGATTTTCCAACAAACCCTAAACCAAGGATTGGTACCTGCAGACTGGCAAACCGCTAACGTCTCTCCTATTCACAAATCAGGCAAAACTACAGATCCTTTAAACTACCGGCCCATTTCTCTCACGTGTATAGCGAGTAAAATCATAGAGCATATACTTACTTCATCGATTTGGAAACACTTAGATGCCCACGACCTTATCAGTCATTCGCAACACGGCTTCAGGTGTTATTATTCAACGGAAACACAATTGTTAACATGTATTGATGATTGGACCAAAGCACTAGACGATAAATACGACGTAGATGTTGTTTCCTTTGACTTTGCCAAAGCATTTGACAAAGTCCCACACGAACTTTTAATGACTAAACTACAATCTTACGGCATATGCCCACAAGTTCTTCGCTGGATACACTCATTTCTGAGCGCGAGGTCACTCACGGTTATCCTAGAAGGTGAAAAATCCTCTTCCTACCCAGTTTTGTCAGGTGTCCCTCAAGGGTCCGTGATTGGACCGCTGCTATTCATCATGTACATTAATGACATAGGCGAGGGGCTCACCTCTACAAGCAAGCTATTTGCAGATGATCTCCTACTTTATCGAACTCTTGACCCGCAACACCCACAGACCAATATACTCCAAGAAGATATAGACAAGATAGAAAACTGGGCCTCTATCTGGAAAATGCCCTTAAACTCGAATAAAACTAAGCACCTCCGTGTAACAAACAGGACCCAGAGAGATTGCTCTGTCTACACCTTGAACACCAGCGATATACCGCGGGTGTCAAATGTGAAGTATCTTGGTATCACAATATCTGCGAATCTTTCGTGGAAACTCCACACTGACACTATAGCTGCAAAGGCTACAGGTACCCTCGGTGCCCTGAGACGGCGGCTATATGGATGTGACTCAACAGTTAAGAGTCTTGCATACACCACCTTAGTCCGCCCACTGCTAGAATATGGCTCTTCAGTGTGGGACCCACATGCTAAAGGATCCTCTGACGAGATCGAGATGGTCCAAAGACGAGCAGCGAGATTCGTCTACGGCAAGCAGCATTTCGATCGGACGGTATCAGTTTCCACACTTATCACGAATTTAAAATGGCCTTCCTTAAAACTCCGGCGTCAGAAGCGCAGGCTCCAGCATCTTTCGGACATTGTCTTTTCTGCAAAACCCAGCCTTGCAACACTACCAGTCGCCTCAGCACCCAGACATAAGACGGAAGCAAATGGGAGGCAATATCTACAAAGGCCACATTCACGGACAAACGCAAGGTTAAATTCATTCTTGCCGCGCACTATTCGGGACTGGAACGCCATGCACATTCCAAAGGCCAGCCTCATTTCCTATACAGAGACTTTAAATTTTTTTAAGCGAATTAAATCCTAATTTAATAATTTTACAAATTTTATAATTATACAACTATGTTATGATTGCTAGTCGTTTATTGTTATCATTCTAACATTCAATATTATTGTACATAGACCTTGGTGTGATGGGCATAAAATGCCTTTTTCCAAGTAATAAATTGAAATTGAATACGTTCCAGGCAAACAATTGTTAATCGCGGACATGCTCTCTAGAGCCCCACAACGACAAACTTTGATAGACTCCCGATCTTGAGGGACCTTACGCTGCTGTTCACGCACTAAGCTATACAAGAACGCTACCAACGGATGACACGGGACGACTCCACCCTACAAACAATTATAAACTACGTAAAAGAAGGATGGCCCAAACACATAAAGACACTACCACCCAACTGCAAACCGTATTGGCCTCACCAGGACGAGTTACATTATCAGGAACAACTCTTATTCCGTGGCACAAGATTGGTCGTACCGAAGGCCATGCAACATGAAATCCTCGAAAACATTCATGTGACACACCTAGGAACAAACGCCTGCATAGCCAAAGCCAAATTACATGTATACTGGCCAAACATCACACAGGATATCACCAACTACACCAAGACTTGTCCAATTTGCGCATCAAGACAACGTGCCAACGCACCAATGCCCATGATGGCTCATCCAATACCCTCACGACCATGGGAAACGGCGGGCACCGACATATTCACGATCGCATCACAAAAGTATATCATCCTCGTCGATTACTTCTCGCATTACGTCGAATTACAAGAACTACAACATACCAACACTCACGCTGTAATACAATTCTTAAATCCAATTTTTGCTAGACACGGCCCACCACAGCGATTAATTTCGGACAATGGCCCACCGTACAACAGCAACGATCTAGCCCTATTCCTGAACAGTTGGGGCACAAGCCACATTACATCATCTCCCTACTATCCACAATCCAACGGATTAACGGAAAGGATGATACAGACCATGAAAAACGCTATCATCAAAGCGAAGCAAGATGGAAAGGATCTAAAAACGGTATTATTAGAACATAGAACTACACCAAGGGCGAACTGTCCGTCGCCAGCTGAACTGTCGATGGGTCGGAAGCTACGAACGCCGCTGACAATGATGAGCAAACACTTAGAACCTCAATATCCTATTCAACGGGCTAAAAAGACCATGACAGAACAACAACAAGAAATGGTAAACCGATTCAACGCAAAACGAACAACAGCATTGGCTCCACTCAACCCAGGCCAAGCCATTTACGTCCAGAAGGGACGACGAAATTGGGTACCAGCGACAATTACAGCCAAAGCGCACGAACCACGTTCATACCGAATAGAGACCACCAACGGAAAAGATTACCGACGCACAAGAATGCTCCTCAGACCAAGATACGACCTTTCCCCAACAACAAAACTTCATTACATCAACTTCCAGACCTCAAAGCACAAAGCAACAACAACGCAGCTACCTACCACACCAGAATTTTTCAACGCAGACGGTCCCCACCACGTCCTGCACCTTCAACACTTATGCCAAACCCGATTGATCAACATCCACCGAGGACAGGAACAACACCGACTCAGACAAAAACATCTACGACAATCAATAACACATCACCACCACCAGAGGACTTACAGAGAACCAACAAAAGCGACAACTGTTACGTCACCACGTCACCACCAGCACATCACACAATCACCACTAACCATAACAACGACATGCCAAAAACCTTTCACACATACGAAAGAATTCAACGCCCAGATAACAACCCTATCTTAGCCGTATCTAATAGACCTGCAACACGCCACATCAACATCCTTCCAACCCAACATACGGCAGTGCACCCACGTCGCACCACCCAACGTGGACGACCCATTATACCACCAAAGAGATTCCAATAGACTTAAAAAAAAGAAAGATGTTACAATGTCACATGACTCGAGACTCTTAACATAATCACATGACCTCCCGAGTCATGTGATACGAGTTTAGATAGAGGCTTACGGTGTATTGAATATAGGCAGTAACGGTGTAACCTCTTAAAAGACTAGGTCTCTATTTGGACTGTAATAGATTTTAATGTAGCTCAATAAAGTAAAACTTAAATATTACAACAAACTTGGGATGCGTCGGTAGATACTTTAGTTAAGTAAAGTAGAGTGAAAAGACAGTTTAGATTGAATGACATTGAGTTGATTGGATTTAATAAACTGTTTCAATTCGGCTAACCGCTAAAGCAAAATTGGGTGACATGTTACTAATCAGACTGATTCTTTGATGTTACGAACGGGAACTAATGTTTTGATTTTTCAGTCGGTCGGAACACTAAAGAAAAATTTAGCTCTCCTAAATTAAAGTCAACTGAGTAAGAGAATAGATCGATGACATGGATGCAGCTTGGGCTAGGTATACTTTTCTCTCTGTAAACATGTGCGAGTTCATCTGAGAAGGGTGGTTGTAGCCATGGAACCTAGGGTAGGCCATGAACCTCTTTAGAAAGGGGGTCCGCAGAGATTTTGGTTAGATACGCAACGGTCATAGTTACGTATTGCCTACTCCTTGAACAAGGAATTTGGGACCCTTAATTAAGACGGCACTGGACTACTGCTGAGCTCAGCAGATTTTCTGGCTTCACCAGCCTCTAGAAAATGCACTGTTCACACGGCCAAAATTTTCTCATTCTTGATCTAGGGAAAGCGAGAAAAAAAGTTGAAAAAAATTCAACTTTTTTTTCTCTCTTTGCTCGGCACAGACAATAGAGTGCTTCCGAAAATGACGTCACTCTTTGTTGTGTAGTCTGCTACTCTGTGGAGCTGGTGTGTTTTCTTCGGTTTCACTAATTCGAATCTCTTGAAATTTTAGTGATAAGTATATTGAAGGGTTATAAATTATCGTGCAAAGTTTTAAAACAATTAGTTTTCCTAAAAATTCATTAAAATTTTGTTTGTGAACAATCACAACCTATTTACTAACCTAGGAAATTTTTAAGAATAGAACTATTCGTTTTAAAACTTTGCACGATAATTTAAAACCCTTCAATATACCTCTCACTGAAATTTCATGAGATTCGAACTAGTGAAAACACATTTCCACAGAGTAACAGACTACACAACAAAGAGTGACGTCATTTTCGGAAGCACTATATTGGCTGTGCCGAGCAAAGAGAGAAAAAAAGTTGAATTTTCTCAAACTATTTTCTCGCTTTCCCGAGATCAAGAATGGGAAAATTTTGGCCGTCTGAACAGTGCATTTTCTAGAGGCTGGTGAAGCCAGAAAATCTGATGAGCTCAGCACAGCGAGCGTAGCGAGAAAAAGAGTGTCGTCTGAACGGGCCTTTACGCGCCTCGTACACACTCAAAATATTTGCTACGCACGCGAGATCGCTCTGTACGCAGCACCGAGAAAATTTGTTTGAAATTTCAATGCCGGTTACATTAGTCCAACGGGCGTGTTTTACTCATCAGGGGTAATTATGGTACTCATGGTTTTAGTAATTCCAAATTTTTTAGGGAATCTTAATCGTACATTTCAAGAAGTGATGAACTATCTAAATATTTATTAATTTTCTATACTTATATACTTACATATGCCACTTAACATTTTCATTTCTACCAGTGTTAACAATCTTGACGCATTTTTTCAAGCATAAACTATTAGAATACCTTAACACCACTTAAATCAACGAGATTACATGGCTCTATGGCAATATGTCCCTAGCCATAAACGGACAAAGAGCAAAAGAAAAAAAAACTTTTCTACTGAGAATTTTCGACCCATATTAAAATTTAATAAATTTTCATATTATGCGTTACTTCAATAACTAATAACATATAATTCCAATTTCCAATTAAAAACACGTATTTAATAAGAAATTGATCAATATTCCATTTATTAGATATCAAAGGCTCCACTTACAGAGCTTCAATTACCTAACTTTCATATTTCGCGCTGTACTACCAATAAATGGATGGAGCCCTTGATCACCCTCCCTCCGTGCGGGCCGCTGAAGCTTGAAGGAGAGAGGAGTGGAGTGGAAACCCCCATACCTATAGCGTTGCCTGTGTACCCCCACCTACGGCACCGTAGTCCTCCCAGCATCCTCAGCGGTTAGGTAGGGTCGTACGTCACTCGTAATGGATGAAATTGTAAAGGGCGCTCCCTCTATCTGAAAAATAGAAACTAGCTCTCGTACAAATAAAATGGCGCTACGCGGCAGCACTTAGCAATCGCCTACCGAAGGGTAGCGGCGTGCGCGAGGTACATTGGGAGAGATACGGTGCCGCAGGTCGCCCATCATCATTTCCAATCCATCTCAACTCACTTATCCCTGGCTGAAGAACTCAATGCTAAATTTCGAGCACCATAAGGCGCCTGGGCGGGGACTGGCGAATCCACGCCTGAAAACTTTCCTATCGCCAGAATTGAAATATCTCTATATGCCTAGCAGCCTTCGTCCGTGATCTTGGTGGATCAAGTGGGCTACGGTCAAGATTATTTAAAGCTGAAGGTCAGTGGCAGTCCGGGAAATGAGGATATTTTTTAAACTAGTCCTTAGGACCAGTGACCCCCTAGTGTGCGAAATTATAAACTGGTCTCCGGGCTGGTCCCCGCCTTTGTTCTCCTATAGATTTGCAGTAACCACCACTTCTCGAATTTAAAAACTAGTCCAAGCCATTAATAAACTGGTAACAACCATAGAGATACAAGAGGAACAGTTGAATTTTCAGCTTTGATTCGGGTTCAATGGAAGCGCCCCTTCGCGTGTGTGATAGGGTGAGTTGCTTGTAGCGCTATCTACATGCGGCGAGGTAAACTAAAATATTACTAACCCCATGTTAACTCTCGAAGTTAAGCAGCTTCGAGCGCGGTCAGTACTTGGGAGGGAGACAACGCGGGTTCGAATCCCGCCGGGGACGTTTTATATTTAATTAATTTTTATTAATTTCCGTATTAATTAATGGAAGGAAAAGTGTTTGTAGAATAAAGAGATGTTATTAACAGAGAATTAAAACATTTGCAAGATGAAACATTACGGTATTTATTTTTTGTTCAAATTGAATAGCTCCATCGCTCGCCGATAGGGGCGCCACGTATCAAAAACCCTATCACACACGCGAAGGGGTGGGATGGAAATTTTCGTAACAGAATGTCGCGAGACCCCCCTCGCAATAGATTGTCTAGGTTCTTAATAGTGTTATAATGTCTATGGTAACAACTGGTTTTGGACAGAGGAAGTGTGCTATTTCCCAGACTGTCAGTGGTGGCGAACCAACCGAAAAATCGGTATAATCTACCGATATTTAGTCTGATCTACCGAAAACTAAGATTTTTCCGAATTTTTTAGGATATTTCATGAATTTGCTAATTTCCTACCGATTTTGATGTGATAGGGTTTTTTCTCTTTTAACATTTTTTGTGTCTAAACGCTCCGTCTTGTTTGCTATTTTCTCGTCAAGGACTCGGCTTGGTCTTTCTCTCTCCCTCTCTTGGACGGGAATTTTTCCATGCACATTTCCATGGAGTAGATTTATTAGAGTGAGAATAAAGTTTCATTCAAAATTTCCTTAATTGTATCTAAGTCTCCTGTAATACTGCTCCATGGTAGCATATTGCTGGCAGCCAGTGGAAAACCAGGGCCGGAAATAAGCACAGGACACTGGACATTGTCCAATAAAATTTTAAATGTTCCATAATTTTTTTAAAAACTAAGAGGGTCATTGGACAGTTTGACCAATAAATTTTCCGAAGTTTTGATTGCTTGAGTCAAGCAATCAAAAGTGGTCCCTGGGACCACTGACCCCAAGTTTTGAAATAAATAAACTGGTCCGAGCAATTAATAAACTGGTTTTGGACTTGTAAACCTGTCTTATTTCCTACCCTGTGCTTGACTGTGGAGATGCGACACTATTTTGCACAATCAAGTTGACGATGATCTAGGTGTTTACCGGAGGGGGAAAATAGTGTCGCGCTATTTAACCAGGATTTTCAGTAAAAAAAATAGCTCAGAACTGCTTGGGACACTACTTAGCCCCGATTTGCTATCTGCCCCTGAATATTCAAAGCCCCGATTTTCAGGGCAAATAGCAATCGCCGCGCGGCCAAGGCTAATTGCCCCCGGAATTCGGGGCTACGTTGTTTGCAGTGTTAAATAGCAGGCAGCCGCATCAAGGCCCCTATTGGCCCCGAAAATAGGGGCTCAGATTTTCGGGAATAATAGTGCTGGCCGCGCGGCGATTGCTATTTACCCCTCGTAAATTTAGGAGTCCCGATTTTCGGGCTAAATAGCGAGTCACTCTCGTCCCTAATTGTCGGGGCTAAATAGCAACGGCGTAAAATTGCTCTTATTTCCGACCCTGTGAAAAACTTCATAATTTTTGCCATCCAGAACACACACTGCTGCATTTGCTGGCCTGGTTAGAATAGATAGTCTGTAGCTGTGGAACTGAATATACTACGTTTCAATGAAAATCTTCTAGAGACTCTCTGAGAGATTGCAGTATTTTGTTAAGCCTAGGCTTAAGTTGAGTTTTAACTTTCAAATGTTGAAAATGAAGCTTTATGAACCTCTGCATTGTTTTCTTTTCTTCGTGCTTGCGTTATCCTTGTTACCTGGTAATTTATCGAGGAATCATCATCTTACATTAACGGTAATTATCACGTTACTTAATTAATAATTTCCGACGTTAACTGAAGATAGTAAGATCACTGATGTTTTAACAAAGTAGGCTGCATAAAGCTTGTTTGTGGAAAATGGTAAACATAGCCATGTAGTTCATGGGTTGGGGTTCGTTCCAATAGAACATGTGTGTTTATAAAAGTCGAAGTTCGCGACTCTCCCACCGTGAAGAAGTCGAGTGGCTAAGAGATGGACTTGGGTTGATAGAAACTGAAATACTAGCAGAATAGGGTAATGGCAGCCCTCTGCCTTCGACTTTATTAAGCTGTATGGGGAAATAACATGGGGTGCCATTAGTCTATTGTGGAAAGGCGACAAAAAATTGCTTATTGGGCAATAATTTCGAAAATATAGCAGTATTTTGGGGGTAAAACGCCATCCAATTTAGTAATATTTTGTTATTGGTGGTGGCTATTGTTGATAATGTCACAAGAAAGGACACATTTAGCTACTCATGATAGAACTCATTGTCTATCATTGTTTAAGTGAGCCAATAAGAAAGTTTAAACTTTTCGTTACGTGTTGAAGCAGGGTTCGTACGGAACCTGGATATCCTGGATAAGTCAGGGATATGGAAAATAGGGCAAAAAGTCAGGGATTTAAAACATTTCCCTAAAAAGTCAGGGATATGTCAGGGATTTTGTTTGACATATCAAACCATTCTTCATGCAATGCTAAATATGAGCCAGGTGTGATGAAGTTGGCTCTGGTAAACACGTTAAAATGGTCAGGGATATAGGCAACATTTGGTCAGGGATAACCTGGAAAAGTCAGGGATTTTCAATGTAAAAATTTCGTACGAACCCCGTGAAGGAAGGGGCTCTATACTGGCTATGAGTCGGACTGAAGTAAATACTAACCGTTCTCCATTCCTACTTCTAAAATTACATCTATCTCTGTTTTTACTTTGTTAAGTTTGAAATATAAATTTATTTTCAGAATGATATAAGAAGGTACTTCAGCGTCAGCACATTTGGATTCTTCCAAGGAGGAAGAATGTCAGTTGATGTTCAGAAAATATCCTTTAATCCCGAGTCAACAGTTGGAAAGGTGATTAGTAGCTTTGATACGCGAGCTATGAAAATGATCTCTCGACACACGTGATATATAAAATAACATAATCGCTTCTTTTTTACAGTTTGGATTCAGTTTGACAAGAACTCTAAGTAACAGTGTTACTCCTTATTTGGTAAGACATGAAACTCGTCGCTGTGTATTTTGTAAACGGAAGAAAGTCATTTCTTAGTTTTAGTTTTAGTTTTAGTTTTAGTTCTGTTTGGTTATTGGTTTGCGTTCAATACATAAAGAGAAGGCTAAGAGAACAAAATTATTTATGTGCCTGGTATAGCGGTGTATTGAAGAGCCCACCCAATGGCACCCATTGTGATGTTAATGTGTGAAGGAGTAGTTCAAGGGACTGTAAAGAAGTCGGCGGCCCTTTGATTTTTTTTTTTTTTGAGAAAAGGCCCTCTACTCCCCTTCTACAATCATTGACATCAGCAGCTGATGTAAACGCGCCAATGAGGAATTATTTCGTGGTTGTAAAGCGGTTCCTTACATCCGGTTAATCTCTCTTGTGATTGGTTGTGAGCCGC
Source organism: Phalangium opilio (assembly GCA_019434445.1). Taxonomy (NCBI): domain Eukaryota; kingdom Metazoa; phylum Arthropoda; class Arachnida; order Opiliones; family Phalangiidae; genus Phalangium; species Phalangium opilio. The sequence continues at coordinate 196,519 of JAEQBA010001960.1, forward strand.
CCCGCTCCAGGCTTTTCTCCAGTCCCGAGAGTCCGAGAAAAGCTGTGTTAAAGTGTTTGCTAGAACCCCATTGACCCTAGTAATAGCAAAGGCGCTGTGATTGGTCCAATTGTATTACCTGCCTGATAAGGCTGAATAACACAAAAATGCCTTAACACTATTTTCCCGGAAAGATGTCAAGACTTTCGTTCGCTGATTGTTTTACAGACCCTTTAATCTACCGGGCGTTCCCCAGGTGTTTTAAGGGACTCGAAACCAAAAAGAGAATCCTTTCTTTGTAGACTCTAAACACCAGTAGTTTTAGAACCAAATGAAATATTGGCATGGTGATTTTTAAATGGATTATGAAAAAAGTCAGTTCTTACAAGTCTGAACCTGAGCAAATTTTTCCGGCTAGCTTTGGCATAGCATGTTAGTCAGTCGCAAAGAGTTTTCGAGGTCATCTCTTCTATACAGGGTTCATACAAACCTGGAAAACATAGAAAACCTGGAAAACTCAGGGAAATAAGTAGTTGACAAAAACCTCAGGGAAATTTCGAATTTATAGTAAAATTCAGGGAAATTTCGAATTTATAGTAAAATTCAGGGAAATTTCGAATTTATAGTAAAATTCAGGGAAATTTCGAATTTATAGTAAAATTCAGGGAAATCAGGGAAATTTCGAATTTATAGTAAAATTCAGGGAAATTTCGAATTTATAGTAAAATTCAGGGAAATTTCGAATTTATAGTAAAATTCAGGGAAATTTCGAATTTTTAGTAAAATTCAGGGAACTCAGGGAAATTTCGAATTTATAGTAAAATTCAGGGAAATCAGGGAAATTTCGAATTTATAGTAAAATTCAGGGAAATCAGGGAAATTTCGAATTTATAGTAAAATTCAGGGAAATCAGGGAAATTTCGAATTTATAGTAAAATTCAGGGAAATCAGGGAAATTTCGAATTTATAGTAAAATTCAGGGAAATCAGGGAAATTTCGAATTTATAGTAAAATTCAGGGAAATCAGGGAAATTTCGAATTTATAGTAAAATTCAGGGAAATCAGGGAAATTTCGAATTTATAGTAAAATCCAGGGAAATTTCGAATTTATAGTAAAATTCAGGGAAATCAGGGAAATTTCGAATTTATAGTAAAATTCAGGGAAATCAGGGAAATTTCGAATTTATAGTAAAATTCAGGGAACTCAGGGAAATTTCGAATTTATAGTAAAATTCAGGGAACTCAGGGAAATTTCGAATTTATAGTAAAATTCAGGGAAATCAGGGAAATTTCGAATTTTTAGTAAAATTCAGGGAACTCAGGGAAATTTCGAATTTATAGTAAAATTCAGGGAACTCAGGGAAATTTCGAATTTATAGTAAAATTCAGGGAACTCAGGGAAATTTCGAATTTATAGTAAAATTCAGGGAAATCAGGGAAATTTCGAATTTATAGTAAAATTCAGGGAAATCAGGGAAATTTCGAATTTATAGTAAAATTCAGGGAAATCAGGGAAATTTCGAATTTATAGTAAAATCCAGGGAAATTTCGAATTTATAGTAAAATTCAGGGAAATCAGGGAAATTTCGAATTTATAGTAAAATTCAGGGAAATCAGGGAAATTTCGAATTTATAGTAAAATTCAGGGAACTCAGGGAAATTTCGAATTTATAGTAAAATTCAGGGAACTCAGGGAAATTTCGAATTTATAGTAAAATTCAGGGAAATCAGGGAAATTTCGAATTTTTAGTAAAATTCAGGGAACTCAGGGAAATTTCGAATTTTTAGTAAAATTCAGGGAACTCAGGGAAATTTCGAATTTTTAGTAAAATTCAGGGAACTCAGGGAAATTTCGAATTTTTAGTAAAATTCAGGGAAATCAGGGAAATTTGAATTAAAACCGGGGCCAAGTAATTAAGGAAAATGTTCCTAAACATACCCTCCATAGGATTTAAATTACACTAAATTTTGGAGGCTCATAACTCTGGTTCTACTAGAGATACAGGGATGTCCTTTGAGTATATTACAGTCCTATTTGCCCTTCCCCCTCCTTCGTTAACATTTGCTCCATAGGATAATCCATATACGGGAAAAACATGGAAAACTCAGGGAAATAAATGGGGAAAAAACCTGGAAATCTCAGAGAAATTTGTTTTTGAAAAGTTGTATGAACCCTGTCTATAGCGATTTCTTTCTTATCTTGGCACCTACGACACAGTCTTAGTATGCGTAGTAATTATTTTTTTTTAATGTCATGAATGAATTTTTCTTGAAGGAAAGCCATCAAGAAACATGTTTGCTGCTGGATGAAACACTGGGTTTCGATAACAACGTTAATATCATCTCATTTGTTGTAAATACGGAAAACAACGTGTAAGTTCATTAAATATTACTATTATAACTTGCCTTGGTGATAAGAATGTCATCGGACAATAAGTCAGTTTGAGCTTGTCTAATGAGTTCCAAATTCATTTTCTTCAAACTCAGTCATAGAACTAAAGGGTAATCTTAGCTCAGCAATCTATGTTGAGTAAAGTTATCGAGAGCTTTCAGTTGAGGGAGGAGCTAATTAGCAGAGGGGTCGGTCATTCACGAAATCCCGTACGCTAGCTAGCCGCGAAATCCAACTTAAATCCGAAATCAATAACAAAATCAGAAATCCTTAATCCGGAAAAAAAAATCAAACTTATTTTTGGTGATTACGAAATCCAATAAAAAAATCAGAAATCAGTAACGAAATCACAAAATCGGAAACAAAAGTCAGTAAAGAAATCGCGAAATCCATTACAAAATTCACGAAATCCAAAAGAATAACAAAATCCGACGAAATCACGAGAAAAATGTCAAAATCCAATGAAATCACAGGAAATATCATAAAATCCCTCAAAATCACGGGAAAAATCGCAAAACCCGAAGAAATCACGGGAAAAATCTCAAAATCCAACGAAATCCGTTGGATTTCATCGAATTTTGAAATCAAACCAAATCCGAAGAAATCAAATTGGATTTCAAAATGCCGTACGCTTTTTCCAAAACGTCCGTAATTAGCTCTCTATAGTGCAACACTTAGACAGGAATTTTTTTCCCATATACAACATGTACCCTAAAATGTGGTAGAACAGAAGTACAGTGTGTTCTATGGGCGATTTTGATTCGAAAATGATGTATGACATTTTGCCATCCAAGCCACCGTTTTGAAGTTAGGGTTGGAGTGTTTTACTGTAAGAAACTGAAACCCAGTGCTAATAAAATGAAGAGTTGGCATGCTCATTGATGTTTTTAGAATTTAAGCCCAAACAAGCTGACGACAACTTTTCGGTAGATTTTATTTTAAAGGGGTGTACAATGCATTATGTAGGGGCGTGTCAAGAACTATATTTTGAAGTAGTAGTGTTACCAAAAGTGTATATATATATAAGAACAAAAAGTACACTTCATTAACAATTCCTGGCTTTGGCTGTAGACGAAGTGTAAACTGAGAAGCAAACTACCTTCCTCTTAACCCTCTACAGGAATGAACCAATCAGTGAAGAGCTTCTTGACGTCATAGGTTTATAGAAAGTAGTACATGATGCTGGTGATCCAAACGTTAATTTTTAGTATTAAAGCTAGCATCTGCTACTACATGAGCCTATTCACGGCTTATTCCCTGTGCCACGGTCGGGTAGGCAGAGGGGTCGACACTATTCTGAGATAAAGGAGGGCTTCTCATATTACACGGCACGACCAATTTTGAACTAAGTGTACTTAGTGTACTTTTTGTTTTTATATCTCTATGCTTTTGGTGTTACCATTTGCTTGAGTCGTCATTGGGCAGTGTCACTTGGCTATAAGCGTGAAACAACTCAACTTATAGATTCAACCGGAGCCTCCGAGATATCTAGGCCCATGCCTATCGCAAAGCGAGAATTTTTTTTTAACTAATTTAGTTCGCCGTGTTTTCTCGTTTGGGGGCGCTTTTAGTACAATATTCAGGGTTCGTACACGACCTGGAAAACCTGGAAAAGTCAGGGAAGTTGAAAATGGGCCTAAAATGTCAGGGAAAAGTCAGGGAAATTAAAAATGGACCTTAAAAGTCAGGGAAATGTCAGGGAAAAATTTATTGGAGGGAAATTTAAAGTCTGGATAACAGTAGGGTGACCTTCTGAGACTTGAGCAGAGCCCCAAATTTGCGGAGCTCGCTTCGCTCGCTCTAGTTATTTACAACAATAATTCGTGCAAAAATGACTCTAGTGAATTTAGATTGGTTTTCATATATGTTCGCCATGTACATTATTGAGAATGGTCAGGGAAATTTGTGGAATTTTGTCAGGGAAAACCTGGAAAAGTCTGGGAATTTCATTCCAAAAATTTTGTACGAACCCTGAATATTAGGGCAAGGCATAGACGTAGAGCGGTGAAGCCGAGGTCGCAGATAGTAAGAACTTGTTTTAGAAAATTTCCGAAGATCTTTAGTAAACAATCATGCCAAAGAAGTAAAGGATAAAAAAGCTAAGGTTAAAAAATTTGAAGGTTACGAAAGAGTAAAAGCATTCCTCTTATGGTATAATAAAACTGTGAATTAGCAACTTCAAGAAGTTTTGTTTTACTAAAAAACAAGTTAACAATGTTAAAATCTCATAATTTTGTTGTCCATACAATCTAACCAAAAGATTCGATAAAAAGTAAATAGCCTCTAAAACAATTACGTTAATTTAAGGGTGATACCTTTCTCTTTCATGAAATTTTTATGATTGGCCCCTAAAATATCAACCATAATTTATGGAAGACCCCCTTCGCAACTGCAATAAAAGCGGCATCTAGTGCACATATTGGGTGAAAATATTTCCTCTATGAAACTGAATATTTCCCCACATAAAAATCAACACGCACGGGCCTAGATATCTCGGAGGCTCCGATTCAACGAACTTCACGATGCCAATTCACTATGCACTGATAATGCTTAGAAAAGTATTCCCAGTGGAGCTCTATTTGATGGAAGATAAGTTTGATATAGGCCTGGCTTTACATAACACATTGTGCGTCCCTTTTAACGCGCGGCATTTAATTAGCACTATTTTAATTAAATTTTAGAAACCATCCAATCATAACGAAAATTGGTGGCCCTGACGGCAAATGTTGTAGAACATTTTTAACTGAAACCGCCCTAAGAACTCTTTGTTCTTTTGTCCTAAAACCGCCCATAAAACCCTTTGTTCTTTTGTCCTAAAACCGCCCATAAAACCCTTTGTTCTTTTGTCCTAAAGCCACCCATAGGACCCTTTGTTCTTTTGTCCTAAAACCGCCCATAGGACCCTTTGTTCTTTTGTCCTAAAACCGCCCATAGGACCCTTTGTTCTTTTGTCCTAAAACCGCCCATAGGACCCTTTGTTCTTTTGTCCTAAAACCGCCCATAGGACCCTTTGTTCTTTTGTCCTAAAACCGCCCATAGGACCCTTTGTTCTTTTGTCCTAAAACCGCCCATAGGACCCTTTGTTCTTTTGTCCTAAAACCGCCCATAGGACCCTTTGTTCTTTTGTCCTAAAACCGCCCATAGGACCCTTCGTTCTTTTATCCTAAAACTATTTTTAGAACACAAAGTATAACAGAAGTGAAAATCGGTTCATAAAACGTATTTTACTGCCCATTTCTTTCCAGTGTCGTTGTAAATTGCAGTAACTCTTTCAATTTACGAATAACATCGCATGAAACACCGAAAGAAAAATCTGCAAACTCAAATCAACGACGCCGACGAACTTCCGAATTCACCAGTGACTCCTTCCTTATGCGACGTAAGAAGAGACAACCACCACCGCCACCACCACCACCTCAATCAAAGCCTGTAAGCCTAAGAATTGATCTTTACCTTATTGTTACATTTCGAAACTTAATATTTTAGAGGTAAATTACCTTGCAAAAAATATTATCCTCCACTGGTAGAGATAAGGCGCCAATATACCTAAACATCTTAGCCAGCTGCAGGGTATAAGTGCAGTTTTCAGAGCTTTTTAATTTTACACGGAATTTTAATTCTGGTAAAATTTAAGAAAGGGCCCAAGCGCTTGTCCCTGTGCCGGACGCATACACGATACGGAGAGAGCGTACACGATTTCGAGTAAGAGAAGCCCCTCGGAGAGAACTGCCTGCGTGGTATATAATTGAGAGGGGGGAAGAGGGAGAGGAGGCTTACATAGAGATGTGAGTCGGTAATTTACCAAATACCGCGTAAATTACCGATTTATATCTTACCGTAATTTTAGAATGGTAATTTACCGGTGAATTACCGCAGTAATAAGCCTGTGAAAATATAAAATACCATAAATTATGGTAATTTTTGTTATTTCAAAATTTTAATCGGTAATATACCCGCTAAATTAGCATTTTTAAAACTTTCGTTAATTTCGCATCTCCATACTTGCATCATAAGTGAAATTTAGGGCAAAGCGTGGTTAAGTTGGCACCCCTTTAAGGGAGAGTGAGATGGAAAATCAAGTGATATTCTTCTACCATAAGTTTATAAGATATGTTCCATAAGTGTGTCACTCGTTAATGAGAGTTTGTCATGAAGTGACGTAGGCGAAACGTCATAGATTCTCGTAAAGCGACGCCTGGTGACGCGCTGTCAAAGGCTTAGTACAAACTAAATAGGAAGATGGACTGCAAAACCGAGTGTAGTCAATTCTCACGTCGTTCTTGAACTAGCTCTCATTAAGCCACTAGCATTATTTACGAAGTATAGGTAGTGACATCTTATAAACTTATGTTCTACTAATATAAGAAGTTGTCTGCATAGTGAAGCATCCTGGAAAATTCTCTGAATGATTTTAAAATTCAAATTAGTTTCAGAGTTCATAGATAATATCGAATTTGCACCTCTGATCAAAATTTCCGTGACGCGGCTCGTGTCGAATAAAATCAGGGATAGATTAAATTTTAGAAGTAGGAATGGAGAACGTTTAGTATTTACTTCAGTCCGACTCATAGCCCAGTATAGAGCTCCTCCCTCCAACACGTAAATAAAACTTTTAAATGTTCTTATTGGCTCACTTAAAATACTTTTAACTAGGCCTGTGCGAGTACCCGATACCCGAAAACTTAATTTCTTAATACCCGAAATTATTCGAATATTTAAATTTTCCCGCTCATAACCCGTGACAAGGCTTAGGACAATCGGGTATTGGTTTGGCAAAGTTTCTTGTACTTAAGTTTGAGTAAACTTTTCCACAATGCTCAGTATTATTCATTATTTCAATCCTCGCTAATAGCTTTAGCGTCTTATTTTTGTACTTTTCACCATAATGGTATCCAAGTCTTTCATGACACTTATTTTTTTCACAAATAAAAGTATTTTAACCCGATAAGTACCTGATATGATTTTTTGCTACCCGAAAAGCACCCGACTAGGCCTAATTATTCGAGTACCCGTTAGAAATCCGGGTACCCGACCCGATACCCGATTGGAAGTTTTTTCAACTACCCGTACCCGACCCAAAACCCAAAAATCGCTACCCGCACAGGCCTACTTTTAATGACGTTGCTGACGGGGATTGCGAAAAATACGTATTTCCTTTTTACCTCCGTCGCTATGACCCGCCTCTTCTATCATACCCCTCCATCCTGTGGTAGGGGGTCCGGGACTTTGACGCGCGCCCACATTATTCTGTTCTCCATTCCTACATCTAAAATTAAATCTATTCCTGATGAAATCTAGTGTGAGATTTGATAAAAACTGCTCGCTATGTGACGTCACTTTTTTTGTGTGTTCAGGCTATTCTTACACCGCAGAGATTTCTGTACCATTATTAATAATTTAATTTTAATTGGCAGGAACCTACCCCTAGTTCAGTTTTAAAAGCCATTGCGACTGATGGTCCATTACCAACTTCTGATAGTCCGAGCACTGATCCATCAAAGGCCCCCACAGACAAGGAGAAGCCGCAAGAGAGTGTAGCTGCGGTATTTCCAGATGATAAACATGATTTTGTTAAAGACAATAAAGCCGATAATGGAAATTCGAAATGCTCCTCAATAAAACTTCCTATGAAAATGGCCTTGGACCCAATCACTTCTCTGAAATCCTACAGTTTCAATGTAAGGACATTTTTACTTGAACCTTTTTTTCAGGAATTCATTAAAGGGAGGGTGAAGTAGAAAATCAAGTGATTTTTAATCGATTCTTCTACTAATTATAAGACCAGTCTGCATTGTGAAACATTCAGGAAATACTTCCGAATGATTTTAAAATTCAAATTAGGTTCAGATTTTAAGGATAACTTTAAACAAGGACCTCCGACCAATCGCGTAACGCCCTGCCTTTTTGTTAACAAAATTCTCGTGGCACGCTCCATGTCTCGCGCCACGATTGTCACGTCGCGCGCGAATTTTATCAAATCTCGTGATAAATTTCATTCAACGTGCCACGAGAATTTTGTTAACAAAAAGGCAGGGCGTTACGCGATTGGTCGGAGGTCCTTGTTTAAAGTTATCCTTAAAATCTGAACCTAATTTGAATTTTAAAATCATTCGGAAGTATTTCCTGAATGTTTCACTATGCAGACTGGTCTTATAATTAGTAGAAGAATCGATTAAAAATCACTTGATTTTCTACTTCACCCTCCCTTTAAACTACTATTTAAAATGATTAAGCTAGCAGTAATATGTAGTCAGATTAAATACTTTTCGTATTTTCCTAAAAAAATATTTGTGCCCAAGCATAATTTTACCCGAAAGATATTTTTTAGGACCCGAACAGAGTCCCAATTTTAAGCCTTTGCCAATACCCACCGAGTCTGACAAAATCCCCACGGGTCCAGTTCATGACGTTACCGCGCATGTTTCAATAATTCTGCCTACCATATAATTAAATAATTTAATAAGTAACAAGTTATTAATTAATATTGTTTAATGAATTACATCATATGGGATAATGGCTCGGCTTTGAAATCTAGCTTTTAATTGGACTGTAAGGAAAAACAAAGACCCGAGTTGGACCAAAAAGCTAATTTTGGGGATTTTGCAGGACCCAAGGACCCGACGGGTAATTGAAAATTGGACCCAATACCAGCGGCGGGTAAAATTTTCTATTACCCGAAGTTTACCCGACACCCAAAAGTCTGGACCCGCACAGCCATGATAAATACTATGCTTTATGGTTTCCCAACTCTTACCTTCAACGAGGCATCGCTCTTAGGGACCCGTTATGGAGGGAAAATATGACGTGTAATCAGGGCCGGAAATCAGAAAAAATTCTTATAGGACATGTGTCCAGTGATACCCCCCTTTGACTGGAAAATTTATAGGGCATTGTCCACTGTAGTGCCCAAAAATTGTGTCGCGTCTTCGTAGTCAAGCTCTCGAAAATTTACTGGTCAGTGATCGGTGACCCCCCTTAGTTTTTAAAAAATTTATGGGACATTTTAAAATTTATTGGACGATGTCCAGTGTCCTGCGCTTATTTCCGGTCCTGCACAGTGTATTCCGCCCCCACCCTTTTTGAGTTAGATGGAAAAACTCTGAAATTACGGCCAACTTGGCGCACCAGCTCAAATACGGGACAATGATAACGTCCTATAGGCCTACATTAACTGTTTCTGATAGTTCCTAATAAAGTTTTATTAACTACTAAATAGTAGTTTTAATTAAAACTGTGATAAAATTAGCATAATTGTAAGTACAAAGCTGATGATAAATAAGGCATTTTTCAAGGCTACATTCTTACTTTTATGTTAGTGTAAGTTTGAAAACTGGTCAGGGAAATTGGCTTTAGATGGTCAGGGAAAAAGTGGAAAAGTCAGGGAATTTTCAATTTTGAAATGAAAAATCTGTGACAACCCTTTCACATGCACTGGTGTACCATACGTTTGGTGGCCCGCTTTTGCACCCAGGTGGGAATTCGTAATATATAGTATTTATATCCATGGGCAGGGCAAGCAAATGGCTCTATTATAAATTTCAATTAGCACTTTAATGGATACTTATTAATTAGATTCCCGAAATTTTGGAATTATTAAATTTTCTAATTTGTGAATTTCAGTTTGATGTAGAAATATCCGAAGAAAACCAAAGTGGACTTTATATGCTTTACTTCCATAACTGCGCAAATTATGGGGGAACGCATACACCAACAGCGTTAAACCTTTCTGTGAGTTAATATTTTGACCCTGTTAAGATGGAAATGAGGACTAGTCTTATTTAAAGGGACTCTGAAGAGTTCGGCGGACCATTGAATTTTTTTTTTTTCTTTTTTTTTTTTTTTTTTTCATTTTTAAAAAAAAAGAAATACACCCGACCCCCTCCCTCCCAATCATTGACGTCGGCAGTTGATGTAAAACGCGTGGAAGAGCAATTATTTCGTTGTTGTAAAGCTGTTCCTTACATCCCGTTTAATCTCTCGTGGGATTGGTTGTAAGCTTCCACAGTCCCCACTCCTGGGGGTCTGAGACCCGCGCTGCGTTTGCTAGGCGCTGTTAGTGGCCCAATTGAATCAGCGGATATGGCTGAATAACACACAAAAAGGAAAACGACTTAGCACTATTTTCCCGGCCGGGGGGGGGGGGGGTTGTGGCCTCAATAACGACTTTTTCCAAAACAAAAATACAACGGTCCGCCCACTCTTTTACAGAGCCTTTAAATTAATACGCGAGTTCATTGGCGCCCCTAGTGTAGTGCCTAGTTTTCCACATACCATTTTTACCTTGTGAAAGGCAGGAACCAATGTGATCCATTGTATTAGGAAAAAAGCTAGATATAGTCTTTACTAAGCTTAGCAAGCTCGCACTGGGAAAGTTATCTTAATGGTGCGTCAATGAACCAACTCACTGGCGCCGTAGGGTCATTCCATGAAGTTTCAAACATTAGGGTCAGCCAATCCTGTTGAAAATTTTAAGTACGTTAATTTACAACTATCAGCTGGCAAACCCCAGTAATTATTCTTTTTATATTGATTAGAACTAAAACTGTAGGGTTTTGAAATTAACCCTAGTTTTGGTTCTAATGAATATTTTTGACTTAAAACGGGGATTTGACCATGTAATAGGTGCAAATTAACGTAAGTAAATTTTCGTTAAAGGGAATGAGAAGCTTCGTTTGAAAAACGTCTGATTTATATAACAAAAGATAATATTAATTTCTGTGGATTCAAAAATATCAAGCTTTTAACTCTCCGATTTCTGGCTATTTGGCAATATGCATTTGAAAATGTTTCATATGAAATGATTTGAAATCCACCTTTTATGAAAGGCTAAAACGTTTCCACGTAGGCCTGACGTCACAGATATATTTCTCCCCCTTAGAGATTGTGCCACTCTCTCCGCTATCAGACCCGGAGTTTAGACTGGCGAGAAGCTCGAGACACGTATAGGATTCCCGCGCTTTTTTCCCCCCTCACGTCATAGTGATTTCATCAAACGGGCGAACAAGCTCGACAAGACAAAATTGTTGATATATCGAAACTGCAGAGTTTTCGTGATTTTTCAATTGATTTTAAAAAAAGAAACTTTGGTTCAATTATATTAAAAACTTGATATTTTGAAAGTAGAGACTCGAAAGTGTAACATAATACCACTTTCGTCCTAAAATATGATATGAAATTGTAAATTCGCATTCCCTTTAAAGGGACTGCAAAGTAGGCATCAGCGGGTGGGTAAAAATTATTTGAAATACGTCACAGACATCACGGGATTCCAAGATACAAAGACTCCTCGTAGAGTGGAACTGGACATCTAGTCCTTGTTTTTTGCGAGATTGTAGCGTCAATTCCCCGAAGTGGTAGTTTTCGAAATAAAACGAACTAAGCTTCTTTGAACCACGCCTCTCCTCGTCCACGTGCCTCTGACGTATTTCAAATAATTTTTACCCACCCGCCGATGCCTTCTTTAATATCAGCCGAACCATGGTTGCATGATTGATAGTTATAAGGCTTACATTTCAGATAAGCATAAATGAGCACAATGAGGACTCTTACCTCTCAGCCGGGGAAATTCCATTACCGCAGCTTTATTTCATTATGTCAGTGACGTTTTTTTGCCTCGGATGTGGATGGATTTATGTTCTTCGTCGTAAAAGGTATGTTTTTGCGTATATATTTTATATCTTTCGAATAGTTACACTAATTTTTTTCATTCATAGCAACGAGACATTCAAAATCCACTATCTAATGGGACTCCTGATCTTTGTCAAGTCTTTGTCGCTGCTTTTCCATGGTGTAAGTAAATTTGTATTACCCTGAATTCGCTCAATCCACAAAATTTCCAAAAATTCTCTTGCCCCCCGGTTTTTCTTTCGAGGGGACTCGATCAATCACAAAAGTTAGAACATGGATTAATTAACGCTAGGGATTGTTCACTAACTGTGTTTCACATGTATTACTATCGCCAGCTCGAGTGGTCGGACGTTCGGCTTTTTGTGTACGGGATTTTGAGATTTCAAGATTTTGACAAAGATTTTGAGATTTTGCCCCAGATTTTGAGATTCTGACTCAGATTTTAGATATCTGGAAATCTAGTCCAAGATTTTAAGATTTCGGGATTTTGTTCGGGTTTTTCAGATTTTGAACGCGATTTTCAGATTTCGAAGAAGATTTTGGTATTTTGTTCAGGATTTTCAGATTTTGAAGGAGATTTGCGGGAGGGTCTAGAATGTTGCGGGAGGGTCTAGAATGTTGCGGGAGGGTCTAGAATGTTGCGGGAGGGTCTAGAATGTTGTGGGAGGGTCTAGAATGTTGTGGGAGGGTCTAGAATGTTGTGGGAGGGTCTAGAATGTTGTGGGAGGGTCTAGAATGTTGTGGGAGGGTCTAGAATGTTGTGGGAGGGTCTAGAATGTTGTGGGAGGGTCTAGAATGTTGTGGGAGGGTCTAGAATGTTGTGGGAGGGTCTAGAATGTTGTGGGAGGGTCTAGGGGAGATTGACACTACCGTTTTTAGGGAAAGGGAACGGTCTGACTTAAAATAACTCCAAATGGCGCCAGTCGCACTCGAAATCGCGAACTCTTATTGGGTAATTGTACAACCATCAGTGATTGAGGGCAAACTTTAAAATTAAAGGAGAGTCATGTGACCGGAACTTTTCCTGGCCAGTTTTAGCGTCGCAACCTACTTGTTTGAGCTACATTGTATTTAGCACTGTCAAGGGCAAGAGCTTCCACTCCCCCTATTATAAATTCTCTCTGGTGCCAGAGGGCTTTTACTTGTACTACTAGAACGATTGGGGCGTGTCGAACCAGCAAATCGAATTCTACTAATCCATTCCTTTCTAACTAGCTCATCTATGGGAATGCAACATTTGTTTCCCCTCGTTCTAATGATATGTACAGATAGTTTTACCCATATTAAGAAATTTAAAACACTAATAACTTTCGAGTCGCAATTAATGAAATTATAACGCGTATCAAGGTAAAGGCCAGCGTGGGAAATAAGGCGGTGGCCCAGGGCAAATGACCAGTTTAAAAATTATATCGGATGGGGGGGGGGGGGTCAGTGGTCCACGAGACCACTATGAAAATTCAAGGGTAACCCAGAGTCCTGACGTTCTCTCAAATATTTTAATTATCCACTTCTTTAGTTTAGCAGACGACGTGCCCTGGTCAATGGTCATGGACCAGTTTATTTATTCCAGACCAGGGGGGGTCGCTGGCCCAATGTCCAGTTTTAAAAAAAATCCTTATTTCCCACCCTGGTAAAGGCACAACAAAGACTAGAGTGAAAGCAGACGACAGTCAACAGGAATTAGTGAAGATATAAATTAGCAGACTTGTTCGTAATAATTTCCCAAAAAGCAAGGATAAGAGAGCTAGATGTCAGTCCATCTGATCATGGATACTGCCTCCATGTCAAGTCTATGACCAAAGAGGGGGAGTTGAAGCTAGCGGCTTTGGCAAGGCATTTTTGGTGTTCTTACTTTCCTTTTTTATTTATTTTTTATATTTCCCTCCTAATATCCGGTTCACTGTATTTCAACCAATAAGATGGCAGAGAAAGATGCGCGCGCGCACCGGAAGCTTAGAGGTAAACTTTCAAAGCGAGAACACTCCAGCCGAGCCTTCTACTCCCCCTCTTTCTACGCTCTTTGCTTTGAATAGCATTTTGTGGATTGAGCTATTCATGCGAGTCTCAGGGTACGAAGGGTCTTTTTACATTTAAAATATTTTTAGATCAACTTCTATTTCATTGCTCGTGATGGCTATCATATTGAAGCGTGGGCGGTCATGTATTATATCACGCATCTGTAAGTATTAATATTCTAAAGCGACTACCAATAGAAAGAAAACCACTGTCGGGGACACGAGAAATTAGACACGTGTGCATTCAGAAACATTCTGTTTATCATTATAAACAGTCTGGGAAATAGCACGTACACTTCCCCTGGTCCAAAACCAGTTTTTTAATTGCTTGGACTAGTTTTTTAAATTGCTTGGACTAGTTTTTTAATTGCTTGGACTAGTTTTTTAATTGCTTGGACTAGTTTTTTAATTGCTTGGACTAGTTTTTTAATTGCTTGGACTAGTTTTTTAATTGCTTGGACTAGTTTTTTAATTGCTTGGACTAGTTTTTTAATTGCTTGGACTAGTTTTTTAATTGCTTGGACTAGTTTTTTAATTGCTTGGACTAGTTTTTTAATTGCTTGGACTAGTTTTTTAATTGCTTGGACTAGTTTTTTAATTGATCGGACTAGTTTTTTAATTGATCGGACTAGTTTTTTAATTGATCGGACTAGTTTTTTAATTGCTTGGACTAGTTTTTTAATCGCTTGGACTAGTTTTTTAATCGCTTGGACTAGTTTTTTAATGGCTTGGACTAGTTTTTTAATTGATCGGACTAGTTTTTTAATTGATCGGACTAGTTTTTTAATTGATCGGACTAGTTTTTTAATTGATCGGACTAGTTTTTTAATGGCTTGGACTAGTTTTTTAATTGATCGGACTAGTTTTTTAATTGATCGGACTAGTTTTTTAATTGATCGGACTAGTTTTTTAATTGATCGGACTAGTTTTTTAATTGATCGGACTAGTTTTTTAATTGATCGGACTAGTTTTTTAATTGATCGGACTAGTTTTTTAATTGATCGGACTAGTTTTTTAATTGATCGGACTAGTTTTTTAATTGCTTGGACTAGTTTTTTAATTGCTTGGACTAGTTTTTTAATTGCTTGGACTAGTTTTTTAATTGCTTGGACTAGTTTTTTTAATCGCTTGGACTAGTTTTTTTAATCGCTTGGACTAGTTTTTTTAATCGCTTGGACTAGTTTTTTAATCGCTTGGACTAGTTTTTTAATTCAAGAAGTGGGAGTTACTGGTCCTCGGGACTAGTTTATTAATCGCAAATCTATAGGAGGACAAAGGCTGGGACCAGTCCGGGGACCAGTTTATTATTTCAGACTCTAGGGGGTCACTGCTCCAAAGGACTAGTTTAAAAAATAGCCTTATTTCCCAGACTGATTATAAAACCATAACAGTGCCTCCCAAAAACTACAGTGCCTTGAGTCCCGGGTTTACCAAGTGCCCTATAGAGTTTCATGGCAGTTGACCAGTCAGCTTCCGCTAGCAGACAATGTTTCTGACTGAATTAGGTGATGTCCGAGGTAATGACTATTGGGTCCCAGTTAAAAATTCTCACGCTGTTTTGACTTACCATTAATGGTTATTGGTGACTGTCGATTAGACCCTCGGGAAAGACCCGATGTCGCAATGTATGCTTGAAAGATAAGTGCTCGTGTCCTGAAATGCACAGTCTCGTAGCTGGCTGGGTTCTAAATCGACCAACGAACAGATAACAATCCACCACTTACCGTCAACCTCGTTCATCAACTTTTGATTTTATTAGGTCTGTGTACGCGATAGGTCTCGAAAGCTCGATCGAGCTTTGAGCCGAGTACCAAGGCTTAGGGTTATCGAGGTTCAGTGCCTTGAGCCGAGTACCAAGGCTTAGGGTTATCGAGGTTCAGTCATGGATGTACTAATAACTATCGTTACTGGATAAATTACTGAGGGTGAAACGCGGCCATTGTTTTTCCTCCATAACCACTAGCGCAGGCTGGCGAGAAAAGTGCGAACTTATGACCGGAAGTTCTTCGGTGGGACAAACGGTAGTTTTTTCCGGTCTTTGTTCATTGGCTATATCGCGATACGTATTTACATTTTTTCCCGCCAAGTCGTGAACAGCAGACAGCTACAAATTTCAGCCAATGAACGACGACCGGAAAAGACTACCGTTTGTCCCACCGTAGAACTTCCGGCTGTTTTTAACACCCGATGCCTCCCCACCCCCCCTACGATTTGGTAGCCAAAGCGCGAGCTTTTTTCAATGCACGGTGGAAGGTACGAGAGATTTATCCAGTAACGATAGTTATTAGTACATCCATGGTTCAGTGCCTTGAGCCGAGTACCAAGGCTTAAGGTTATCGAGGTTCAGTCAGTTGTCTGTGAGATTCTAGATTAGGTTAAAGGTCAGGAATTACCATCTAACACAATCTACTCAAAATGTTATGTGTGAAATAGGAAATTATTCTGGTTGTTGCCCATTTTGTATTTGTAAGCCCACATTTGATTGGTGTAAGTTTTACTTCCACTTTTGGGCAAAGAAAAAAATGAAAAATCATTCTTGTAGTTTTAGTTTTAGTTTTACTTTTATGTATAGAAAGAACCCATATAATGTCCGAGAACATTCAGAGATAGAACTGAACTATGATGCCGTGATCTCCAGTTTTTTACCCACTCTTACCGTTACCCATGCATCAATGACATATACCTAAGAAAGCTATTCGTATGAACTCGCGCCTGATGCGTTCTTTGCTGAAGCATATAACACAGTTGTTGAAAGTGATACTGAAATATTTAGATTACTTTCATTGAAACCATTTTTTAATCGATTTGTATTATTTATACCAAAACCACTCCATTGAGTTTATAATATAATTTTTGAAAGTTTCAAAACGTCTGATTTATATAACAAAAGATAGAATTAGTTTCTGTGAATTCAAAAATATCAAGCTTTTAATTCTCCCTCCGATTTCTGCTGCTTATTTGGCCACAATATGCATTTGAAAATGCTTCATATGAAATGATTTGAAATCCACTTTTTATGAAAGGCTAAAACGTTTCCCCGTAGGCTGACGTCACAGATATATTTTTCACGTGAGATGGTGCCACTCTCTCCGCTATCAGACCCAGAGTTTAGACTGGCGAGAAGCTCGAGACGCGTATAGGATTCCCGCGCTTTTTTTCCCCTCACGTCATAGTGATGTCATCAAACGGGCGAACAAGCTCGACAAGACAAAATTATTGATATATCGAAACTGAGCTGGAGTTTTCGTGATTTTTCAATGGATTTTAAAAATAGAAACTTTAATAATTCAATTATATTAAAAACTTGATATTTTGAAAGTAGAGGCTTGAAAGTGTAACATAATACCACTTTCGTGGTAAAAATACGTTATGAAATTGTAAAATTCGCATTCCCTTTAAGAACGAACATGAAATTTTCATGGAAACTTTCGTTACAGATTGAAGGGAGCTTTATTGTTTATAACTATTGTATTGATTGGAACTGGCTGGGCCTTCATTAAACACATTTTAAGTGACAAAGATAAGAAAATTTTCATGATAGTCATTCCATTGCAAGTAATGAAGAAATTATTATTTTATTTCGTACTTAATTAAATAGAGAGGATGACATTATTAAATCTCGTTTAATTTGACTATAGGTCCTTGCCAATGTTGCTGAGATTATCATGGAAGAGAGTGAAGAAGGGGAAACTCAACATAATACTTGGCGAGAGGTTTTCATCTTGGTTGACCTCTTATGTTGCGGTGCCATTTTATTTCCAGTTGTCTGGTAATTTCCTAAATCATTTAACCATATTAATTTAATTATACCAGAAGGGAATAATAATTGTTTGAAAATGAAACTAACGTAATCTAGGGACTATTTTTCATTAATTAAGTTGGTCTTACGCTGTGTAGTAGTGCGAATTTTCAGGGTTTTTTCGATGCTGGTATTACTCACTTTACTGTCCTTGATCCATATGGTTTCATTCACTAATTATTCTCATCTGATTACTAAGCTATTTAAAGGGAGGGTGAAGTAGAAAATCAAGTGATTTTTAATCGATTCTTCTACTAATTATAAGACCAGTCTGTATAGTCAAACATTCAGGAATTACTTCCGAATGATTTTAAAATTCAAATTAGGTTCAGATTTTAAGGATAATTTTAAAGAAGGACCATGCTCCGACCAATCAGGTAACGCCCTGACTTTTTGTTATCAAAATTCCCGTGGCACGTTCCGTGTTGAATGAAATTTATCACGAGATTTGATAAAATTCGCGCGCGACGTGATAATCGTGGCGCGAGACACGGAACGTGCCACGAGAATTTTGTTAATAAAAAGGCAAGGCGTTACGCGATTGGTCGGAGGACCTTCTTTAAAATTATCCTTAAAATCTGAACCTAATTTGAATTTTAAAATCACTCGGAAGTATTTCCTGAATGTTTGACTATACAGACTGGTCTTATAATTAGTAGAAAAATCGATTAAAAATCACTTGATTTTCTACTTCACCCTCCCTTTTAAGGCCTTACCCAAAAATGGACCCTATTATTGCCACCACTGAGTTACCCGGTTTCTCTTTTCCATCAAACTTGCTGAGGTTAACGGCAATGAGATAGAGTTACAATTCAGATCGGCTTACCGCGAAACACATTGTTTTTATCAAGAACATTTATCAAAACATGACAGCGGCATCTGTGAGCCTCTAGCGGAACTAATTACAACTTTTACTTTCTTATTTGCAATCAGAAACATCGTTATGATTTTTATTTCATCTAGGGTCAGTAGGCCTAATTTGGAACACTTTTCTTAAAATGGTCATAACTTAAGTTTGTGAGCTTCAAATGAATATTTTAAGGGCTTATTTGGAAGATTGAAAATCCCTCTATCCATATAACACGGCTTTAAGACTCTATCATAAAATCCAGAGAAGATACAAGCATAATTAGACAACCTCATATTTCGCATAATTTATTTTTTCCAAAATGAAGGGAAAGTTCTCCCATGGGTCTCGGGAAATAAGCTTTCACGGCCGATGGGAAAAACATAGGCTTACGAAAACAATTCCATTGAAAACTTCGGATGTTTCTCTTCAAATTAAGCACTGTAAACGCCAGGTTAGGCCTAAAAATTATTGAGAAAACTCGAATTGAAAATATGTCCTCATTTGCCTAAAATGGAACACCCCCGAATCACGGAAATTTACTCTATCTTTTTACATCCATAACTAATGTTTTACTATTTAAAGGACAACAAAAAGACTTTAGAAGATGCATCGATTCATTACCTGTCCAATAATGTTGGTCCCGTAAGCGTAGATTAAAATGCAGAAAACATACGGGAATTATTAGCCCAGTATCCAGATTTAGTCATAAACATGATGCCAATTTTAGTTGATTTAGCATTTTGGCCGAGTGATATTTGGTTTAACTATTCTTCCAAACACCGTATCATGACTCACTTGATGTAAAATGTAGATTCGACAATTTTTCGCCACAAAACATAACAGTTTAGGTTACTTTGATCTAACTTAGTAAATATTTCATTTGAAATACCGTACATAAGCGTTAGAGTGCATTTAATTTAAAATGTTTAACCGTAATGAACATGAGAGCGCGCCAATTTTTGAAGCTTTGAGCAGATGACACTCAGTGCCCTTTAAAATATATGTGCAGGTATAAAATGGCAAGCGTTGGTCGCTAGATGGTCGTAGCATCGCTAACAAATTATATTTGCTTATTATTAGTTACAAAATCTGAGATATTTTCGTATTTAAATTAGGGTGTTCCAAATTAGGACGGGGTGTTCCAAATTAGGACGGGGTGTTCCAATTTAGAACGGGGGCGTTCCAATTTAGGACGGACCGTTCCAAGTTAGGGCTGAAATCGACCTTTTTTAAAACCCATTTTGCAGGAAAAGTACGCGTCTTAGCAATCTGAAAATGGATGCAATCGATCGGGAATAGTTCAAACTTATTGTATTGGTCTGCTTTTTAACTTCAGTAACTTATTTGGTACTGAAAAATCTGACTTTCCAAAGAGCTCGAGAAAGTGTTCCAAGATAGGGCTACTGACCATATTTATTAGATTAAAAAGGACTAGAGTTTTTTTATTTAACTCGCGTATTTTATTTAACACGTTTAAAAAAAACTATCTTGACACTATTTACATTATAGCAGCAGACGGTAATAAAAAAGTTCTTAGGGTGGCGCCACCCGTATTTGATAAAGATTCATGCAAGACAAAAAGTGTATCGCGAATTGTCAGTCTCGAGATCTAACGTTGTTTTTTTTTTTTTTTTGTTTTTCAAATGGAAAGTTTATTTACAACAAATGAGGATAGTCTTAGTTACAATTAATCAGGTACAAATGTGGATAATATTAGTGGCAATTAATCAGGTACGTATGAGGATAATCTTTGGAACAATCAGGATAGTCTTAGTTACAATGAATGAGGTACAAATGTGAAAACTCTTAGTTACAATGAATCAGGTGCAAATGTGGATAATATTAGTGGCAATTAATCAGGTACTCTAGGTTTAATACATAAATTCTATCTCATTGGTTAACAGTAATAATTAGTATAGGGCGCTGTGGGTCAGCTGTTGCATTAGAGCTAGCCACCACCCCTCTATGCATTGTAAAGCGACCCAGTTGTAAATAAGCCACATGCTTTGTGTGGACATCCCTTCGTATATTATTAAACATATTATGTCTTATTAAGCCACTTACATTGTTTTGATTTTCAGGTCTATACGGCATTTGCAGGATTCTTCTCAAACTGATGGAAAAGCTCTGATCAACTTAGAGAAGTTAAAAGTTTTTAGGCATTTTTACGTTATGGTAAGTCTTAATCTGTGAATTAATTGCTTGTGGACGATTTGCTGAATCTTTTATGAGCTTGGCTAAGCTACGCAATAATTTGTTTAATCGACGCCTTATAACTATTGCTTAAAATATTTAAATCCCATAAAATGCTCGTTATACAAACCTAAATAACAATTAAATGTCAGAAAAATTTATATTTTTTAGTAAAATTAAGGGAAATTTATATTTTTTAGTAAAATTAAGGGAAATTTATAATTTTTTAGTAAAATTAAGGGAATTTTTAGTAAAATTAAGGGAAATTTATAATTTTTTAGTAAAATTGAGGGAAATTTATTATTTTTTAGTAAAATTGAGGGAAATTTATTATTTTTTAGTAAAATTAAGGGAAATTTATTATTTTTTAGTAAAATTGAGGGAAATTTATTATTTTTTGGTAAAATTAAGGGAAATTTATTATTTTTTGGTAAAATTAAGGGAAATTTATTATTTTTTAGTAAAATTAAGGGAAATTTATTTTTTTTGAGTAAAATTCAGGAGAAATGTATAATTTTTAGTAAAATTCAGGAAAAATGAAATTTTTAGTAAAATTCGGGTAAATCAGCAACTTTTTTAATGTTGTATAAAGTGCATCTTTGATTTTTGGCATTTTTGAATGATGTTAATTCGCCTTATTCCTATTCAACGCCACTGGCGGAGGGTCTGGAAACTACTCCCATAGACTAAGTAGCTTACGAAGGTTCTCCGAAACACCGCCAGTTGGCTCGAGCGCCGCGCCATCTGGCGAACCTACGTAAGTTACCCAGTCTCTGTGGGAGTAGTTTCCAGTGGCACTGAGTAGGAAAAAGGCCAATTCAATTCAAAATAAATGTCTACATTTGAAATCATAACAATTAATTTGCATTCTAAGCTTCGTATCCTATTTTGAAGTTTAATTTCGTCAGTTTTTACCGACTTTTAAGTGTTCTTTTTTCAGATTGTGTGCTACATTTATTTCACACGTATCATAGTATTTCTTCTTAAAGTAAGAAATTACGTCACACTATTTTTTTTAACATGATTTTAAGCAATGTTGTTTTTAGATAACCGTACCATTTCAATACGAGTGGCTTGACGAGTTTTTCCGCGAAATTGCCACTCTCGTGTTTTTCCTGGTAACAGGATACAAGTTCCGGCCTACTTATAGCAACCCCTATTTTAGGCTATCTCAGGATGATGACCCTCTAGAAATGGAAGAAGTGTAAGTTGCTATTTTTTTTAATAGTTCCGAGGTTATGCTATGCGCAAAACGAGCAATTCATTAATCTACTTCAAATGAGTAATTGGCCCAGTTTCTAATGTGGTGTTTAAGGTTATAGGGCAAAAAACATGGATTAACTAACGCTAGGGATTGTTCGTTCCCCTAAATGATAAAGCATGCATATTCCAAACGCCCCCTAGCAGCAGCTTAAATCCCTAATACGAAGTTATAAGAAAATTGGACCAAATATATAACGTGTCCTATGACGTCAAAATTAAAATCCTGCCTAAATTGGGCGCCGCCATCTTTAAAATCCGCAAGAACAATTCACTTTGAATAGAGATGGCGCTATATATACATCCGTTTTGATCCGATAAATTGGGGGAATGAAGAGGGGAATCAAGGAATAATTCGGAACATGTAGTTGGCGATAGCAAGACATGGGAAACACGGTTAGTGAACAATCCCTAGCGTTAGTTAATCCATGGGCGAAATAACGTATTAAAAACATCAGGTAATCGCGTCATGAAAATTGTATATGTTGCGGAGATTATTGCCTCTGCTACAGGAGGAACTGTACTACTTCAGGTATCTAGATTATGTTTTCCCTCTACCATGATGGAAATTGATATAAGACCAACTTCTGAAGAGAATGCTTTTTATATGATACTCTTCTCCACACCCTTAATGGCATCTAACTCAAACTTACGTGAAGGGAGTAGAGCCAAAAGATTAAATAGGCCCTCTACTAAAAAAAAGCTAGACCTTACTTGTCCATAAGAAAGGAGTATCCGAGTATGTATTTTGACCCCTCCCTCCAAACCTAGGCGAGCCCACGTAAACAATAAAGATGGCCGCGAGCTACGAACGTTCAGGAGGGTTAAGCCTCGGTCTTTTGTGTATCGAGTCCGAGTTACGGGAGTTTCTCAAGCGTTTGCAAATCTTATTTAAATTTTTATTTTTACTATTATTTCTATTTATATTAACTATAATATGGAAAATATTCAAGAATTAAGCCGGGAAAGAAGAAAACGACGCCTTCTTTAAAACACGTGACGCCAGAGATTGTTTACATTGGCTCGGTATTCGCGAAAGTTGTGCGCGGAGCACTAGTACGCTTATGTCTAGGCCCTAGAGGCCTAGTCTTTACTCCTACAATACACATCCGTGATAGGCCTTTCCTATAATGGGGGTAGTAAAACTGTGCCAGTCCAGAAAGATCATATAATTTTGTTTAAAAAAGGACTAGCACTGTTTCACTATTTTGTGTTCCTTAAACTTTGTAGTCTGGCAGCTCTGTTACCAAGATTTTTTGGTTACTTTGCTTTGGTCATGGTGACGACTAAGACCTAGGCTAGCACCTTTTTATTTTCCTAACCTCAGGCTCATGCGCGCAAATGCCGAAGTGTGTACCTTATTCTAATGTTAGGAAAGGATTTAAAATATCTATGGTGGTATAACTAGTTAAATATCAACAGCAGTTATAAAACCAAGGCCTAACTTTTAGGGCCGTCTACTAGACCGATGAGGAACAATTCGTTCAGTTATATAAATCGGTTACATAGATAAGACGCACTGTCCGCGTTCAATGTCTGGCAGACCTGCTGTAGGAAGAGTACAAGTTTCCAATTTTTGGCGGAAAACGTGGGGGATGGAAATATGGCGGATAGATGGAAAGGCCTATTTCTGATAGGTATATTCAAGATGTTATTCTTCACATAAAGAGAGAACGTTCGAGTCATTGTAATCCGCTTCCATGAAGTCAGAGTTATCTTTTTTTTCTGGGAAAATCCTATTTAAAGTCGGTTTAGCGCGCCACCTACTAACCGCAAGTTACTGAATAAAATCTTAAATGGACGCGGTCAGTAGCGAGAGAGTCGGTCTAGGCAACAAGTCGAAAGAAACTATTGGCAACAATGTTATGTGTTAGATTAATAACATCGGATCGGCCTAATTTAAAATATATTTATTATCAATTTGGATAATGACAGATAAAAATAATGTGGATTTTATAGGCCTGTGCGAGTACCCGGTACCCGACAATTACCCGGTCGAGGATCTACCATCAATCCGAAAACTTAATTTCTTAATACCCGAAACTATTCGAATATTTAAATTTTTCCTCTCATTACCCGTGACAAGGGTTAGGACAATGGGGTACTGGTTTGGCCATGTTTGGCGCTCAGGCGGAGGGGTAAGGCGTGCCTAAAACCACCTGTGAGGGCGCCAGACGCCTGGCTTTCTTTCTTTTTCCAACTGGAACTGGCCAAAGCCATGAGTTTAGGAAAGAACAAAATGATACAGCCAGACAGAAATTCATGGAAGAACTTTTGCTACCCGAAAAGCACCCAAATAAAGGTAGTTTTGTTAGGCCTAATTATTCGAGTACCCGTTAGAAATCCGGGTATCCGACCTAATACCCGATTGAAATTTTTTCAACAACCTTTACCCGACCCAAATTAAGAAATTCCCTCCCCGCACAGACCTAGGATTTTATGTTAAAATATGGCCTGAAGTTTAAAACGTAAGCCTTGGTTGTTCTGGCACTTTAGGAAAACAATAGTGGCATTTCCTTGTTATAATAATCGAATAACCATGGATAAAGAATGCGCGTGAGGAAATTTGTTTTCACTCTATAGGATCGGCAACTCCCTATCTCGAAGGACATCTTATTCTGTATATACTCTGTTACAACATCGGTTGTCACCACGCGCAAAGCTAGATCTCTATTTAACGTACCTTTGTTCGTGCTGTCAAGAGACAAAAAACTTCAGAATCTTCAGGATTTAAAATATCCGCGAGTTTTTTAGCTCGAGTGCACGGACCTCTAGGCCTTAGTTTCAAATACGTGTGAAATTACCTACAGCCTACTACACGTATTTGAAACTAAGGCCTAGAGGTCCGTGCACTCGAGCTAAAAAACTCGCGGATATTTTAAATCCTGAAGATTCTGAACGTTTTTGTCTCTTGACAGCACGTACAAAGCTAAGTTCCATAGAGATCTAGCTTTGCGCGTGCTGGCAACCGATGTTGTTACAGAGTATATACAGAATAAGCTGTCGTTCGAGATAGGGAGTTGCCGATCCTATAGCGTGAAAACAAATTTCCGCACGCACATTCTTTATCCATGGTGTTAGTATATTGAAAAATGGCAGGATTTTTTCAGGGAGGGGCTTAATTGGGTAGTACTTGATGTTAAACTCAAACGTTCTCTTTACGTGAATGAGATCTTGGTATATTATATTATCTTAGGACTAATGCCATGTTATTACACCATACATTCAATGATGGAATGACATTCTTTTGAGAAATATCCCAAAAACCATTTCAACATGCCTTGGTAATGCCAAACCGCGCTCAACAAAGCATATAAAAATATTTCAGTATTGGCTTGCAAGTTTTGCAGGAACACTGAAACATGGTTCATACAAACCTTGAAGACCGTGAAAACCTGGAAAAATCAGGGAAATAAATAGTTGACAAAAACCTCAGGGGAAATTTGCGTCAAACAGGGGCCGAGTGATTAAGCAAAATGTTCATAAACATACCCTCCATAGGATTAAAATTATACTATGCTTTGGAGGCTCATAACTCTGGTTATATTAGAGATACGGGGATGTACTTTGATTATGTAATAGTCATATTTGCCCCCCTCCCCCGCCTCCTTCGTTAACATTTGCTTTATAGGATACTCCATATACGGGAAAAACCCTGAAAATTCAGGTAAGTATATGGGGGAAAAAACTGGAAATCTCAGGGAAATTTGTTTTCCAAAAGTTGTATGAACCCTGTGAAATAAATTTTGGTAAATAATACCAGAAGGGGATAATGGAAGAAGGATGAAACTCTGTATCCTCTTAATGCTTTAGTTATGTAACGTCATTCTTCCCAGGCTCACCCTTTTAGTTTGCTTTCCTGCTCATCAAACTACAAATAGGCATCGCACCGTAAGGTGAATTCCATAGTTGTTTGGTACTAAATCCCCAACAATCAACCCACAAACCCATTCTTGGGGTGGGACAAAAATCCACCAGCGCGTCTTGTCAAATATTTAAACGCTAATAGAGTAATGATGAGGGAACTATTTATCGTGTATGTGATTCGGTTTAGTAAACTTGCTCCAAATATTACGATGTTGGGAAGAATGAAGTTACACTTACCCCGCTACCAGAAGTATATAATACTTCTCTTCGAGAGAAGTGTACCACAAAGCGGAGTAAGTGTAACGTCACTCTTCCCAACATCGGAACATTTGGAGCAAGGTTACTAAACCGAATCACATACACGATAAATAGTTCCCTCATAATTGCTCTATTAGGGCTTAAATATTTGGCAATACGCGCTTGTGCACTTTGTCTCACGTCAAGACGAGGTTTGTGGGATGATTGCTGGGGATTTAGTGCCAAACAATACGGTGCGATGCCCATTTGTAGTTTGATGAGCGGGAAAGCAAACTAAAAGGGTGAGCCTGGGAAGAATGACGTTACATAACTAAAGCATTAAGAGGATACAGAGTGTCATCCTTCTTCTATTATCCCCTTCTGATAATACCCATAGATTTCGTGAAAACGAGATGTGGTGGCGTGTTTTAGAACAGCGCTTCTCAAACTGTGGTCCGTGGACCGGCACCGGTCCGCGGGCATGCGGCTGCCGGTCCGCAGGCAAGCGCCGGCAGAATCTGCCTTTCCCTGGTATAAATGGCCTTTTCTCTGTTTCTACTCCCTCTTTATATTAGTAAAGATAAAAAAGACCAAGGTCGTATTTATCTTCTTTAATTTTCATCTTAACGGATCACGTGCGCCGAGTTAAGTGCGCGCGAGTTAGAGTTCGGACTGTTCCATTATAGTTACCTTCCCTCTACCCTTTCTGACCTAACCCCTTTAGTTAAAGTTGAATTGGCCGCGGTTTTTTTTGGAAGAACCCCGCTAGGTGTCACCAAGTGCAGACTAATGAGAGGCGTGCCCGAGAAATATCTTTTTCATAAGATCTCTGCGACCCAACGTGCATTATTTTAGCATATTTAGCTTATTCAATATTTGAAATTTAAGCGTTTTCCGTTATATCTGTACTAATTTTTATACCGTAAGTACCCATTCTGTTAAAAAATATATAGTTTCAAATAAAATTGAACATCAATTTTGTTGTTGGAAAATAGTTCACAGTTTTTGGTAAGGTATGGCGAAAAGAGGCCTCCTGGCTCATCCTTCCCATTAAGTTGTAATCTCATAACATTGGTTTTCACACGTATATAAATAAACTACTTATTTCTTTACCATTTTTTCATTCGTTAAACTTGGAAAATTTCCATTTATAGCAAACAAAAAATATATCTGGTCCGTCATACATAGTTGAAAAAAAAACCGGTCCGCAATGTTAAAAAGTTTGAGAAGCGCTGTTTTAGAAGACATTTAGTATTATATTAGTATTAGTATTAAGATTGCTAAAACTAATTAAAACTGATCTTTTATAGCGTTACCCAGTCTGGTCTCACTGAGCAAGTGTATAAAACCAGACGATCATCTGTCAAAGAAGGAGCTTCACCAAACACGACTACTAAACGCGAGAGCAGTCACGAGTACGACTGACATTGATATGACAAGGAGAATCTTGAATTAAATCTACTCTACTGACTCTTTATCATTTATTTCTTATTGAAAAATTAGAATATGTCAAAAATATGTCATATCTATTAATAATTAAAATCTAGCACTAATAAAACATAACAATAGTATCTTTTTTTAAGCATTGAAGTGTTTTTCACTAAGCGACCAGCGACAGCTTCGAAGAGCTTAATTGTAGAAAAGAAATTTAAATGTTAAGGTTTTAATTAATAAATTAGCGTATCTTTAATAATCCCGGAATCATTAAATATATTTAAATTAAGGAATGTTAAATAATGATTACTATTCCTCGTGGCATTGTGTTATTTATTGTTTTGCCTCTTCAGGGCTAAATTTGTGCCGTAAAATGTTTTGTACTGACAATTTTAAGTTTAGCGTTGATTAATTTTAAGAAAGTATTCGCACATTCCTAATTATTCTAATATTTAAATAGATACAGTGTAATGTGAATAATTTTGATTTTGGTACAATAAATATTGCTGAAAAGGTGTTTTTTTTTTTCCTTTTCTTTTTTTTTTTTTTTTCCTTTTCATTTTTTTTTTTCCTTTCTTTTTTTTTTTCCTTGTCTTTATTTTTTTCTCCTTTTCTTTTTTTTTTTCCTTTTCTTTTTTTGTTTTTTTTTTCCTTTTCTTTTTCTTTTTTGTTTTTTCCTTTTCTTTGTTTTTTTTTTCTTTCCGTTTCTTTTTTTTTTTTTTCCTTTTATTTTTTTTTTTTTTTTTTCCTTTTCTCAAAATTTTCAGTTTAGAATTTATCATGGCTGTGCGGGTTCAGATTTTTGGGTGTCGGGTAAATTTCAGGTAATAGAAAATTTTACCCGCGGGCATCGGGTCCAATTTTCAATTACCTGTCGGGTCCTCGGGTCCTTCAAAATCCCCAAAATTTGCTAGATTTCAAAGCTGAGTCATTATCCCATGTGATGTAATTCTTTAAACAATATTAATTAATAACTTGTTACTTATTAAATTATTTAATTATGAAAGGCAGAAGTATTGAAACATGCGTGATAACGTCATGAACTGGACCCTTGGGGATCTTGTCACACTCGGCGGGTATTGGCAAAGGCTTAAGCCTTTGGGACTAGGGTACCCGTTCGGGTCCTAAAAAATATGTTTCGGGTCGGGTCCGGGCCCGAAGACGGGTACCCGCACACCCCTGATTCATGGATTAACTAATGCTAGGGATTTTTCATTCCCCCCAAAAAGATAACGTAAGCATGTTCCAAAGGCCATACTAGCAGCAGCTACTATCCCTAACAGGAAACTATAAGAAAATTGGGCCAAATATCACGTGTCCTGTGACTTAAAACATAAGTACGATATGGTAATTATGCTTAAAAATTAGAATCCTGCCTAACTTGGGCGCCGCCATCTATAAAATCCGCAAAAACTATTTATTTTGCCTGGAGATGGTGCCATATCTACATCCGTTTTGGTCCAGTAAATTGGGGGAATGAAGAGGGGAATCAAGGAAAAATTCGGAACATGTAGTTGGCGATAGCAAGACATGGGAAACACGGTTAGTGAACAATCCCTAGTGTTAGTTAATCCATGCCTGATTAGTACCAATATTATCAAATTGGCATATATCATGCTCCGAACATTTGACTAAGTTGAGAGGTCACGCACCCTTGTTTATAATAATCTTATTGCGCATAATAATAATAATAATTTTAAAAGGTTTTACGTGTTATTAACTTAATTGCACACATAGGAGAGTTTCTAACCTACTCTTATTTTACAAGCCCTCTCCAAGAGAGAACGAATTGAAATAGGACCGGTTCGAGCTGTGCTGAGTGAGCTCCCAGACGGAGGGAGGAATTAGAGAGCTGCACGGAACGGATTTTTTTCCGTTTTCCGCGGAGTCCGTTCCGTTCCGCCGGCTTAAAACGGAATCGGAAGAAAGAAAGATCTATATAACGGAAACGGATCGGAAACGGAAGAGCTAATGGAGGAGTTGTGGAAACGGAACGGAAACGGAAAAGCTAATGAACGATTTTATGGAAACTGAACGGAAGCGGAAAAGCTAATGAACGATTTTGTGGAAACGGATCGGAAACGGAAGAGCTAATGAAGGATTTGTGGAAACGGAACGGAAACGGATGAGCTAATGAACGATTTTATGGAAACGGAACGGAAACAGGAAAAAAATGTGTTATGGTTAAGGCATGGATAAAGAATACCCGTGAGGAGTTTTCACTCTACAGGATAGGCAACTCCCTATCTCGAACGACAGCTTATTCTGTATATACTCTATTACAGCATCGGTTTTCAGCAAGCGCAAAGCTAGGTCTCTATGTAACCTAACTCTGTATGTGATGTCACGAGACGAAAAACTTCAGGATTTAATGTATCCGCGAGTTTTTTTAGCACGAGTGTAAGGACCTCAAGGCCTTAGTTTCCGATGCGTGTGAAATTGCCTACAGCCTACTGCACGTATTTGAATCTAAGGCCTGAGGTTTTTCGTCTCTTGTCAGCGCGCACAAAGCTAGGTTACATAGAGACCTAGCAATGCGCGTGCTGATAACCGATCTTGTAACAGCGTATGTACAGAATAAGCTGTCCTTCGAGATAGGGAGTTGCCTATCCTATAGCGTGAAAAGAAATTTCCTCACGCACATTTTTTATACACGGTTAAGGAATTGATTAGGATCGGACACAGATCTTTGTTCTCTGCAGCTCTCTAGTGAGCTGCACCGAAAGGAATTTTTTCCGTTTACCTCGGAGTCCGTTCCGTTCCGCCGGATTAAAACGGAAACAGAACGGAAACGGAAGAGCTAATGAAGGAGTTGTGGAAATGGAACGGAAACGGAAAAGCTAATGAACGATTTTATGGAAACGGAAAAGCTAATGAACGATTTTATGGAAACGGAACGGAAGTGGAAAAGCTAATGAACGATTTTGTGGAAACGGAACGGAAACGGTATAGCTAATGAAGGAGTTTCGGAAACGGAACGGAAAAAGGAAAAAAATATCTTATGGCTACGGAATTGAAACGGATCGGACACAGATATTTTGTTCTCTGCAGCTCTCTAGGAGGAATGGGATATAAAAGCGGTAAGAGCGGACGAGGACTCTATAGACACGCGCTTTGGCAATTTTGCAAACAGATCACTCACTTGGTTTCTTTTTAGCTTAAAGGTATCGATGTGACTAATAACTTTACCCAAGTAGTAGTGGTAGTAGTAGTAATGAAATAAATAAATAATTCTCGTTGGCAAGCAGCTCCCCCTTGACCGGTATATCAAGGGATATTTCACTAGATGTATATTTATTATAGTAGGGGTAGCGAGAGTAAACGATGTGGCTTAATTATGGGCTAGACCATCTTGTTCTTTACACTTTTGGCAATTAGCCTTATTCCTGATCAGCGTCACCTAATCATAGTGGCGGCTTTGAGAACTACTGTAATCGGCAAGCCAATCAGATGTCGCTAAAATCAGGTGACGTCACTGACGGGCACTCTCGGGGTCTTAGCAAAAATGACGTCACAGATTTTATCGACATCTGGTTGGTTTGCCAATTACAGTAGTTCTCAAAGTCGCCGCTATGGTTAGGTGGCGCTGATCAGGAATAAGGCTAATTGGAATGTTTTTTACCAATGGGAAAGCTGGCAAGATATGTACCCATTGAGATACAAGAGGAACAGTTGAATTTTCGGTGTTGAACACGAACCCGTTCGCGTGTGTGATGGGGTGAATAACTGGTGGAGCCGCTACACGCGGGGAGGTAAGTAAAATATTACAAACCCCATCATAACACTCGAAGTTAAACAGCGTCGAGCGCGGTCAGTACTTTGGGAGGTAGACAACCCGGGTTCGAATCCTACCGGGGGTCTACGACAATTGGGAGCGTGACAAGTTAACTTGGAGCGTTGAAAATTTGGGTGTCCGACAATTGGGAGAATTTGAAATTGGGTGGCAATGAAAGAAACCGATAGATAGAGCGTCAATTTGGTGAATGGAAAATTAATTTTCAAAAAATAAATAATTGTTGAGAAACAAAACCTAACTGAACTAAACCTAATCCGAAGATATATTCAGTCTTAGCACTGAAGCCATAATTTTGACTTTGGAAAATAATTTTTATTAAAAAAATCTAAAAGCTTGAATTTTTTAGAATTATAAAACACGTCAAAACACATGTCTCATTAAAATTTCAGGTCATTTGGATCAATAGGGCAGAGGATCTGGCCAAAAAAACCTACATCCCTCATAGAACGTAATGATAATTTTCGATTCAATAGAATTTTCTTCAAATTCTATGGGGTACGTTCAGTAACGAAAATCTCAAAGAAATCGCTGTTTTCTTGATGTTTGGTTGATGGGCTCGAGACGTCACAGTGATGTAAAAGGTTGTTGAACGGAAAAGTGACATTTTGAAGTTAGCGCTGCTTTCGAAAATGGAGTTGGGGAAGCGTCTTACTGAAGTTACAGGCCCTCAAAACGCTACGAGGCGCAAATGGCTCTTTTCAATTATTAACGAGCTCGCAAATATTGAAATTGTTTAAGAAAATTATGTCCATGTTTTTTCGGTTTGGGTCGCCATGCCGCGCGGTTTGCACCATTGTTCTGAGGTGGCAGGCACTGTCAAGAAGAAACGTAAGAAAAAGCCGGTCGCTGGACCAGCATCAGTAAAGAAAAAACTGGTAGAACCGCATCCCCGCGCTGAGGACAGCGAAGAGATGGACGAATCCGAGGAACCGATATCAGAAAACGAATCAGACGACGAAAACACCCAAGAAAGACCGACTTTAAATGAACAAGGCGAGCAAATCAAAAACACACCGTCTTCTGGAACAACAAATGAAAACGGAAAGCTAAGCCTTGGCCACCAACTTCAAGGAAAAGAAAACCCAATACAAACGACAACGACCAAAACGCAAGAGGACAGGGCCCCGGTAAGCCCACTAATATTCCAACCGAATATATTCAGGACCCACCCACTTGGAGAAACAGGGAACAAGGAGGAGAAAACATTTCATGATATCCCTTTCCCCCACTTATGTCAACGGATTGAAAAACTTGTCGGAGAATTGAAAGACCTAAGGGTACTAAGAGGAGGAGCCTTGCTACTAGTACCAAACACTCAAGAACAACGGGACACACTCAGCACGTGGAAACACGTCGACAATCTAAAGTTCACAGTGACACAACCGGGATCTAAAGGGGACGAAGGTACGAAAGGAATCATAAAAAACGTCCCACTCGAATACTCCGATGAGACAATAAAAGAGGCCTTACTCCAGAAAGGCTACCTGATTGAGTCGGTGAAGCGAATGGGCCCGACCAGTACGTTCTACCTTCTCCACTTTCAACAACAGCAGCTACCACAAGAGGTGCGCTTCTTTTACAGAAATTACCCCTTGACGCCCTATGAACGCAGACCCTGGCAATGCAAAAACTGCAAACGCTTTGGTCACCCAGCAAAATATTGCCGCTCAGCTTTCAGATGTAACACCTGTGGCGACTCCCACGAAAATAAGACTGACTGTCAGAAACCCGTTACTTGCCCGAATTGCAAAGGTCCACACACTGCCAGCACCCATTCTTGCCCCAGGCGCTTAAAAGAAATCCAAATTCTACGAATTCAACAAAAAGAACATATCCCCAAATACGAAGCCGCAAACCGAGTTCAGCAACAAACAAAGAAAACAACCTACTCTTCGGTAGCACAACGAGCTCTTCCCAAAGGACCCACCCCGGCACTCACGTCTAAGAGTCCCCATACAGCCATCGGGACCCCCTCCACCTTGTCTACATCTCCCCCTGAAAAGATAGCGCCGCTCTTGGCGGAACTCCTGCTGACTTTTATCCAAAATTTCGAGAAGAACTACGACATTAGCGCTCTAATAACTCTAATGATCAACAGGCTAATGCACACCTCACTCACACGTCAGGACATAGATCCCCTCATCCCGACCAAGGTCAAACAGAGCTTTACCTCCCTGTACAAGGATGAGGCCACCCCCCAATGATCTAAAAATCTTACAATGGAACATACGTAGCATCCGGGCCAACATTGGCGATCTAACGATGCTAATACAACAAGAAACACCTGACATTTTAACTTTACAAGAAACCTGGTTAACATCCGATAAAAAAGCACCCGATTTTGGTCTGTACCAAGTCTTTAGACAGGACAGGCCACACACACCTGGTACTTCCCTCCACCTCGGGGGAGGGGGGGGTAGCTATCCTCGCGAAGAAAGATCTCACACCAAAGCGTAAGAACATGGCGTTCCCGAATCAAATGGAAGGCATCACAATAACAATTACTTGGAACAACCGACACGTGGAGATTATCTCGACATACGACCCCAAAGGACGCACGGACCTAAACGGCCTCCAGTCGTTACATGACCAGATACAACACCCGTTCCTTCTATGTGGGGACTTTAATGGGCGCCACCCAAACTGGGGAGACACCAACACGAACTCCCAAGGTCACACTCTGGCGACATGGATGGATACCACGCCGAATCTGGTGCTTCACAACACAGGACATTACACCCGCTACTCGACCTCGGCGTCTCCTTCAGTACTCGACCTCACCTTCACCGACACAACCCTCGCCCCGGGAGTGCACTGGACGCCCTTACAAAAGGGGGGCAGCGATCATCTCCCCATCCTAATAACTATTCCACACCGCGATTGTCGGGGAAGGGTCCCTCTCCTACAACAATCACCCCTACCCACATATACGCCCCTAAACTGGGGAAAATTCGAAGCAAGGGCCTTAGAACAAACCAAGAACACAGCTCAGGAGCCCTGGAGCTACGAAGAGGTCATCGCAGCCCTTCGCACCTGTGCTGAAGATAGCACATTGCACAGGACCTACCCCAGAGGACACAATACCCCCAAGCTCCCACCATGGTGGTCCATCAAGTTATCCCACTTACACCAGAAAATGAATTGGCACAGGAACCGGTACAGCACACAACACAATAAAAACGATTTAATTGCCTATAAGAAATTCCGTGCTCTTTTCCGAAAACAACTCAAGAAACAGCGCAGATCAGGTTGGCAGAAGTTTTGCACGCATCTAAGTGCCCAAAGCCCAGTGGCGAGAGTCTGGAAGGGGCTGAAATGGGCAACCACGAATGCGGCTACGCGCCAACAGATTACCCCTACCACCACAGATGCCCTGCTGGCAGAAAACCTCGCCGATTACTACCACTCAGTATATTTTAAAGAACCTCCCTTACTGCAGCCGAACACAGGGGGAGAGTACGAAGAATATAATGCGCCGATAACCCCACAGGAGTATCGACTCGGAGTACAACATCTAAAGAACACTGCCGCAGGTGGGGATGGGGTGTCAAACAAAATGCTGGCGACCCTCCCCTGGGAATTTCATCAGAAAATCCTCAACATGTTTAACCACCATTGGACCACACACCTATATCCGCGCCATTGGAATGACGCGATCATAGTCCCCTTCCTGAAGCCGAATAAAACGAAGGAAAACCCGTCCCACTATAGGCCTATAGCGCTCCTTCCAACCCTGAAGAAATTGATGGACAAAATCGTCAACAGACGTTTACAACATTTCTTAGAAGACACCCAAGCACTCAACCCTTTTCAGACGGGCTTCAGGAAAGGGAGAAACACTACCGACAACATCTTACGCCTAACGGAAGCGGCAAGGGAAGCTCTGGAACAGGGAAACTACATGGGAATGGTTTTTCTGGATATAAAAGATGCTTTTGGGAACGTCCCTCCAGGACGATTACTTCAAAGACTGACGGAACTACACTGCCACGGAAACATGTGGCATTGGATTAGCAACTTCCTCCTAGACAGAGAAGTACAGGTTCGCCTAAATGAGACAGTCTCCTCCACTCGAAGGCTGAACTATGGCGTGCCACAAGGGAGCCCCCTAAGCCCGACCCTCTTCCTGATCGCAATAAATGATATTGGACGGGACTTCTCCCCCAATTGCGAATACGGCCTACACGCAGATGACATCGCGATATGGACCTCCTCTCCCAATCTGACCACGACCACAAGGATCCTACAAGACCATCTAAATCTCGTAGCAGCAACCCTCGAACAATGGACCTTACCGATACAATACGAAAAATGCGAATCAGTACTCTGCACTAGAAGAAGAGGCCCACCCGAGGAGCTCCCACTACACATTGACGGGAACCCCGTCAGTGGAACTGTCGCATACAAATATCTCGGACTATGGATTGACAGGAGGCTCACATGGAAAACTCATATACAGAACGTAATACAGAAGTGCCGGAAGCGCACAAATGTCCTAAAAGCAGTGACGGGACTCCGGTGGGGCATGACGCGGAAAATAGGTAAAATGATCTACACCCAAATGATCCGATCCACGATGGATTACGGAGCCACAGTATACGGCGCGGCAAGCCGTACCCAACTACAGCAGCTGGACAAGATACAAAACAGTGCCCTACGGATCATACTAGGGACACCACGAAGCACAAGCATTTCGGCAATGGAAACCGAGCTGGGTATTCTCCCACTGTCGGAAAGACGACAAAGACTAGACTTAGACTTATTAGCTCGGAAGATGGGAACAGAGACGAACCAGGACTGGATCCACGTAACCAGGCCACAGAAGTACCTCCTACCGCCGGAAAGACGGACCCTGAAGGAGCGCCTGCAAAACCTTTACTACAGCCTCCCCAAGGACCTTTTAACACCAAACCCGCTTTCTCAGCCGATAACTATAGACGCCAGACCCCCAGCCCCATGGAGACCCTTCGCCCCAAAAATATACAACATCGACCAACCAAGCTCCAGAAAAGAGGTTACACCGGCCCAACTCCTACAAAACTACCGGCGGGAACTCGTATCCGCATCTACGAATGCCGACACCCTACTGATCTACACGGACGCCTCCTACAGACCCGGGGCGACTAAAAGCGGCCTGGGGATCATTATAGAATCTTTTAACCTCACGCTAACGAAGACGATAAACGGACACCACGACATCACCCAAGGAGAACTAACGGCCCTACATCTAGCCATCTCCGAAGCAAGGGCCTTTCCCCACACGCACGTACTCCTCGCCACGGACTCACAAGCAGCCCTCAAACTCCTAGGGCAGGTCCTCCCGGACAACCACTTAGTACGCACGATCCAGCACCAAATTGCGGCGAGTGCTCAAGTGACGACGTTTATATGGAGCCCAGGGCACATAGGTATAGCCGGCAATGAAAGAGCAGATCGGGCGGCGAAATTGGCGTTCGAAAAGGAAAACGAACACCCGGACTACTGGCTCCCCTACTCCACCACAACGCTTAAAAGACTATTTCGTCACCACCGGCACTCAAAACTGCTCACAGAATGGAGGGGAACCCGAGAAGGAGTGATACAAAAGGAATGGCGCACCGACCCCTACAACGACAAAATTTCAAAACTAAAACTTACGAGAGGCCAAGAAACCTGTATATCCAGGCTACATTGCAGACGGTGGATGACGGGAGACTACTTACATAAAATAGGAAAACTCGCATGCCCAAACTGCCCCATTTGTAGGGTCATAGAGGACGCTGAACACGTATTGTGCCACTGCCCACTATATGAAACACACAGACAATCGTTGCGCCGCCATAACCCCAACAAACAGGTTACCTTAAAAAATATATTACACAACACCATGAACGGCGACGCAAAAACTATACGGACGATCACATGCCTATGGGCAGCGTATGAAAAAACATCCCGTCGTTGGTGACGTAATAGCAAAAGGGCTATAAAACGTAGAGGCAAACCAGTTTCAAACTCAGACGGGAACGATGGCGGAACAAGGCTCCTCGGTGCCAATCCAATATCAACGTTTGTCCCAAGCTGCCACAACCCCAGAGAGAGGTCGCTCTGGAAATGGCGTCCTGACCCTACACAGCGCCGAAACCACCAGAATCGCCCCACATAACAGAGTTGCCGTGGATACAGCGTTAGCTTTTGCGATCCCGGAAGGACACGTCGGCAAGTTACTCGGATTACACCATCTCATGGTCCAGGGATGTCATCTAGGAGGAGGAGTAATCGATGCAGACTACAGAGGACAGGTCAAAGTGATTCTCTTCAACCTAGCTCAGACGGAGCTTCATATAACCCAAGGGGACGCAATAGCGCACATGGTCATCACACCATGCTACACGGGACCGGTGGACGAGGCCCCCACATTGCCACCAACAGACAGAGGCGAGGGAGGCTTTGGCTCCACGGGCCGCTGAAACTAGGGACCGAGCCGATCTCCTCTAACCACTACCAAAAACAAAAGACCCCCACTGCACTTGCACACCAACATGAGAAGAAAAAAAAAAAAAAAAAAAAAAACCCAATGCCATGTAAACGGAAAAAAAAAAGAAGAAAAAAAAAAAAAAAAAAAAAAAAAAACTTTGTACTTAAAACACCACGCTGTAACCTATAAAGACGGGCCCGAGGCAGGCGCAAAGCCATGAGTCCGTATAGCCCACATGGTCCATAATTTTTTAATAAAAAAAAAAAAAAAAATTATGTCCATTTGAATGGTAGAAGTAGTTTTGTAAAGAAAACTAATACAATTACTGTAAGAATAGCATTATTGGAATTTAATTTTTAAATCCCGCGCCAACTTTTCGTCTGTCTAGTGTCCAACAGTCAAGCGCTACGTCACGCCATCAAAAAAACCATCGATTTTTTTTTGATGAGCAAGCGCTGAGCATCATGACGTCAAAACCGGAAACGCGAAAAAGCGCACAGCAGTCTGGGAAATAGCACACTTCCTCTGGTCCAAAACCAGTTTATTAATTGCTTGGACTAGTTTTTTAATTCAAGAAGTGGGGGTTATTGGTCCTCAGGACCAGTTTATTAATTGCAAATCTATAGGAGAACAAAGGCTGGGACCAGTCCGGAGACCAGTTAATTATTTCGGGGACTAGGGGGGTCACTGGTCCCAAGGACTAGTTTAAAAAATATCCTTATTTCCCAGACTGGCGCACAGTAGGGAAAATCAGACATCGCTTAGTAAGCGCTGTCATCAAAGAGGGCTACTGAACGTACCCCGAAGGAGAACAAAGGCGGGGACCAGTTTATTATTTAGGACACTAGGGGATCACTGGTCCCCCCCTTGGGCCCATTTAGTTGAGAAAACTAGCAATTTTCCCAACTCAATTAATGCCCGGGCCCAATTACTAGTTTAAAAAATATCCTTATTTCCCAGACTGGTACCTATGGCTAGTTTAGAAAAATCCTTATTTCCAAGACTGCTTGTATTCTTTCGTCGTCTGCTGTTTCAAATTGAACTTAAAAAATGGAGTAACAAACTAAGAAACAACTCGGTTTAGCAACTGTTCTAAACTCAAATTGGATTTATAAAGGTTATTAATTATTTTATTTTGTTTATAGAAGTTATATAAATGTTTATTAATGCCATTAATTTTACTTACATAACCTTTTTTATCCTTAGTAGACTGAGGAATCATCATGAAGACTGTTGACAAAGTTCAGGAAGCTACCAGACAATTCAAGTTGTCCCACCAAACCCTGTGTATCACTAACATAAACTTCATGCGACAGTCTGTGATTGGGTTTGTCGAATTACACGTTCTTCCTATGCGACACGATCTTCGCAAAATAAAGCTAAACTGTAAGCAGTGCAGAATATATCGAGTGGCTATCAACGATACGTATGAAGCGCAGTTCACCTACAACGATCCAACTTTGGATATTAGTCAAGGAGAAAATAAACAAAAAAGTTTGGAATCTTTTTCAAGCGATCATCTGCGCGCGGTTAATTCTGTCGATTCTGATCAAGCCAATGGCGAATTATGTATTCGTTTACCGAGCGAAGTTTTCCACCTAATTTCTGAGACGAAGCAAATTCGAATTGGGATTGAGTGGCTTAACTCTACATTCGCTCGAAAAACCCGCAGGAGGGTTGCATTTTGTCGTTCCTGATATTGATGGCTCGTTGCAAGAGAAAGCTACTCATATGTTCACTTATGGTTACAAGAATTCGTCAAGAATGTGGTTCCCTTGCGTTGATTCTTATTCCGAGCCTTGTACTTGGAAAATGGAATTTACCGTAGATTCTACTATGGTGGCCGTATCGTGTGGCGATCTTGTCGAAACTGTATTTACGCCAGACTTGAAAAAGAAAACCTACCACTACAGTTTAAATATACCAACCTCCGCGCCTAATATTGGTTTAGCCGTTGGAACATTTGAAATCTTAGTGGATCCGTACATGCACGAAGTTACGCATTTCTGTTTGCCCCATCTGTTACCAATCTTGAAAACCACTACCGCCTTTTTGCACGAGGGCTTCGAATTTTACGAAGAGCTGCTATCGAGTCGATACCCATATTCTTGTTATAAACAAGTGTTTGTAGATGAAGGTTACGATGATGGTTGCCCTTACGCAACAATGACGATACTTTCGACCAACCTGTTGCACTCTAAACATATAATTGACCAAGCGTATTTATCCAGAAAGATAATGGCCCATTGTTTGGCTGAACAGTTCTTCGGGTGTTATATAACCATGTGTTCGTGGTCGGACTTTTGGCTGCCTCAAGGAATATCGACGTATCTCGCTAGTCAGTATTACAAAAAAGCATTCGGTAACAACGAATATCGTCATTGGGTGCATAATGATTTGGAAGACATAATTGCGTACGAACAAAAGCACGGAAGCGTAATATTAGATTGCAGCGGGCCACCAGTTCCCCCAACTCCTTTGCAGCCTGCTCATCAAAAAGAAACTGGATTTTATTTCCCTACGAAACATCTGCAGACAACATCACCGTTTTACAATGAAATACTAACAAAAAAAGCCCACCTAATTGTTAGAATGTTGGAAGATCGTATTGGTCGCGAACTTATCTTGCAAGTCTTCAACAAACTACTTTCTCTCGCTGGTTCAGCGGCGCAGCAAAAGGTTACTAGTAACAATTGGTATAACATGTTAGTTTCGACTAACAGTTTCCAAAAAGCAATTTTCACCGTTACCGGCAAAGATATCAAAACATTTTTAGAGCAGTGGGTTTTACAAGGAGGTCACGCTAAATTCTTTGGAAATTTCTTTTTTAATCGGAAGAGGAATACGGTTGAACTTGAAATTAAGCAGAGTGACATCAACAGTTGCGGGATTAGAAAATACGTTGGCCCTCTTGTGGTCACCTTGCAAGAACTCGACGGTACTTTTAAACATACCCTACAAATCGAAGAGAATACTTCAAAGCACGACATAACTTGTCATTCTAAAAGTAGAAGAAATAAGAAGAAGAAAATCCCATTATGTACCGGGGAAGAAGTTGATATGGATTTAAGCGCGATGGATGCTGATTCTCCCGTTCTCTGGATTAGAGTTGATCCCGATATGACGCTACTTCGCCAAGTTGTATTCCAACAACCCGACTACCAATGGCAGTATCAGCTTAAGTACGAAAGAGACGTAACCGCCCAGATAATCGCTATTGACGCTTTGAAAGAATTTCCTACGCCCCAGACTCGTAAAGCTTTAACAGACACCATAGAACACGAACAAACATTTTACAAAGTAAGATGTTTAGCGACTACGTGTCTAAGAGACGTGGCTAATGCTATGGTCGCGACATGGGCCGGGCCACCAGCTATGATGACAATTTACAAGAAGCTATATGGCTCTCATAGCTCGCCTAATATTATTCGTCAAAACAATTTTTCAAATTTCCAACATTATTTTCTTCAAAAAGCAATCCCAATCGCTATGGCAGGATTGCGAACTGTGCATGGAATTTGCCCTCCAGAAGCTGTACGATTCATGTTGGACTTGTTCAAATACAATGATAACAGCAAGAATAAGTTTTCGGACAATTATTATCGGGCTGCCTTGGTCGAAGCATTGGGTGAAACAGTAACGCCAGTAGTTTCAGTTATTACTCAGTCTGGACAGCAAATTACTGCCGATTCTTTGTCAACAGAAACAAAGTTGATATTGGAAGAAATAACGCGTTGTTTGAACTTGGAAAAACTCCTACCTTGTTATAAATTTACCGTAACGATTGCTTGTTTGAAAGCAATTCGTAAGCTTCAAAAAATGGGACATTTGCCAAGTAACCCTCAACTTTTCCGAGAGTACGTTAACTACGGACAGTTTATTGATGTACGTTTGGCAGCTTTGGAAGCTTTGATTGATTTCACTAAAGTAGATGGACGTCTTGAAGACCTCAACTACATTCTTGACATCGTGGAGAATGATTTGGTCCCAATTGTTCGATTTAGAATTCTAAAGATGCTCACCATGAATCCACCATTCTTGGCAATCAACGAGAAAGACTCTCACCACCTAAACCAACCCGAAATAGCCGAACGACTTTGGAAAATGATGAACCAAAATTTTTCATCTGATTCGAGACTAAGATGCGCAACTGCCGAGTTGTACTACACCTTGTATGGTCGTGGCAGACCATCATGCTTACCGGAACAAGATAATGCGCCCAAAGACATCAGAGCTGAATTGCCGGCTACCATAGTTGTTGAGGATCACTGTTACTTACCTTGTCTAAAACCTGAGCCCAGCTTTGTTCAGATAGGTAGTCCAATGTCTGAAGAAAGATTTGAAATGGAACCTTCCATTATAAACCCTAAAGTGGAGGTTATAATTGACGATGACGACAATAAGTTACGTCTAAAAGAGGTGGAGATTCCTTCCACAAATGTTGTTACTTC
Source organism: Phalangium opilio (assembly GCA_019434445.1). Lineage (NCBI taxonomy): Eukaryota > Metazoa > Arthropoda > Arachnida > Opiliones > Phalangiidae > Phalangium > Phalangium opilio. The sequence goes on from JAEQBA010001960.1 coordinate 238,873, forward strand.
GAGTGGGGTAGTTCTAAGTAATGTAAATTCTGTTGGAACAAACGTTATTGAAGCCACAAGTAGTAGCATCGAATCACCGTGCCAACAATCATCCATGAGACCAATGAAAATCTACTCTGATGATTCCCAATCTAAATCATTACCTGGGATTCAAGGCCCTTCTGGAACTGCCCCAACAGGCTTTGATTCAAGCATGTTTTTAAAACAATCACCAAACTCAATTGAAAATTTGTCACGACATGATGATGACTCAGTAGGTGATAGTGCTAGCGGACGACTTCACAGAATTAAAATGAAAAAGAAGTCTAAAAAACATAAGCATAAACACAAAAAGTCACATCGTCACGATAAGCATGATAGTGAGGCTGTTAAAAAGGTTGGTCAGTTTAGTTCTGGTGGAAGTAGCAATCAATCACCCGCTACGTTCAGTGGTGGTAGCCCTCAACATGAAATAATTTAATTCAATGCAAGTGCTCCAAACTTTGTATATAATTTCATGCAATAAATATGTTTATTGATACAGGGAACAAAAAATCACTTTCTTCATTATTAGATCGCAGAAACTTTCAGAGATACTAAATTTAAGGCATTTTTTCATAAACCTTGTAGTAACATTCCTGAAAAGAGAAAAACAAGACTTCAGAGAGAAATGTGAAAGGAAGTGGACAGTTGGCAGCTCTAAATTTTGAATACGTGTTCAAAAATATCAATCCAAGCTTCAGTATGTCTGCTGTCACCTCCCTGGAATGTTTAGTCCAAAATGAGAGACATTGAGGCTGTGACAGAGCATATCTAGGTGTTGGCTTGGTGATTGACAGTAGGATTTGTCATATGCTAACTTAGATATTTAATAAGTAGCCGCTCGTTTAAAGCAAAGCGGGGGTCCAGTGCATCCCCTACAAGGTGACTTTCCTCCTGAGCTTCTGGTTTAGCTAGGCGAAGGCTAGTGTACTTATAAATCCCGCCCACAAATGAGTCCTGCTTTCGCCAAGCCAAAACTGGAGTTCGTAAGGAAAGTCACCTTGTAGGGGATCCACTTGACCCGCACTTTCAGGGTTCATACAAACCTGGAAAACTCAGTGAAATAGTTGACAAAAACCTCAGGGAAAACTCAGGGAAATTTAGAATTTTTAGTAAAATTCAGGGAAATCAGGGAAATTTGCCTCAATCAGGGGCCGAGTAATTAAGCAAAATGTTCATAAACATCCCCTCCGTAGGATTAACATTACACTTAACTTTAGGAGCTCGTAACTCTGGTTCTAATAGAGACAAGAGAGTATGTTATAGTCCAATTTAACCCCCTCCTTCGTATCCCCTCCATAAGATACTCCATATACGGGAAAGACCTGGAAAACTCAGGGAAGTATGTGGGGAAAAACCTGGAAATCTCAGGGAAATTTGTTTTCCAAAAGTTGTATGAACCCTGGCTTTGCTTTAAGCTAAATCGTGTTTTGCACTGTTAAAGCATGGAAGAACTACGCGAGATGGAACAGCGACGAAGATAGCGGAGCCTCTACAAGAAATGAAGCGAATGACGTAGGAGAGCTCTCTGAGATAGTGGGAACACAAAATTCGGTCTGCGCAATATTCGCGCGCCTCTGATTTGCTATTGGTTACAGCTGTTAACGTTGAGGTTTAAAGCCGAGGCAGCGCCGAACCGTCCATCTCTCGAACTTGGCGAGAGTAGCGTAAGCCTTGTTCACTAACATTTGAAATTGAACTGGCGCGCGCCAACCGACGCGCGCAGCCTTTCCACGTACCCACCTTTAGGAAGGGAGGGGGAATCTAAAGGGGGTATTCAAGTTTTTGGACGACAGGTTTTTCAACACTAGGGGGCTGTTCCATCTCGCTTAGTTCTTCCATGGTTAAAGGCAGTAGCTTCCACTCCCTGTCGTATTTTTCTCTGATTTCTTATTGATTTATGCAGAAAATCAGATGTCGTTTCTTTGCAAGGTTTCTACTGCACATCAGAGCACAGATTTCCATCATTGTTAAAGCAAAGCGCTGCTCCATCTATAAAGATAGCATTCTCGCTGTACAGCCTAGTAAGCTTGGAAAAGGCTGTAGTTTTAGCTGCTCCCTCGTGAACAAAATTTAATTTGGCAAGGTAAAATTTTGGTGTAGACGTTTAGCCAGAATGCTAGTAGCGCCAATGGAGCCGCGCTTTACTCTAAGCTTCTCTTACCCTTGAAATGTACAAAATTCTTTCAACTGCTGTCATAGATGTGAAAAAACCAAGTGCTGAAAACCAAGTTGAATCTTTCGCATGTTGCATTAAACACTGAACAGCTTTTGACGTTTCCTGTTAACAAATATATCTGACATGAATACGAATTACCATGATTAAAAGAAAAAAGTGGTTTCCAGCTAAAATCAAAAAGCCTCGGGGATTTCTATTTTTCAAAACCTCATTTGCGAGGTTTTATTACTGGCAAAGAAACCAGTACACAGGGGAGGCCTCCATCTTAAATTATTGCCCTGGCGCTAAGAGACTAGCCAGCGTGTGAACTGACTCCAGCGGTTCTTGGCGCGACAGAAATAACCTTAGACAACGGGAACCTTTCCTGCGGTGTTTGCTTCTCTACTGGATTTAATGGATTGCACCATTGCCTAGAGTCCTTGCTAGAGATGGGCCGATATCAGTTTAAACCGATACCGATTTATCGGTTCAGCCAAATATCGGTACCGATATCTCTATAGATGGGCCGATATCAGTTTAAACCGATATATCGGTGAAGGCAAATATGGGTACCGATATCAGTATTGGGATCGGCCCATCTCTACTCCTTGTAGCCTCAACCCGTACCTATGATGAATTTTTCCTTAGGGTATTGGACACGTCATTTTTATGCATAGAGGATACTATTATAAAATTTAATAAAATATATCATTTCAGTGTTAATTGCTAGTAATAATTTATATGGTTGTAGCTTATGAACTGGTGAATAAACTCATGCTGTCGGCTGGTTTTACACCAGAGGGAAAAGCTTTTTCTTCTAGGTGCTCAATCATCTACTGTGGATTATAACAGACCAGAATTCGCTAGCTTTAAATAGTACAAAACTTTCTCAATCAACTCGAGGGAGGGTGAAAAACTGTCATCATACATGGTCGTAGGTATCACTTGATTTTTGAACCTTTTCATGCTCCCTTCAACCCTTAACTTCTTATAGACGCCCAGCATTATGATATTTCT
>JAEQBA010001961.1:0-19154 GCA_019434445.1 Phalangium opilio
AATACGGTATGGATCAATTAATCAATTTTTAGACGAAATCCCGGCAATGAATTAACTTCCTCCTTTAATAACCATATTTGTAAAATAAGTAAATCAACTTGTCGTACTTACAGACGAAAGCTCGAAGTTGCTTTTAGATTGTTTCCAAATGTTTTTGAACTCGCAATTGATCAATTTATTTCTATGAATATTTAGCAATTGAGATTCAGAAGGGAATATTTCACTGGAACCTGGAAGAGCCGGGAAAGGCGTCTCTTCGGGACATCAATTTGAAAGTGTCCCGCGGCTCATTGGTGGCCGTGGTGGGTCCGGTGGGTTGTGGCAAGTCTTCCCTCTTGTCTGCTCTGGTGTCTGAGATGCAGAAGGTGGAGGGAGAGGTGAGAGTGGCCGGGAGAGTCGGATACGTCACTCAACAACCCTGGATCCAGAACGCCTCACTCAGAGAGAATATCCTCTTCGTCGACGACATGGACCAGGAAAGATACGACAGCGTCATACGTGCATGCGCCCTACAACAAGACCTCAATCAGTTACCCGCTTACGACGAAACGGAGATCGGTGAAAGGGTATGTATTATTTTAACCAAAAGTGTATTGTGAAAACAGCTGACACATAAACTAAATTTTTAGTGGCTTCGGGTTAAAAAAAAGCAGATTTAGGCATTTATTGTAAAAAAGAGTGGAATCTTTCGCGGACAGTCTTCAGCAATGCTGGTCTATTTATGCGAGCAGAAGTAGAAAAGGAGTGGAATTAGTCACGCTTTTAGAATGACAACCGAAAATATTAACTTCCACAACAGAAGAAAGAGAAATGTTTGATAACTTGGTTATAACTTATCACGTGCTAACCGCCACTACTAACAGCCCTCTCGAGAGAATCAATTCCGTTGGTTGTAGCTGCGCAGTCAGTACGAGATTTTGTTTGAAGTACATTTTGTGTTGGAGAGAGAGTAACTAAATAATAATAACCCACGAGACAGAGAAGGGACCAGATTAACCTCTTTCGACCCTCTTTCTTCCACTGTGGAAGTTTAGGCTCGCGTTGTACAAAACTGGTTCACCCCACAAATTCCACAATGTCTTTTTATTTTCAACTTATCCCTGTCATTTAAAGACGGTGGGGTTTCAAAAAAGAGAAAGGTTGTTATTCTTCCTAGCTTCTAAAAGACGTTTAGAAATGAAGATCAAAGTAGCCCGATTCATAGGAAGTAACGTATTTCCATCCAGTGTGGCTTAACCTGATCCTTCTGTCAAGTCCTTGAATGCACTAAAAATCATGAGAGGTGTCGCACTTCCGCGCGTTTAGCATAGGACAGTGGATGTTATTAGCGGGAAGCTGAGGAAATATATTGAAAAATATAATGCTCTGTACTCGAAATTCCAAGCCACTGCCATCTCAAATATTAGGCCATGCAATACGAAAAAAAGGGGGGTGGCAGTTAGTATTTCACAAATGGCGCTAGATGTTTCTTTTCTGGGGTTTTAAACTGGCGGCAAATTCAAAACTAGGGGAAATTTTTTGAAAGCTTGCAAGACAACGGTTAAAGCAAAGGTATTGAGGATAATATAGCAGCTGACTTAAATAAAAAGACACATAATTCAAACGACAATATAAAAAGGCATATATCACAGTGTTGGTAAAATGTATTTACATCTTTAGAGTTTTTCATGAGAGAAGTTTGTTCTTGAACTTTTTGTACGATGGTAACAATGGTCTTATAAACTTTGTTAACAGTAGTTTCATTAATGCCAAATATGTATCACAGTCATATTTTAAAGCCTTCGCAAAATATGATTGAATGAAATATACAAGTATCATCAATGAAGTGCATTACTTCCTTCACAAAATCTGCAACATCAATTAAAATGTTCGTCAAATAATTGCTGGAATACCTATGTCTCTATCGATCTAGCAAATGTATTAAACTCAAAAGTTTTTGCGTTGGATCTAGGTTGAGAGACACGATCCAAACACATTGATCTATTCATTGTAGTTGGGCTTCAGATTCAACTGAATTTGACGAAAAATACAATCATACATACCCAAGTATCATTTTAGCGACGAATTGCACCACTAGTCCGCCACAGCGTGGGAAATAAGGCGGTGGCACATGGCAAATGACCAGTTTAAAAATTGCCTGGTCCAGTTTAAAAATTAAATCGGAGGGGGTCAATGGTCTTCGGGACCACTAAGATAATTCAAGGGTAACTAGAGTCCAAACATTAACTCTAATAGTTTAATTATGTACAGTACTTCTCTAGTTTAGCAGACGGCGTGCCCTGGTCAATGACTCAATGGTCAATGACTCAATGGTCATTGTGAAATGGACCAGGTTATTTAGTCCAGTTTAAAAAAAACCGTTATTTCCCACCCTGGTCCGCCATAAGCGCAAGACGTGACGTCATGCGAGACTGCGCAGTACGAATGTACTTTCGTCATCGCGAAAATTCTCCCCAGAAAAGAGCCATCTAACGGTTACTAAGCGCAAATTCAAAATGTCAAATAAAAAATACTTCTGTTGTACATTTCCAGGCCTAGTATTAGAGAAGGCAGTGTCCAAGCGAATCGCTGTTTCATTCAAAGTTCCATAAATGGCTGCTATCTTTAGTAATGCGTTACTTTACTAATTTTTCATGATAGGGTATCAACTTGAGTGGTGGTCAGAAGCAAAGGGTCAACGTGGCCAGAGCAATTTATCGCGATGACGATGTTTATCTCTTCGATGACCCGTTGGGGGCGGTTGACTCGCACGTGGCCAAACATCTCTTCAACGAAGTCATCGGACCAAAGGGATTACTTCGCAAGAAAGTAAATGACGTTAACCTTATGTTCCTATGAAAGCGTTTAGCGTCCATTAAAGGGAGGGTCAAGTGGAAAATCTAGTTATTTTTTATCGATTCTTCTTCTAAGTATAAGCAAGAGCGGATTATGCTTCACACATAAAGTACGTAAGTCCCACTTTTCCATAGCTTTGGCCATAGATTGCATGACATTCCCGAAGTAAAGACTAAGCAGACGAACAAAAAAATCTTTCAACCAATCACAAGCGCTTATCCGTAGATAACCTCTTTAATGCCAGACCAATCGGCGACGGCTACAGTACTATTTTCTTGCATCGAACCTCGACTCGACCTCGCCGAGTCGCCGTCGACCTAACCGGGAAGCTCGGAAGACGAATTTGCGGTATCGTTCGTTAGACATTATAAAATATTCAACGTTTTAAAGCTCAAGTTTCGAAATTTTTCGAGGCATTTAATAAGTCTTCAACTAAATATTATAAGATTTTCCTTAAATTTCAAAAGAAAAATAGCTCTGCGAATAAAATTAGACACGAAAACTACACAAGCCGGGCTTGCCGTAACGGCGAGAACAGAAAATATACCTAGTTAAAAAACAGATACACGGCGTCTTAAATAGTCCAAGCAAAAGCTACCCAGATTTATAAGATTTTCGTGCCTTATTCCCAAATAATCTTTGGTATTGTGGTACCTTGTAAATCGGGTCTTTAGGCGGAAGGATCGGATGGATCAGAAGGAGCCGCGTTACTGAATTATTTTCCTCCCCGTAAGGGGAGGTTCTTTCCTAAGAGCTTAGAAAATATCGTGTAGCTCTCCCGGGCACATGTTACGTACTTCATGTGTAAAGCCTAATATAAGACCAGTCTGCATATAGAAACATTGAGGAAATACCTCCGAATGATTTTAAAATACAAATTAGGTTCAGATTTTAAGGATAATTTGAAATAAGATCATCCGACCAATCTCATAACGCCCTGCCTCTTTATTAACAAAATGTGACTAGCTATCGCAAATAAACCCATATGAATGTTGCTCCTGCTCAGTAGTTCGTTTCTAACTCTCGTTAAATTTGTTACAGACGAGAGTTTTGGTGACTCACAACTTGAGCTTCATCAGAGAAGTGGACGAGATCTTCTTCATGAACAACGGACGAATCATCGAGAGGGGAGCTTATGACGAAATCATGAGTCGTCAGGGAATGGCCAGAGATTATTTCGAGCAACATATGAGTGACATGAGCGACGAGAATAAAGAACCGTCGTGAGTAAATTTTCAACTAGATCTACACTTTTTACCCCTAGTTTGAAGCAGTAAAGCGAAAAAGCTGCAAGTCAGAGAAGTTATCCATTTATTGTACATTTTTAAATAAGCGAGCGAATTTCTTTGTGGACAACCGCCATGTGGCATGTAATGTTTGCAGAGATAGCCCTTATTTAAAAATGTTCGGATTAATTCTTTCACGTTGAATACAGCTCCGTGGTTGAATACGCTTTGCTAATTTATGAATTTTGTTAACGCAATTTTTTAGTACGTTAAATATCAAATCGGAGAGATTACATCTTGCTTCCCAAGGAAAGGTCTCTGTTGAAGATGAGTCAAAACTCATGACTAAAGAGACCCTCAAAGAAGGAAATGTGCGTGCTCTTTTCTATACGAGAGTAGTTTGAACTTTTCTTGGCTTTTTGAGAACTAAAACTAAATCTTACAACTTTTTCCTCATGATAATGTTATCACGCATTTGCAGATATCCGTGTCACAATACAAACAATATTTTAAAGCCTATGGTATAACATGGTATGCGATCTTCGTAGTAACAATCACCAGTGCTGTCGTCATAAATTTCGTGTCAGTTATCTGGCTGTCTCTGTGGTGCGCAGACTCCAAAGATGATTTTAAAGCGAACCTAGACTTAAAGGTAACCCGTATAGCGGTCATAGTCGTTCTTGGTCTAAGCCAAGCCGTTACGACATTCCTGTACACAATCGTCAACGCCTTTCGCTGTCTACGAGCGGCAAACTGTCTACATGGGAAGATGCTCGACAGCGTATTTCGCTCTCCCATGTTCTTCTTCGACACGACCCCAGTTGGAAGGATACTCAATCGTTTCTCCCAAGATATCGACGCCCTCGATCAGCAATTACACGGAATGTTAAGATTAACCAATAGAGGAGTCATATTTTTGGTTGTTTACCCGTTAGGAATTGCAATGTATTTGCCATTATTCATAATTCCCTGCATTGTTGTTGTCGTTGGATATATTTTACTTCAGGTAGGAACTCGATTTCATTCTTCATTCATAAGTGATTTTTCAGAATCACTCTCAATTGTTAATTGTCGTGGTTAAACACGGAATTCGTAAAAAGTGAGGGATAGCTACTTTTGATCTTTAATAATCTGGGAATTGGTTGTAGATCAGAGCTTGGACAATAGAAAATATACCACTAAACATTAAATATAGTCAAGATTATTATCAACATCTCCTAAAGTTAACATACATTACATTTTATAAAGTTTTATTAAGCAATGAAAAGCCATTAAATGGATGTACAATGTGTAATGTATGGCGGGGCCTTTATCAAGCTAATCTTCCATCAAAAATAGCTCTGTTGGGCATACGTGAATTTCGTACCATTATCAGTGCATTAGGAATGGACGTCAGCCTTTTCGTTGAATCTATCCGCAGAGTCATTCCAAGCTTACTACATACGAAGACAGTCACGTGATATTACCTAACAATTTCTCCGCGAAATAATAACACCCAACTACTACTTCAAAATATAGTTCTTGACACGCCACAACATAACGGATTGTACATTGCTTTAGAGCGACAGGATTGAGGCCTTAATTGACGCCTTGACTGTAATATCGCTTTTAAACTGACGATTTATTCCACGTCTTTTGCAGCGTTTCTTGATGTCGAGCAATCGTCAATTCAAGCGGATAACAAGCTTGAGAAATTCCTTCTTGTTTTCGCACGTTGGAGGATCAGTGGCTGGCAGCACTGTCATCAGGGCGTGTGACGCCGGACAGAACTTTGAAGGACAATTCCTGAAACTGATCGACGAATGCACCGCCGCTAATTACATGATGAACATGACGCAAAGGTAATTTTGTAATTGCGCCATTAAAGGTTACATTAAGAAATATTTTTCTTCCAACCTTAACAAATAATTGTGCAAAGCCTCAACACACTGGGAGCACACTTTTGCGTTCAATTTTGCACAGTAAATACAGGTACCAAAATTAAACACCAAAACAGTGTGCTAGGTTGACCACTTTCATGCTCATTGTTGAACACTGTGTGTGGTAGGACTTCTTTAAGATGCAAAATTCAACAGTATAGTTGACAATTTGGCACACATAATGTGTCAATTTTGAATGGTAGAAATGACAATTTGGAAAGCTTATAGCGGCAGTTTTGAATGGCATTAGTGACAAATTGGCATAATTAAGGTGGCAGTTTTGAATAGTTTAGCGAGCAATTTTATCTCTTTTAATGCCAACCTTCGATATTTGTGGTGCTTCCTTTCCAATGGACCGAATTCCCATTCGACTGGAAGCAAAATGGGGAGATTACATTAGATCAAACTCCCGCACCTTGGGCGGTTTACGAAAACTGGTAAATAGCCTCCGAGGACTGCACTTGACGAATGTGATCATTGTCATTTTTCTCCGATAGTAATGGCGATGCAAAGAATTAAATTTTCAAACGATTTGAATTTTTATGTAAATATAAGGGTAAGGTGAAATACGCAATAATCCGTGACATTTCCTTTGATATTATTGTAAAATGATGTTTGTAAAGACAAATTTATATTTAATTTAGGGTAAATAAGCATGTTCCAGTAAATTGTTGAGATATTATCGGATATTATTGGATTTTTAATGAAAGTTTCGAAAATAAACCTCACGACTTATTAGGCAAACTGAATTGAACACCTTGAATGTCATCTTGGATAATCCAGCACACCTTTCACGATTGAACGCCTAATATTTCCAAACTGTTCAAAAATGAACAATTGCGTTCAAGTTTGAATACCCATTGAACGCTTTTTTCTTGGAAGTGTAGTTTAAATTTGGGGGTTTTTTTGAGCGACAGCCTTTTTGTCATCTACACTACATTTTTACCTTTGGGTTTAAAAGAGATGTGGATGCAAAGAAAAGCTGACATTCCAAGTCGCTACTCATTTCTCTAAGTCAATAAAATGCAATTTCTTTCCAGATGGCTGACAGTACGCTACAATCTCTTGGGCAATTGCTTGATGTTTTGTACCGCAATATTCATCGTCTTGAGCAAAGGGACTCTGTTCGCTGATTTTGTAGGATTGATCTTGGCTAATGCCGATCGGGTAAGCGCTACCAATGAAGACCAAGGGTGTAAATCAAAATCTTTTCCACAAGCGGAAGTCTCGTTTTTCGTTTAACTCTCGATACTAGGGTCATAGTGATTCGTCGCTAAAGTGGGACGATACAAAAAGGACCAATAAAGTTAGTGAATAAACAAAGAGTATCACGAGATGCAGTTCCATGCAGGGGTTTGAATGGGAGATTAGTATAGCAAAATATCACCTAAACAGGTTTAGGGACTATGTAATTGTAGACCTACTGCCGCATTCTTGTTTTTTTTGTTCTTTTTTTTGTAAAGCATAGTTGTTAGTTTGGCTTCCATTCTGGTATGTTTTCAAGAAAACGTTTACATCAACGAGTGACGGAGAGGACGCGTAATACCTCCTGGAAAGAGAATATTGTTACGGGTATCCCTATTGATCAAGACCTTTTGTTTTAATTCATATACATTTGGTCATATACCATTATCTTTAAATTGAAGTTGTTAGCAAGTCTTATTTATGAAAGATATTTTATTCTCTAATCGAACTGGCTAATAAGTATTTTCCCTGTCTTTTGAAAAACAAGTGCAAATGCTTTTCTACCACGTGGAACAGCTAATAATTTTTTTCAAATTAAGTAAAAATTTAATATTTTGAAATTACAGCTTCTGCAATATCTGAAAATCTTTATCGCTGCCTATACGGGTTTGGAATCAAATGTCGTCTCCATAGAAAGAGTTGACGAATACTGCCGATTGGAATCCGAGGCCGAGTGGGAGAAACCAGAATGTCAACCACCTACTGACTGGCCTCAACGAGGACAAATCATATTCCACGACTACAGCACCAGATACCGAGAGGGACTTGATTTGGTCTTGAAGGACATAGATGTCAGGATCGAAGCCGGAGAGAAGGTGGGCGTGGTGGGGCGAACAGGCGCGGGAAAGTCGTCGCTTACGCTGGCGCTCTTCCGTCTCATCGAGGGCGTGCGCGGTCAGATCGTCATAGACGGAGTGAAGGTGGAGGGATTGGGTTTGTCTGATTTGCGGTCGCGGCTGACCATCATCCCCCAAGAGCCCGTCCTCTTCTCGGGCCCGCTTAGATTCAATCTGGATCCTTTTGATCAAAAAGATGACCAGCACTTGTGGGATGCCCTCGAACACTCGCACCTGAAGCTCTTCGTGGCGTCACTCGAACAGGGGCTGGATCACCCCGTGGCTGAAGGAGGTAACAACTTGAGCGTGGGTCAGCGTCAGTTGTTCTGCTTGGCTCGAGCTTTATTAAGGAACACCAAGATCCTGATCTTGGACGAAGCGACGGCCTCTGTCGACCTGGACACCGACGATCTCATTCAAGAGACCATTAAGAAGGAATTTGCCAACTCTACCATCATCACCATCGCGCACAGAATAAACACCATATTAGACTGCAACAAGTTAGTTTATCAAACTATTAAACAGTCTTACCAATGTGATTGCCTAATTTGTCGTCGTTTAACTCTTCATAGGGTGATGGTTCTCGATCAGGGCCGAATTGTGGAATTCGACTCTCCACATGCTCTCTTGAGAAATGAACAATCAATGTTCTACGATTTGGCCAAAGATGCCAACATAATCTAAACAACCTTTAAACTAAGCACCTACGTTTTAGGTTATGTACAGTTCGTAACGAGTCTAACAATTAATTTTTTCATCTCCGAGTGACGATATGTCACAGAGAGGTTCTGTTCCCGACGTATCTGTCTGTTATTACACCCCACTGGATAGCGTTCACAGTTTGCAAATCGGAGCAAATGTGTTCGCCATTTGCGGAGCGCATTCACAGTTCACAGAAATTGCCACCAATCTGTACTTACTGGCTTCTAAAACCGACATCTTCTGGTCTTTGTCTATCCCTCATAGACGCTATTTTCTACTTACTGGCTTCTCACACCACCATCTTTTTGTCTTTGTGTACCCCACATACACGGCAGTCTGTAGCATTGGCCTCTCTCAATTATCATCGTCAGGGTTAAGGGGGAAGACAACTGAACACGAACCAAAATGGCTAGTTTTAGTCCGAGTCCAGTGTTCAAAATAATAGCCCCATATGGATAAAATTTTACTCACTTATAGTTCAAACCTTCTCCTAGCGATTAAATTGTTTTTATTATTTAAACTCAATTATTAAGTCAGAATGTTCTTTCCCGCGGGTTTAGTTTTGGATGTAGTTATACGAGACAGCTCTTACAATTCAATACCTAATTTTTTGCCCAATATGTCATTCGAAAGACAATTTTGAGATGTATCGATTAAAATTATATACAATTAAATGCGTTCACTAATAAAAGAGCTGCACCAGAAAAAATTCAAATCTAGATAGCTTCAATACTTAATTCCTAGAGGGCACCCTATCTGGGTATAGGCTAAACTCTGAATTTCTCATACTATGTAGAATTTTTCCTTCTAAGGTGGTATAAAGACAGTCGGGAACGAAGGGCAAAGGTAAAACTGGTCGGCTGCCCCCCGCAGCGAGATTTTGAAGTTCTTTTGTTGTACAGAACTACCGAGGGTAAGGGTATATACGGGAAACTATGAATGCGATTTAGAAAGGCTTCATTCGCTTCGACAGAGAATTTTGCTGCCCGTGGATTTCGGGGCTATTCCCGCTTATCACCAACAAAATTCTAGTTTATCCTTCTTGAAATTGGGCCTCAATGACCCTCTCCCGGGTGTTCAAATAAAATTTACTTTATTAAATGATTTTTAATAACTAAAGGGAGTCAGAAATGGTCATACAAACAGTTTTAATCGATTTAGATTAATTTAAAATAATTTTTATGTTATTTTATTACTCTAAATATAGATAGTTTCCACTAAAAGGGCTTGAGATATTCCCCCCCCCGCTTCTCTTAGGTTTAACTGCAGTGCAGTGTTGTCAGGCCCTCTGAAATAAGCCGAGTAAGTCAATTACCGATTGAAACTGAACTGCTAGCCTTCCTCTCTGCATTTTGTTTGGCGCACAAACGGTTTGGCGTCGAAAAGAGACGTGGTCATAGTCTGATATTTGGTATTGGCGTAATATTTCTTGCTATAATGTCGATGGCGCTTTTTGCGACAAAGAACTTTACTTGGTGGTCTTTTTTTTCCATTAACTTGATTTTTTCTTAGGGGTGATTAAGGAAGACTTAACTTTGTTGCCATATACATTTTAATTTCGAAGTTGGTTAGCGATATAGTCTTAGGAAAAGTTTTGCTAAACAAATTAAAAACTAATCTCGTTGTAAGAAAATTGACTAAGCATATAAACTAGTGGCGGTAGAGAGGGGCGTAGACTGTGTATCCCTCCATCTGGGCGCGCTCTTGTAAGAAGGGGATACTGTACGCGCCCAGTGGGGGATGACACTGAGCTAAGAGAGAAGACCATGACGTTTGCATACGCAGCACTGCCATTATTGTATTAAAATGATGCAAAGGTTCACTAAACCAAGATCTCATTCATGTAAAGAGAGAACGTTCGAGTTTACCTTCATCTTCGCTACCATCAAGTACTACCTAAGCCCCTCCCTAAAAAAAATCCCGCCATTTTATCGATACACTAACACCGCCTGGTGGACTATCCATTCATTATTTATCGAAATTGTCGTTCTCGATCTCGACGTGAGGGAGGCTGACTCCAGAATTAGTAGAAATGTTTATTAGAGCAACAGTTGATAGTGCTGGTTATGTCGATATAAATATAGACCGAATAGTAAATAGTAAAATAGACAATAGTTATTCGATTATTATAACAAGGAAAGGCCACAATTATTTTCCTTAAGTGCCAGAAAAACCAAGGCTTACGTTTGAAATTTAAAATAAATAAAAAAGTAGATAGCCATATTTTAATATAAAATCCACGTTATTTTTATCTGTCCCTACCCCAATTGATAATAAATATATTTTTAATTAGGCCCATCCGATGTTATTAATCTGGATCTTATACTAATACTTAACATTGTTGTCAATAGTTTCTTTCCACTTCTCTCCTAGGCCGACTCTCGAGTCGCTACTACCGCTAGTCGCTTGTCGCTACTGGCCGCGTCCATTTTAACATTTTATTCAGTAATTTCCGGTTAGTAGGTGGCGTGCTAAACTATAGCCCAATCGATCACGCGCGTCACGACGCTGCGCTGCTCGCGCTATAGCTATAGCGCGAGCAGCGCAGCGTCCGATACAGCGCAAAATTGTCTTTCTAATGACATATTGGGCAAAAAATTAGGTATTGAATTGAAAGAGCTGGTCTTGAATAACGACATCCAAAACTTCACCCGCGGGAAAAAATATTCTGACTTAATTATTGAGTTAAAAATAATAAAAATTATTTTAATCGCTAGGAGAGGGTTTGAACTGTAAGTGAGTATAATGTTATCAGTATAGGGCTATTATTTTGAACATTGGACTTGAACTAAAATTAGCTATTTTATTTCGTCTTCAGTGGTCTTCCCCCTTAAATGAAAAATGTCCAGGCGAACATCCCCTCAGGTTCAGGTCGCTTTCTATCCGTGATCAGTCACGCACGCCCTTTCCCTTTCACCGATAATCTTAATCGCGCATGAAAAAAAAACTCCCTATTTCCAAAGATGCGAGATCAGGTTCGTCACACCTAATGTTCAATACATTAAGGCCTTCATGACAGTTATTTCTATCTTAGTATAGCGTTAAATAATAATAAATAAATAGTTAACTGAATTCCGGTACAGGGATGGTTTATAGAAGGAAAACTTCTAAATATTCACTATAACACCTACCACACGGGGAATAGAATTGTGTTATTCCCCGCTGATCTGAGCGCCATCGTTTGAAAAAGAATCGAAGTTTAGGTCAGTGGTCCTGCCCCTTAACTCCCTCTATATTATTGGACTTGCTGCCTTCTTTTAGGAACGCATTACATGAGGTATCTTTTGACAAGAATTAATCCATCGTATTGTACTTGAGTTTGGATGTTTGTTACTTAATACCGCTTTAACTACTGAACGG
Source organism: Phalangium opilio (assembly GCA_019434445.1). NCBI lineage: Eukaryota > Metazoa > Arthropoda > Arachnida > Opiliones > Phalangiidae > Phalangium > Phalangium opilio. Next base: position 12,124 of record JAEQBA010001961.1, read on the forward strand.
ATTTGGATGCAATTTTACATGCTGGTAGGAATCAGAGCATCAACGCTTAGAATAACCATTTATCCCGGTAGTATATTTCCGACGGTTAATTTCGAAGTTTTTGCGCTATTACGTCGGTAATTCCTATTCATACTTTTAAGTTATAGACATTTTTCTTCGTATTTTTAACATATAGCATATGTTTTCGTGGGATAATTTCAAGTATTTGTAGAACATTAAATATTGGGTTTTTTATTTCGTCATTTCAACTTTTATTTTCTGCTATTACGTCGAACTAAATCTAACTGATATTTTTACTTAAACATAAAGGATAATTTTAGCTCTGTTGTTCCTGTAGTACGATTCCGTATGATACTATTTATTTTACTGCAGTTTTATCGAAGGGTCGAACGTTTCGGAAAAAGTGTACGGGATTTCAAATCCAATTTGATTTCGTCGGATTTTGTTTGATTTCACAATTCGATAAAATTCAATTGCGTCGGATTTTGAGATTTTTCCCGTGATTTCGTAGGATTTTGTGATTTTTTTTTGATTTTGCATTTCGTGAATTTTGTAATGGATTTCGGGTTTTCTTTACGGATTTTGTGATTTCATTTCTGATTCTGTGATTTATTTACTGATTTAGTGATTTCTTTATTGATTTGGTGATTACTGATTTTGTGATTTCGTTGTTGATTTCGGATTTTTTATGGGATTTGGAAATAAGAAAAAAACGTTCGATTTCTGATTTTGTTATTGATTTCGGATTTCTTAAGTTGGATTTCGCGCGTAGCGTACGGGATTTCGTGAATCTTCGACCCCTCGAGTTCTATTGTTTTGCTTTGCTTTGCAATTCTGTAAAACCTAATATTAATTCCACTTGAACGAAGTCGATGGTAACATCTAGTCTACATTTTACTTGTAATCAATCGTATGTGGTATGTAGTTCATCAAAGATAGCCACCTTGAACGTCACGAATTATAAGAATATAGTTCTAGAATCTTATTTTCTAGAACCATTTTAACACGCAAGAATTATTGACGAAATGTTATCTTCAAGTTTATTAATTTTCTGAATTAAAGCTGCTCAGTATTTATTTGATTTTGGCATCAATATCACTTTCATGAATGAAAATACTTCGTGTTATATGTTCCTGTTATATCATAATGAAGAATGTAATCCCAGGTTCTACTATAATCGACAAACCTTAATTAAAGTCCAGGACGCGTAAAATTTCCAGCTTTATACTTCAGTTACTTTAGTATAATGCTAGTAGAAGTTTGAATCAATGATATACTTGACCATAGCACCTGTATCCCAGTCGCTTTATTTAAGTTGATTCTGAGTTTGGTTTTTTGAAATTCGCTCCGTTTGACCAAATAGTTGAGTGCTTTTTTTATGAAAACGGAAGTTTAGAGGGGGTAAATTTACTGTACCAGTATCTAAGCTACTGATATTTCCCTTGAGTTTATTTGTTGCGTGAATAAGACCAGTTTCTATTGATTAATTTTCAATTTATACGGTGTTCAGCGCAATCTCTGGCAGAACTTGGCAAACTAACACTATAAATTACTTCAAGAATCGTGCACTTGCAGTTTTATAATAATAATATTAATTTTTTTAATTAGTTTCACACATAAAACCTTTTATTTTAAATTAATTGAAATCTTCCCAAAATTGGTAATTTTCTGCAAAATCACTTTCTACTGTGTTGCTCTTTCGGAAATGTTTGAAACATTTTAAGAGAAACTAAACAAGACGAGTCTAGTTTTAAGGTTCGTCTTTAAGAAATGCAGTCAACAATCTTTAAATATTAATCAGCGTATTTATTTCATCAATACATTAAGAAGTCATCAAGTTGTTGATTATTTTTTACTAATGAAATGTATAAATAATTGAATTTAAGAATGTCAATCTAGTGCCTCTCGTACTTGCCCCTTCTCTAATAAATTAGTCAGCCACCCTTGTCTCTTTGTATTTGCTCCTTTCTTTCTCTTTTATGTGTCGGTCAGTGTAGTCCACTTCTTTTTTCCGCTTTCTTTCTCTTTAATGTGTCCGAAACCCTAGCCCTCTTGGTACTTGATTCTTTCGTTGTTTTTAACGTTTTAGAAACCAAAGCCCTCTTGGTACTTGATTCTTTCGTTGTTTTTAACGTTTTAGAGACCCGAATACCCTTCGTTTTTAGCCACATTCCGGCTTCTTCTCCATCGTTGTCGTTAGGTTTTAAGATATACGCGGCGATCGGCTAGGGTTACGAAAAACGTCCAGCCTCCCAACGGCAGGGCTTCCATCAAAGGTTCACGCGAATGCGTTTTTATCTATTATTTTAATGGAAACAAATCGCATATATACCCCAAAATTTGAAGAGAGCGGGCAAGAGGGGTACCCTTCACTTTAAACGTCAATATTAGCAAAGTTTCAATAGATAATAGAAATAACTTTATTTTAAACGATCTAACTATTATTAATGTTAATTATTGAAGATTAAAATAATTAAAACCAATTATATTTATTAAAATATTAAAGATAAACCTCCGAAGTACCGAAGTCGATTAAATCATTGTCTCCTATATCTATCAAGGCCCGTGCATTGCGCTATATTTCCTACATTGCCTCCTCTATCTATCATGGCCCGTGCATTGCGATATATTTTATTCATTGCCTGCTATATCTATCAAGGCCCGTGCATTGCGTTATATTTTTCAAAACAACAACCAAGATGAGAAGCTCCTCTCAGAACCATAATAATTTCTTTTTCTCTGTATATGAAATGAAATTACGGATAATATTTTCAGCAATTCGATTATTTTAGTTGTTTAGAAGCTATTTAGCTCGGTTTTAGTTCGATAATCCAAGAAAGTCATTTGTTATTATATTGAAATGCGCGTTCATCCTTTCTTGTAGGTATACTACATTTATTTATAGCCTTCTGCGTGAACGCTGTATTTGACAATGTTAGCTTCAATGAAGTAATCACTGAATTGCACTTTTTGCTGTATCACTCTCTCGGCACTGTTCATAATGGATAGATACGTAGAGATTCGAGACAATATGAATTACGTAGTGTTTCATACCCTCTGTAAAGAGAGCCTAACGGCTTTGAGTGGGCCGAAATTTAAATACAAATTTTATTTTTTAGTAGTACCATGTTTACCATAACGTTGTCAGGCGTTTATGGAAGGGTGTTTAGGTACGGTGAATGAATTCAGCATAAGCTTTGGTTACAGGTGTAGCATTCTAAACGTGTGCATTCTAAAAGCCCAGAACGGTTCTTTCAAAATTGGTAGTCTATTAATCTTTCACATTTACATCTTTTAAGGACATGAGAAGAATAAATAGCCATCTAAGGTAAGGAGAGCCTGGAAAAGAGGGGAGAATCAGAGGTCACGATAGTAAATACTGTCATAAAAGGATTCGTGAAATCCTTCAATGCCAATTTTTCAGTTTTGTACTTTTGGAAACTGCCCAACGCGTTTCCGGAAAGTGAAGGGCAAGCTTATTATTGAAAGAGTAGGACTTTCTTACGGCGTTTATGTCTCCTTTATGTGTACAGTGGGTGCACCACTGTGTGACGTCGACAATAACAGTAAGTCCATGGAAAAACAAGCTAACAGATGCCTAAACAATTTAACGAGACATTTATTCGAACTTTGATCGTTCCCCTGCCTTACCTGGGTTCTACATCTTGTTTAGAAGATAGTGTTTGTCGAATTACTTTTTATTTCAATTGCGCTCATTAATTGATAACAACAACCTAAAAGACGTAACGGAAATAAAGTCCGTTTTACCAACTATTATAATTTTTTCGATCCTCAATTTCGAACACTTTTACTGTCACAAATTCGGAATTATGCATATCTCTTTATCATGTACAACATCTCTGTTCAAATAAATGGTCTGAGATTTTATTTTAGTAGAAAACAACTTTGCTGTAATTTAAATTTTGATCACATGTGACTTGGTACTAGAAAAAGGGAACGGAACGACTCTTTAAGCCTTTGGTGCTAGTGTTAGGAGAATCGGTTTTAAATTAATAAAGCTTATTTTTCAAACGCTATATTTCGTGCTCGTAATAATAACCGTTAACGTATCGCTTCGTTGATTTAGACTTCAAGAAAAACCGTGGTAAATTGGTAAATGAAATTTTTTCATCAATAGATAATAAAACATTAAAATAAAATTTTTCCTTATTATAGACTGTTTTTTTTTTCTAAATATATGAAAACATATATTAACCTCTGTGTCTTACCTCAGTGTCAAAATGTAAGTGAGAAAAGCTCCTTCTAAGCAGGGATGGAATATTCTAATTTTAATCGATATCTGGGTGCACGGCAGTGCACCCGCCAAGTTGTCGTGCACTACCAGCAATCCTTTACCCGAAACATTTCAGCCTCATTTTCATTTTCACCCCTCGTAACTCGGTACTGGGGAATAGTGCACCACTCATATTTGCACCTCAAGGGCACAGTGTTAATCCTAGGAAGTCCTCCAACTTCCAGCTTTCTAACTCATTTGGTTTCTGTGATAATCCTATGTGAAAATGACACATTATGAGACTGACTGACTGACACATCATCAAAACCTCTAGGGCATTTCCGATGGTGCTAGAATGATGAAATTTGGCATACTTGTACCACTTAGCATACAAGCAAAGAGAAAAGTCCCAAAAGCGGAGTTTTCCCCTTTTAGTCCCTGAAATGGGGGTTTAGAATTAGAGTCATCATCTAAACCTCTAGGGCACTTCCGGTGTTGCGGGGATGATAAAATTTGGCATACAAGTAGGACTTAGCATACAAAGAAAGGAAAAGTCCCAAAAGCGGGAATTTCCCCTGTTAGCCCCTGAAATGGAGGTTTTATAATTTAGATCCCCTCGTAATAGGACATTATAATTTAATTTTTTCGTCTTTTAATATTAATATTTTTTACTAATATGATTCTTTCGTATAAAGTCCTAAAAGTGGGAATTTTCCCCTGTTAGCCCCTCAAATGGGGGTTTTATAATTTAGATCCCCTCGTAATAGGACATTATAATTTAATTTTTTCGTCTTTTAATATTAATATTTTTTACTAATATGATTCTTTCGTATTGTAAAATTTGTTTTTTACTTAATGTTTTAGTAAATAAATTTTTTACTCATTTCCTTTTCATTTCGTCTGAAATGGTTCTAAGCGTGTTTTGATTCATTTTGTTTTTCTTAAATCTATTCTGTTGATATTAAAGTGTTACTTGCCACAATATAGTGTTCTTCGAATAGAAATACGGTTAACAACTGTGATTATAGTGTTCTTCGAATAGAAATACGGTTAACAACTGTGATAAATGTGGTAATGTGGTAATGTGGTAAAAGTCGATTTAAGAAATATTTTAAATCTTTTAATAATATTTCGCGCTTTCATACTACAATGGCTCAATGCGCTTGAATTGGATTTCTATAAATCTACAAGAACATGCACGTACAAAAAGGAGTGAAATCCCAACAAAAACATCTCTGTAAAAATATGCCAAGTTGTTTGGCCGTAAAAAGAAGTGAGATCTAAAATACGGCCAAGTTATTATCTCCAGGTGAAACAACATTTTATTCGACTTAAAACTTCTCAAGAATGTTTTTCTGACTTGGCCATTAGCATTCCAAACTTGCATCCTTCTTCTTTGCGCCCGTGAAGGTGAAGAACGGAAGTTACAAGTTTAACCACAAAGGCTATTCAAGAATATTTAACCAATTTGATTTAATATTTTAATTTCGATCCATATCTGGAATTTAACGAATCTTTGAAATGCTAATGGCCAAGTCAGAAAAACATTCTTGAGAAGTTTTAAGTCGAATAAAATGTTGTTTTCACCTGGAGATAATAACTTGGCCGTATTTTAGATCTCACTTCTTTTTTACGGCCAAACAACTTGGCATATTTTTACAGAGATGTTTTTGTTGGGATTTGTTTTGATTGCGTAGTAAAACAATTGATTTCATTCAAAATTTTACATAAAACAGGTATAAACGCGTCGTTTCGAAAAAAGAATATTGTTTAATGTTTACACGACTCACGTGGGTCCTTGCACAATGGATGATTCATACCATTTACACCTGGAGGCCAGGCTACCTGGAGGAAAAAAGCAGACCAGTTTCTGTCCTCCAGGTAGCCCGACCTCCTGGTGTAAATGGTATGAGCCCTACATGTGTGTAAACTATCTATATATGGTCGAAAAATAACGGCTGAGCGAAGGGCGAAAGCTAGTTTTGGTAACTATATCGCACCTATAAGAGCTATCATGGGTTTCATGGTGCAGTTCTCCCTTTCATTGATGTTAGATTGGGGTGATAAGTAGTGGTATTTCCAACTTTAACTCCCAGTCATACCAAACTTCCAAGAAGTAGTATGAATTGAACTGACTTCCGCTGTCTACTATGAGGACGCGAGGATTCCATAGCGCTGAAAAACTTCTGCCAGCCGTTTGGCGATAGCAATGGTCGTACCGGCTTCCAACGGGAACAGTTCTACGCATTTAGAAAAGTTATCAACCACAACTAAAAGAGTGTTTGGTGCTTTAGCGAGTTTACGGAGTTCTTAATTTGGCGGACCCACTGCTGTTGCACCCAGATATTTTCCCTCCCAATGAGTTTGTAATCTTTTCTAGGGGCCCGACCCATAACCTTCCCCGGGCCCGCAAAGTCCCTCGATTGCCCTGGAGCTACTGCTAATAACTAATTATTGAATAGACTTATGGCACCCCATGTTATTTCCCCATAGAGCTTAATACAGTCGAAGGCACAGGGCTTTCATTACCCTATTACCTTTATATTTTTGTCCCCTTGATAAAATGGGAAGCCTTCATATGAGCAGTTCCCTTATGAGCGGATTTCATAATAGCGGTCTTCATAACAACAGTTCTCTAAATAGCGGTTTCCGAAATGGCAGTTTAACCCATTACAGCAATTACCGATAAAGCGGTTCTCGTAAACGCGGCGTACCGTTACAGCATTTCTCTAAAGAGCGGAAAAACAGATATGCGAAAAACTATAGTTGTTTATTACGGTGTAAGCTGGCCCAGCTG
>JAEQBA010001962.1:0-18536 GCA_019434445.1 Phalangium opilio
GACACGCTGAAGGGTCCGTTACCATTAGGTGCGGGAGGTTGCTACGTTATCCCCATCCCCATTGTATGTTTTGAGTTGGTATGGAGGCAAGTACACAAAGGTTGACAAGAATACGCCAGATCTTGGAGATCAACCCCCTAAAAACTACTTATTGTACTATTTATTATTGATCTTGGGATGCTGGAATTCCTTAATCTCTGGTTTCAGAGTTTGGACGAGATTGTTTGAAGAATGACGTCATCTTACAAACATGTTGAAACGCGCCCGTAAAGAATAACTTAATCCTTTTGTTAAGAAATACTCTTTGTAATCTCTTTTGTATTTTAAAAAATAAATGTGTCACCTTTTTATTACTGTTTTCTTTTATTTCATATATAAAGTAATGGAGGGGGGTAAAAGAGAGGGGTAGGAACTATTGGTGATAAATAAATCGAATATTTCTATCATCTTATTCATCATCATGAACTCGGAGCTGCAGAGATATCATACTTTTTACTCCTGGCCACAAGATGGAAACTATAAAAAAGCTTTAAGTAGAGCGGGGTTTTATTCGTTACATACCGATGATCTAGTACAGTGCTTCGAATGCAACGGCATTTTATTAGCCTGAAAACCCACCGATAGTCCTTACGAAGAACATTGAAACATTTCCCTAAGTGCAACTTTATCAGAGGTAGGCACACAAAAAACATACCCTTTAGCATAGATGAAACAGAGACGTACACCAAGTCAATAGTAACAAAATCAAGACCGAGGAAAAAACACCCGAAAAACCCCAAGAAAACCAGGAAGAAATTTATCATACCTTTAAAGTTAAAACTACAGATCTCGAAAGATTAGTCTTGGAACTTTACGTTAGAAAACAACTAAACGCTTTGTATATCAAAGAAAAACTTAATGACTTACGTAAGATTTACAAATAATATTAAAATTTATCATCTTCCTTACGAAGATAGAAGAAATTACTATAGGTTAAATCAAATGCAATTTAAAATGAAAATTGAAAAAATATCCTTATTGTTAGAACCTATACTTTTAAAGAAAATAAATAACTTTTTACTTTATATCATAGTCTTTATAAATTTATTCCTACAGAAGCATCCTTTGTTATAAGCTTACAAACTATAAGCCTACACAATCAATCAAATATTGACAGGTTGAGAAAAAAAGAGGGGAGTACGTAAAACCCGGTCCACGCCTTAACAGTGGCCAAGCATCTTGTTTCCCATGCATATTTATGGAATTACAGAAGATGTAAAATATTATTTTCGCTTTGGTCGGTGGCAAAGCAATTGATTCCAAAAATATGTGGTTACACACAGATGGTGCACAGAACTAGGCATTATCTTCTATAAGGCGATGGTACGCTTGCCAGCGTTCTTCTCGATACAGCTAGGATCAAGTTTTATCCCTTCCTTTTACGTAGTACTCGGCTACGTATTGGTCTTTCTGCGCTTGGGTTACTACGTCAGAAGGCCAGCCGCTACTCTCCTGTTTTAGCTTCAGAAAGCAGTTGAAGTAATTGTTAAAAAGCCAGCCTGATTTAGTTAATGGGTCGTACTGAGATATTTTTGTACGACCAGGCCTCGTGGATTTTAACAATTACGTTCAACTGCTTTCTGAAGCTAAAACAGGAGAGTAGCGGCTGGCCTTCTGACGTAGTAACCCACGCGCAGAAAGACCAATACGTAGCCGAGTACTACGAAAAAGGAAGGGATAAAACTTGATCCTAGCTGTATCGAGAAGAACGCTGGCAAGCGTACCATCGCCTTATAGAAGATAATGCCTAGTTCTGTGCACCATCTGTGTGTAACCACATATTTTTGGAATCAATTGCTTTGCCACCGACCAAAGCGAAAATAATATTTTACATCTTCTGTAATTCCATAAATATGCATGGGAAACAAGATGCTCGGCCACTGTTAAGGCGTGGACCTGGTTTTACGTACTCCCCTCTTTTTTTTCTCAACCTGTCAATATTTGATTGATTGTGTAGGCTTATAGTTTTGTAAGCTTATAACAAAGGATGCTTCTGTAGGAATAAATTTATAAAGACTATGATATAAAGTAAAAAGTTATTTATTTTCTTTAAAAGTATAGGTTCTAACAATAAGGATATTTTTTCAATTTTCATTTTAAATTGCATTTGATTTAACCTATAGTAATTTCTTCTATCTTCGTAAGGAAGATGATAAATTTTAATATTATTTGTAAATCTTACGTAAGTCATTAAGTTTTTCTTTGATATACAAAGCGTTTAGTTGTTTTCTAACGTAAAGTTCCAAGACTAATCTTTCGAGATCTGTAGTTTTAACTTTAAAGGTATGATAAATTTCTTCCTGGTTTTCTTGGGGTTTTTCGGGTGTTTTCCTCGGTCTTGATTGTTACTTATTGACTTGGTGTACGTCTCTGTTTCATCTATGCTAAAGGGTATGTTTTTGTGTGCCTACCTCTGATAAAGTTGCACTTAGGGAAATGTTTCAAATGTTCTTCGTAAGGACTATCGGTGGGTTTCCAGGCTAATAAAATGCCGTTGCATTCGAAGCACTGTACTAGATCATCGGTATGTAACGAATAAAACCCCGCTCTACTTAAAGCTTTTTTATAGTTTCCATCTTGTGGCCAGGAGTAAAAAGTATGATATCTCTGCAGCTCCGAGTTCATGATGATGAATGAATATGATGATAGAAATATTCGATTTATTTATCACCAATAGTTCCTACCCCTCTCTTTTACCCCCCTCCATTACTTTATATGAATGAAAAAAAAAAACAGTAATAAAAAGGTGACACATTTATTTTTAAAAATACAAAAGAGATACAAAAGTATTTCTTAACAAAAGGATTAAGTTATTCTTTACGGGCGCGTTTCAACATGTTTGTAAGATGACGTCATTCTTCAAACAATCTCGTCCAAACTCTGAAACCAGAGATTAAGGAATTCCAGCATTCCCAAGATCAATAAAATAAATAGTACAATAAGTAGTTTTTAGGGGGTTGATCTCCAAGATCTGGCGTATTCTTGTCAACCTTTGTGTACTTGCCTCCATAACAACTCAAAACATACAATGGGGATGGGGATAACGTAGCAACCTCCCGCACCTAATGGTAACGGACCCTTCAGCGTGTCAGAGTGAGTTATTTTTACAATCATGCCGTTAACATCTTTGTTGATCTCCTTCCCCCCTCCCACCCCCTTGGGTGGAGTATATACCGTTAAGAAATGTATCCTAAATTCTTAATCGGTGCTAAATTAAAGTTTTTTTTGGTGAAACATAGAGTAATTTTGATAAATTTAGCTAAAATTTATCGAAACGTTTTTAACAATTTGAAATGTTTTTCAAATGACGCTTTTCGTGTCGGTAGAATGTATGCTAAACGACTGATTTCGTTTCGGTGGTCTATTCATTTTCCCATGTATTCCTATGGGATTTTAGGAATTTTAAATGCTCAATTTCGTTTCGAAAAAATGTAACGTAGTTGATCAAAAACGTTTCGATTGTTTTTTACTTCTAACACGAAATGCGTTGTGAATGATGCTTCTTTCAATACCGTTTTATGTTTTCCACAAATTTTTGATTACGAGGTTGATAATTTTGATAAATATAGTACGTATTAGGTTAATGCTTCGGTTTAATGATATGTTGTATCTCTGCTAACGCTACATAAACATAACTTGTTGAGACTTGTCCGGATAATGCCCTCAGGGCAACCACCTGGAATCAATTAAATGTTTGGTGGTAGGATGGGCCACCAATTAACAAAGCAATAAATCACTCTAAATACAAATTCCATTCATAGCAATACAAATGGTACGACCCCCCCCCCCCCCAAAGCCCTTAAGATACGTCTGAACGTGTTTACTTACAAATAAAAAAAACAGATGGGGATAAAGGTTTACCCTCGCTCCCCTAGTAATGTCATAAAACCTGGTGGGTGTTCCAATTAAAGAAAGGACGAAATAAATTCCATTGATAACAATACAACTGGTTCGACCACGCCCCCAAAAGCCATTACAACACGTCTGAACGTGTTTACCTATAAGTAAAAAAAACAGATTGGGATAAATTCTTTTGTTATGAACCATGTTCGACCCCCTCCTCCCCCCTTAATGTCATATAACATACACCTGGGTGGCCAAAAGGGGATTTTGTAAACTATAGAGAGTCATTTCACTTCCGAACTCTGGAGCGAAAGGTTGGTGACAAGGCTAGTAAGAAATCACGTGTTTCCTCCGATGCACCTTACGTAATATGTAATTCTTGTTTTGGTAAAAATGTCCCTTAAAATGTGTGCTAAATAGAAAACATAAGAGACAGTCTAGCCATATTCGTGTATACTTTACTCGGAAATGTTAAGATCGGTAAAAGTTTTAGCATAATAAGTAATATTCCGGTATATTTCATTCATCTGACCACATCTCTTTCGGTATGGCCGAAAATGTTCATGAAAACCTCAAAAACTAGGGTATGCCCCCATGCCCCGTACGGGTCATCTACATTGCCCTCATTGTGCTGGGACTTTAAAAGACGTGCCTGACTGCGGCCAATTAATTATTTCTGCACATCACGTGACTGTGCGCACTTCAGACGTTGTGTTTTAGTTCAATCTAAAAACCTTATCCGTATGTCGACCCATAAAGAGCGAAGACATCTTCTTGACGAGCGAAACTTTTGTACTCTGTGCGGTGAGTTTAAATACCGGATTAAGGACTTGTGCCCGTGTTACAAATGGACAGATGATTCACCAGAGATTTAAATCAGGTACGGCAGTGACTTTCGAGATGAAATAGAATTGTGGAAGCATCATAGTTCAACTTTTGCTTCATAAAAAAAGGGTATGTTTCACTTTGCATCATAACAATGTTTGTATTTTAGTCGATATTCATGTGTACTTTAGTATTATTCGTATGAAGTTCAGTATTAATTTCTAATAAGACACTTGTGCATGGTAAAATTGGTGTTTTTTAAGGTAGTATTATATAAATGCCAGTATTTTATTCAATATTCATGTGTATTTTAGTAGTAATCAGCTATAACTTTTGCATGTAGTTTTATATAAATCACGTTTGGTGTTTTTTAAGGTAGTATTATATAAATGCCAGTATTTTATTCAATATTCATGTGTATTTTAGTAGTAATCAGCTATAATTTTGCATGTAGTTTATATAAATCCCTTGTAGTCTAGTATTATTCGTATGAAATTCAGTATTAGTTTCTAATAAACCACTTGTGCAGGGTAAAATTGGTGTTTTTTTAGGTTGTTTTATATAAATGCTCGTATTTTAATCAATATTCATGGGTATTTTAGTAGTAGTCAGCTATAACTTTTGTATGTAGTATATATAAATCACGTTTGGTGTTTTTTCAGGTAGTATTATATAAATGCCAGTATTTTATTCAATATTCATGTGTATTTTAGTATTATTCGTATGAAAATCAGTATTAGTTTCTAATAAGCCACTTGTGCATGGTAAAATTGGTGTTTTTTTTAGGTGGTTTTATATAAATGCTCTTATTTAATCAATATTCATGGGTATTTTAGTAGTTTTCGAATGAAAAAACTGTAGTAATATTTCTATGAAGTTCAGCATTAGTTTCTAATAAGCCACTTGTGCAGGGTAAAATTGATGTTTTTTTAAGGTTGTTTTATATAAATGCTCGTATTTTAATCAATATTCATGGGTATTTTAGTAGTATTCGAATGAAAAAAACTCTAGTAATATTTCTATGAAAAATCAGTATTAGTTTCTGATAAGCCACTTGTGCATGGTAAAATTGGTGTTTTTTTAGGTTGTTTTATATAAATGCTCTTATTTTAATTAATATTCATGGGTATTTTAGTAGTAGTCAGCATAACCTTTGCATGTATTTTATATAAATCCCTTGTAGTTTTGTATTATTCGTATGAAATTCAGTATTAATTTCTAATAAGCCACTTGTGCATGGTAAAATTGGTGTTTTTTAGGTAGTATTATATAAATGATCGTATTTTAATCAATATTCATGGGTATTTTAGTAGTATTCGAATGAAAAAAAAAACTGTAGTAATATTTCTATGAAAAATCAGATTTTCGTGCTCATTAAATGATGTTCTAAACCTAATACAAACTCTAATTCTTCCGCCTATACAACTAAAATAACCTAGCATACGCCTACCAGGATCTAACATAGAATAACTTAGCATAAGACTATATTTTTCAGCATTTACCAAGAATAAACCTAGCAAAAGCCTATGCTTCAAGGATTACTATAGCATAAGCCTAAGATTTAGACACGTGACGTCATTAAAATGCGTCTGGTCGTGTTTACCTATAAATAAAAAGCCGATGGGGATAAATTCCATTCGTTACGCTTTAGCCACGCCCCCTTTTAAGGTCCTAAACCACCTTGTATGTAGCCAATAAAGGACAATAAAAAAAAAGACAAGCATCAGTCAATATACCCTCAGGTTAATATCAACCCGTACTCTGAAGAAAACTGCGCAAATGCACTCGTTAGACTATGGGCATGAATGTTATGCCGTTTTCGGGGTGATACGAGCCAAGCCTAGTTTTGACAAAAAAAAAGGAACCATTGTTAGCATCTCGGAAGACGTTTTGAAGGAATTTATGGAGGAGTGGACGGGGATCTCTTCAGCGTTGGAAACTGGCGACTTGGGTAATTATCGTTACTTAAACTTGAAAATAAAAGTAACCGTTATGGAGGGGAATATAGTATTCAACGAGGGTAGCGTCCTCACTCTAACAAAGGCCGAGACAGGGAAACTGAACGAGAAATTTAGTTTTATGAAATTTCACTACAACCTTTTGAATGATCAAGTTATAAAATGCATGTACGAAGCTAATGTAAAACGCCTAGGATCTACCATAGAATAACCTAGCATAAGAGTATATTTTTGCAGCATTTACCAAAGAATCTAATACAGCATAAGCCTGCCAGGATCTACCATATAATAAGTCTATCTTTTTCATGATCTAATATAGCATAAGCCTATCTTTCACGATTACCATAGAATAAGCCTATCATAAACCTATATTTCAAGATCTATAATTGCATAAACCACCCAGGATCTAACATAGAATAAGCCTAGCATAAGCCTATCTTTCAAGATATTCCATAGAATAACCTAGCATAAGCCTATCTTTCAGGATCTACAATAGCATAAGCCTATCTTTCACGATTACCATAGAATAAGCCTATCATAAACCTATATTTCAAGATCTATAATTGCATAAACCACCCAGGATCTAACATAGAATAAGCCTAGCATAAGCCTATCTTTCAAGATATTCCATAGAATAACCTAGCATAAGCCTATCTTTCAGGATCTACAATAGCATAAGCCTATCTTTCACGATTACCATAGAATAAGCCTATCATAAACCTATATTTCAAGATCTATAATTGCATAAACCACCCAGGATCTAACATAGAATAAGCCTAGCATAAGCCTATCTTTCAAGATATTCCGTAGAATAACCTAGCATAAGCCTATCTTTCAGGATCACGCTAATTAAATGTTTTTGATTTAAAATCCGATTGTTTTACAACTAGCATAAGCCTAGAATAACCTAGCATAAGCCTACCTTTCAGAATCTACCATAGCATAAGCCTACCAGGATCTACAATAGCATAATCCTATCCCTACAGGTACCAGCCACTTGACGTCATCAAAAATTAGCTGTGACGTCATCAAGAAAACCACCACCAGGTGTCGCAACAATTCAAATTTCTCGCCAAAACCATCACGTGACGTCATCAATTTCCTCCCCCCAACACCATCACGTGACGTCATCAATCCCCCCATCTCCTCCCCCCCAACACCATCACGTGACGTCATCAATCCCCCCTCAATTCTTCCCCCCCCCCAACCCCCGGGATGTCCCTATAACCCAGGTTTTACCCCCCCCCAAGGGAGGGGGGGAAAGAAGGGGGGTAAAACCTGGGTTATAGGGACATCCTTACTCTCTCTCCCAAAACTCTGTTCTCATAACCTACGTTTTTACTATATATTCAGAGAGGTAGATAAAAATTTCACCAATGTATTATTCATACCCAATATTTTACTTGGAACCGACGTATAAGCGAAACTATCCGCCTTTAATTACAGAAAAATGATAATTTTGACTTCTTGATGATATGTTGTAATTAGTTCAATATGGTTTTTCGATTAGGGTAATGCGAAAGGTTGAACCTGTTTACACTAACTGATACTAATGCGAGAACGGTAGGCTATAATCATATTAATGAAATTATTCATGATGTTGTAAACTTGTAATTATAACTGGTATCACGCACAGTCAAAGTATACACGACTTGATAAACATAATTTAGAAGCTTAATCTAATGTTAATCAAAGGAATATTTATTTTATGTCTGTCAACGAATAAAGTCGATATTATAAAAGGTCATCCAGCGCTTGGCAACAGAGGAGAGATGATAAATTCATAACTGCCAAACCTAATAGAGTCATGTCAGTTGTGACGTCAGTGCCTAGGTAAAACGTCACGGGCTTAGCTCTGGCTGTTGGCGGCCATGTTTGGTACCGCTTTGGTTCTACGGGCAAATAGCACGGGTGACGTCACACCAAAGCTTCAGAGATTAAAACATGTTTTTACGAGGCTCCCAAGTTCCTGACTTAACACTATTACCATTCTTCGAATGAGATGTTTTTGAAAGTTTAAGGTATTCTACTCCGTGTATGTAAGATGTCAAATCATTGAGGGAATTAATTTACCATCTGCCCGCGATTACGCTGGAAAATGAAGTGTTTCGCTGCGGTCATGCGCAGTTATAACTAACAACGAAAAATATGCACGCGACCTGCAACATTGCGCTGACTTCTATACTGAATAAGCTTCTAATAATGGAACACGCTAATTCCCCTTATCTGTTCAGTGGAGCTGAAAAAGCGGTACTACAGTAGACCCCGCCCGTAAAGAACATCCACATATGCAAGATTACGTTACATCCAATGTATTTATTTGAAGTTTTATTTACTAAGACATATTATTAGATATAATTTGGTTTATTGCTAGAAATCAATTAATGACGGCTTCCTGCCTTCGACCGCGTTAAAAGCTTCGGATATGGTGTTGCTACTATATACGCGTATTCTCATTTGTTGCTAATTATTAATTAAAGTGTTCAGGGACAGAGTTCATAATTCCCCTTCATACAACACGTCGTTAATGAGTTTTTTCGACGTAAATACGCTGGACATTGGGCAAACGTCGCAGCTTAGCAGCTACATTGCGCCCAAACACGTCATGTTGGTCCTCATTTGTGACTTCGTTCAGCTTTTGTCCGACAAAAGCAATAATACTGTCGATCTCTAGCCCCTTTTCTTATTATTAAGACGTCTGACTGGAGCCAACGAGCTTTCACTACTTGAAGTAGGAGGGAACAATTCCTGGTCTAGAGCCGACTGATCAGTTAGAGAACTGGTGTTTGAACATTGTGATGGCGGCGGTGCTCTTGGTCTTGAGGAGAGCTGACTGACTCGATGCAGTTGCCGTCCTGAAATGATATTGTTATTTCGTAGGTGCCTACATCACAGGAAGAATGGAAAGAGGTAGCGCAAGACTTCGAAAGGAAGTGGAATTTCCACCGTGGACATTGACATGGTCTATGCCCTCTGGGAAGATAATTTTGAAGGTCAGCGTTAAAATTAAATTGGTTGGCTCCTTGCGGATTTCGAACGCGAACTCTTTCTCCAATGTTTCTTGGGAAATTTTCCTGTTCCGCTCTTGGTCTGCCCACAGGCCTCCTTTCTCGTGCTGGAGGATTGTTTAATACTTCTTCATTTTGATGATTCGCTCTTGGTCTGCCCACAGGCCTCCTTTCTCGTGCTGGAAGATTGTTTAATACTTCTTCATTTTGATGATTCGCTCTTGGTCTGCCCACAGGCCGCCTTCCTCGTGCCGGACGATTGTTTAAAATTTCCCTTTCCACGAATGGTTCATTTTGATGAGCTGCCCTAGCTCTACCCACAGGCCGCCTTCCTCGTGCCGGAGGATTGTTTAAAATTTCCCTTTCCACGAATGGTTCATTTTGATGAGCTGCCCTAGCTCTACCCACAGGCCGCCTTCCTCGTGCCGGAGGATTGTTTAATATTTCCCTTTCCACGAATGGTTCATTTTAATGAGCTGCCCTAGCTCTACCCACAGGCCGCCTTCCTCGTGCCGGAGGATTGTTTAATATTTCCCTTTCCACGAATGGTTCATTTTGATGAGCTGCCCTAGCTCTACCCACAGGCCGCCTTCCTCGTGCCGGAGGATTGTTTAATATTTCCCTTTCCACGAATGGTTATTTTGATGAGCTGCCCTAGCTCTACCCATAGGCCGCCTTCCTCGTGCCGGAGGATTGTTTAATATTTCCCTTTCCACGAATGGTTCATTTTGATGAGCTGCCCTAGCTCTACCCACAGGCCGCCTTCCTCGTGCCGGAGGATTGTTTAATATTTCCCTTTCCACGAATGGTTCATTTTGATGAGCTGCCCTAGCTCTACCCACAGGCCGCCTTCCTCGTGCCGGAGGATTGTTTAATATTTCCCTTTCCACGAATGGTTCATTTTGATGAGCTGCCCTAGCTCTACCCACAGGCCGCCTTCCTCGTGCCGAAGGATTGTTTAATATTTCCCTTTCCACGAATGGTTCATTTTGATGAGCTGCCCAAGCTCTACCCACAGGCCGCCTTCCTCGTGCCGGTGGATTGTTTAATATTTCCCTTTCCACGAATGGTTCATTTTGATGAGCTGCCCTAGCTCTACCCACAGGCCGCCTTCCTCGTGCCGGAGGACTGTTTAAAATTTCCCTTTCCACGAATGGTTCACTTTGATGAGCTGCCCTAGCTCTACCCACAGGCCGCCTTCCTCGTGCCGGAGGACTGTTTAAAATTTCCCTTTCCACGAATGGTTCACTTTGATGAGCTGCCCTAGCTCTACCCACAGGCCGCCTTCCTCGTGCCGGAGGATTGTTTAATATTTCCCTTTCCACGAATGGTTCATTTTGATGAGCTGCCCTAGCTCTACCCACAGGCCGCCTTCCTCGTGCCGGAGGATTGTTTAATATTTCCCTTTCCACGAATGGTTCATTTTGATGAGCTGCTCTAGCTCTACCCACAGGCCGCCTTCCTCGTGCCGGAGGATTGTTTAAAATTTCCCTTTCCACGAATGGTTCACTTTGATGAGCTGCCCTAGCTCTACCCACAGGCCGCCTTCCTCGTGCCGGAGGATTGTTCAATATTTCCCTTTCCACGAATGGTTCATTTTGATGAGCTGCCCTAGCTCTACCCACAGGCCGCCTTCCTCGTGCCGGAGGATTGTTTAATATTTCCCTTTCCACGAATGGTTCATTTTGATGAGCTGCCCTAGCTCTACCCACAGGCCGCCTTCCTCGTGCCGGAGGATTGTTTAATATTTCCCTTTCCACGAATGGTTCATTTTGATGAGCTGCCCTAGCTCTACCCACAGGCCGCCTTCCTCGTGCCGGAGGATTGTTTAATATTTCCCTTTCCACGAATGGTTCATTTTGATGAGCTGCCCTAGCTCTACCCACAGGCCGCCTTCCTCGTGCCGGAGGATTGTTTAATATTTCCCTTTCCACGAATGGTTCATTTTGATGAGCTGCCCTAGCTCTACCCACAGGCCGCCTTCCTCGTGCCGGAGGATTGTTTAATATTTCCCTTTCCACGAATGGTTCATTTTGATGAGCTGCTCTAGCTCTACCCACAGGCCGCCTTCCTCGTGCCGGAGGATTGTTTAAAATTTCCCTTTCCACGAATGGTTCATTTTAATGAGCTGCCCTAGCTCTACCCACAGACCGCCTTCCTCGTGCCGGAGGATTGTTTAATATTTCCCTTTCCACGAATGGTTCATTTTGATGAGCTGCCCTAGCTCTACCCACAGGCCGCCTTCCTCGTGCCGGAGGATTTTTTAATATTTCCCTTTCCACGAATGGTTCATTTTAATGAGCTGCCCTAGCTCTACCCACAGACCGCCTTCCTCGTGCCGGAGGATTGTTTAATATTTCCCTTTCCACGAATGGTTCATTTTGATGAGCTGCCCTATCTCTACCCACAGGCCGCCTTCCTCGTGCCGGAGGATTGTTCAATATTTCCCTTTCCACGAATGGTTCATTTTGATGAGCTGCCCTAGCTCTACCCACAGGCCGCCTTCCTCGTGCCAGAGGATTGTTTAATATTTCCCTTTCCACGAATGGTTCATTTTGATGAGCTGCCCTAGCTCTACCCACAGGCCGCCTTCCTCGTGCCGGAGGATTGTTTAATATTTCCCTTTCCACGAATGGTTCATTTTGATGAGCTGCCCTAGCTCTACCCACAGGCCGCCTTCCTCGTGCCGGAGGATTGTTAATATTTCCCTTTCCACGAATGGTTCATTTTGATGAGCTGCCCTAGCTCTACCCACAGGCCGCCTTTCTCGTGCCGGAGGATTGTTTAATATTTCCCTTTCCACGAATGGTTCATTTTGATGAGCTGCCCTAGCTCTACCCACAGGCCGCCTTCCTCGTGCCGGAGGATTGTTTAATATTTCCCTTTCCACGAATGGTTCATTTTGATGAGCTGCCCTAGCTCTACCCACAGGCCGCCTTCCTCGTGCCGGAGGATTGTTTAATATTTCCCTTTCCACGAATGGTTCATTTTGATGAGCTGCCCTAGCTCTACCCACAGGCCGCCTTCCTCGTGCCGGAGGATTGTTTAATATTTCCCTTTCCACGAATGGTTCATTTTGATGAGCTGCCCTAGCTCTACCCACAGGCCGCCTTCCTCGTGCCGGAGGATTGTTTAATATTTCCCTTTCCACGAATGGTTCATTTTGATGAGCTGCCCTAGCTCTACCCACAGGCCGCCTTCCTCGTGCCGGAGGATTGTTTAATATTTCCCTTTCCACGAATGGTTCATTTTGATGAGCTGCCCTAGCTCTACCCACAGGCCGCCTTCCTCGTGCCGGAGGATTGTTTAATATTTCCCTTTCCACGAATGGTTCATTTTGATGAGCTGCCCTAGCTCTACCCACAGGCCGCCTTCCTCGTGCCGGAGGATTGTTTAATATTTCCCTTTCCACGAATGGTTCATTTTGATGAGCTGCCCTAGCTCTACCCACAGGCCGCCTTCCTCGTGCCGGAGGATTGTTTAATATTTCCCTTTCCACGAATGGTTCATTTTGATGAGCTGCCCTAGCTCTACCCACAGGCCGCCTTCCTCGTGCCGGAGGATTGTTTAATATTTCCCTTTCCACGAATGGTTCATTTTGATGAGCTGCCCTAGCTCTACCCACAGGCCGCCTTCCTCGTGCCGGAGGATTGTTTAATATTTCCCTTTCCACGAATGGTTCATTTTGATGAGCTGCCCTAGCTCTACCCACAGGCCGCCTTCCTCGTGCCGGAGGATTGTTTAATATTTCCCTTTCCACGAATGGTTCATTTTGATGAGCTGCCCTAGCTCTACCCACAGGCCGCCTTCCTCGTGCCGGAGGATTGTTTAATATTTCCCTTTCCACGAATGGTTCATTTTGATGAGCTGCCCTAGCTCTACCCACAGGCCGCCTTCCTCGTGCCGGAGGATTGTTTAATATTTCCCTTTCCACGAATGGTTCATTTTGATGAGCTGCCCTAGCTCTACCCACAGGCCGCCTTCCTCGTGCCGGAGGATTGTTTAATATTTCCCTTTCCACGAATGGTTCATTTTGATGAGCTGCCCTAGCTCTACCCACAGGCCGCCTTCCTCGTGCCGGAGGATTGTTTAATATTTCCCTTTCCACGAATGGTTCATTTTGATGAGCTGCCCTAGCTCTACCCACAGGCCGCCTTCCTCGTGCCGGAGGATTGTTTAATATTTCCCTTTCCACGAATGGTTCATTTTGATGAGCTGCCCTAGCTCTACCCACAGGCCGCCTTCCTCGTGCCGGAGGATTGTTTAATATTTCCCTTTCCACGAATGGTTCATTTTGATGAGCTGCCCTAGCTCTACCCACAGGCCGCCTTCCTCGTGCCGGAGGATTGTTTAATATTTCCCTTTCCACGAATGGTTCATTTTGATGAGCTGCCCTAGCTCTACCCACAGGCCGCCTTCCTCGTGCCGGAGGATTGTTTAATATTTCCCTTTCCACGAATGGTTCATTTTGATGAGCTGCCCTAGCTCTACCCACAGGCCGCCTTCCTCGTGCCGGAGGATTGTTTAATATTTCCCTTTCCACGAATGGTTCATTTTGATGAGCTGCCCTAGCTCTACCCACAGGCCGCCTTCCTCGTGCCGGAGGATTGTTTAATATTTCCCTTTCCACGAATGGTTCATTTTGATGAGCTGCCCTAGCTCTACCCACAGGCCGCCTTCCTCGTGCCGGAGGATTGTTTAATATTTCCCTTTCCACGAATGGTTCATTTTGATGAGCTGCCCTAGCTCTACCCACAGGCCGCCTTCCTCGTGCCGGAGGATTGTTTAATATTTCCCTTTCCACGAATGGTTCATTTTGATGAGCTGCCCTAGCTCTACCCACAGGCCGCCTTCCTCGTGCCGGAGGATTGTTTAATATTTCCCTTTCCACGAATGGTTCATTTTGATGAGCTGCCCTAGCTCTACCCACAGGCCGCCTTCCTCGTGCCGGAGGATTGTTTAATATTTCCCTTTCCACGAATGGTTCATTTTGATGAGCTGCCCTAGCTCTACCCACAGGCCGCCTTCCTCGTGCCGGAGGATTGTTTAATATTTCCCTTTCCACGAATGGTTCATTTTGATGAGCTGCCCTAGCTCTACCCACAGGCCGCCTTCCTCGTGCCGGAGGATTGTTTAATATTTCCCTTTCCACGAATGGTTCATTTTGATGAGCTGCCCTAGCTCTACCCACAGGCCGCCTTCCTCGTGCCGGAGGATTGTTTAATATTTCCCTTTCCACGAATGGTTCATTTTGATGAGCTGCCCTAGCTCTACCCACAGGCCGCCTTCCTCGTGCCGGAGGATTGTTTAATATTTCCCTTTCCACGAATGGTTCATTTTGATGAGCTGCCCTAGCTCTACCCACAGGCCGCCTTCCTCGTGCCGGAGGATTGTTTAATATTTCCCTTTCCACGAATGGTTCATTTTGATGAGCTGCCCTAGCTCTACCCACAGGCCGCCTTCCTCGTGCCGGAGGATTGTTTAATATTTCCCTTTCCACGAATGGTTCATTTTGATGAGCTGCCCTAGCTCTACCCACAGGCCGCCTTCCTCGTGCCGGAGGATTGTTTAATATTTCCCTTTCCACGAATGGTTCATTTTGATGAGCTGCCCTAGCTCTACCCACAGGCCGCCTTCCTCGTGCCGGAGGATTGTTTAATATTTCCCTTTCCACGAATGGTTCATTTTGATGAGCTGCCCTAGCTCTACCCACAGGCCGCCTTCCTCGTGCCGGAGGATTGTTTAATATTTCCCTTTCCACGAATGGTTCATTTTGATGAGCTGCCCTAGCTCTACCCACAGGCCGCCTTCCTCGTGCCGGAGGATTGTTTAATATTTCCCTTTCCACGAATGGTTCATTTTGATGAGCTGCCCTAGCTCTACCCACAGGCCGCCTTCCTCGTGCCGGAGGATTGTTTAATATTTCCCTTTCCACGAATGGTTCATTTTGATGAGCTGCCCTAGCTCTACCCACAGGCCGCCTTCCTCGTGCCGGAGGATTGTTTAATATTTCCCTTTCCACGAATGGTTCATTTTGATGAGCTGCCCTAGCTCTACCCACAGGCCGCCTTCCTCGTGCCGGAGGATTGTTTAATATTTCCCTTTCCACGAATGGTTCATTTTGATGAGCTGCCCTAGCTCTACCCACAGGCCGCCTTCCTCGTGCCGGAGGATTGTTTAATATTTCCCTTTCCACGAATGGTTCATTTTGATGAGCTGCCCTAGCTCTACCCACAGGCCGCCTTCCTCGTGCCGGAGGATTGTTTAATATTTCCCTTTCCACGAATGGTTCATTTTGATGAGCTGCCCTAGCTCTACCCACAGGCCGCCTTCCTCGTGCCGGAGGATTGTTTAATATTTCCCTTTCCACGAATGGTTCATTTTGATGAGCTGCCCTAGCTCTACCCACAGGCCGCCTTCCTCGTGCCGGAGGATTGTTTAATATTTCCCTTTCCACGAATGGTTCATTTTGATGAGCTGCCCTAGCTCTACCCACAGGCCGCCTTCCTCGTGCCGGAGGATTGTTTAATATTTCCCTTTCCACGAATGGTTCATTTTGATGAGCTGCCCTAGCTCTACCCACAGGCCGCCTTCCTCGTGCCGGAGGATTGTTTAATATTTCCCTTTCCACGAATGGTTCATTTTGATGAGCTGCCCTAGCTCTACCCACAGGCCGCCTTCCTCGTGCCGGAGGATTGTTTAATATTTCCCTTTCCACGAATGGTTCATTTTGATGAGCTGCCCTAGCTCTACCCACAGGCCGCCTTCCTCGTGCCGGAGGATTGTTTAATATTTCCCTTTCCACGAATGGTTCATTTTGATGAGCTGCCCTAGCTCTACCCACAGGCCGCCTTCCTCGTGCCGGAGGATTGTTTAATATTTCCCTTTCCACGAATGGTTCATTTTGATGAGCTGCCCTAGCTCTACCCACAGGCCGCCTTCCTCGTGCCGGAGGATTGTTTAATATTTCCCTTTCCACGAATGGTTCATTTTGATGAGCTGCCCTAGCTCTACCCACAGGCCGCCTTCCTCGTGCCGGAGGATTGTTTAATATTTCCCTTTCCACGAATGGTTCATTTTGATGAGCTGCCCTAGCTCTACCCACAGGCCGCCTTCCTCGTGCCGGAGGATTGTTTAATATTTCCCTTTCCACGAATGGTTCATTTTGATGAGCTGCCCTAGCTCTACCCACAGGCCGCCTTCCTCGTGCCGGAGGATTGTTTAATATTTCCCTTTCCACGAATGGTTCATTTTGATGAGCTGCCCTAGCTCTACCCACAGGCCGCCTTCCTCGTGCCGGAGGATTGTTTAATATTTCCCTTTCCACGAATGGTTCATTTTGATGAGCTGCCCTAGCTCTACCCACAGGCCGCCTTCCTCGTGCCGGAGGATTGTTTAATATTTCCCTTTCCACGAATGGTTCATTTTGATGAGCTGCCCTAGCTCTACCCACAGGCCGCCTTCCTCGTGCCGGAGGATTGTTTAATATTTCCCTTTCCACGAATGGTTCATTTTGATGAGCTGCCCTAGCTCTACCCACAGGCCGCCTTCCTCGTGCCGGAGGATTGTTTAATATTTCCCTTTCCACGAATGGTTCATTTTGATGAGCTGCCCTAGCTCTACCCACAGGCCGCCTTCCTCGTGCCGGAGGATTGTTTAATATTTCCCTTTCCACGAATGGTTCATTTTGATGAGCTGCCCTAGCTCTACCCACAGGCCGCCTTCCTCGTGCCGGAGGATTGTTTAATATTTCCCTTTCCACGAATGGTTCATTTTGATGAGCTGCCCTAGCTCTACCCACAGGCCGCCTTCCTCGTGCCGGAGGATTGTTTAATATTTCCCTTTCCACGAATGGTTCATTTTGATGAGCTGCCCTAGCTCTACCCACAGGCCGCCTTCACTCCTCCGGCACGAGGATTGTTTAATATTTCCCTTTCCACGAATGGTTCATTTTGATGAGCTGCCCTAGCTCTACCCACAGGCCGCCTTCCTCGTGCCGGAGGATTGTTTAATATTTCCCTTTCCACGAATGGTTCATTTTGATGAGCTGCCCTAGCTCTACCCCAGGCCGCCTTCCTCGTGCCGGAGGATTGTTTAATATTTCCCTTTCCACGAATGGTTCATTTTGATGAGCTGCCCTAGCTCTACCCACAGGCCGCCTTCCTCGTGCCGGAGGAT
Organism: Phalangium opilio; assembly: GCA_019434445.1. NCBI lineage: Eukaryota > Metazoa > Arthropoda > Arachnida > Opiliones > Phalangiidae > Phalangium > Phalangium opilio. The sequence continues at coordinate 17,852 of JAEQBA010001962.1, forward strand.
TGTTTAATATTTCCCTTTCCACGAATGGTTCATTTTGATGAGCTGCCCTAGCTCTACCCACAGGCCGCCTTCCTCGTGCCGGAGGATTGTTTAATATTTCCCTTTCCCACGAATGGTTCATTTTGATGAGCTGCCCTAGCTCTACCCACAGGCCGCCTTCCTCGTGCCGGAGGATTGTTTAATATTTCCCTTTCCACGAATGGTTCATTTTGATGAGCTGCCCTAGCTCTACCCACAGGCCGCCTTCCTCGTGCCGGAGGATTGTTTAATATTTCCCTTTCCACGAATGGTTCATTTTGATGAGCTGCCCTAGCTCTACCCACAGGCCGCCTTCCTCGTGCCGGAGGATTGTTTAATATTTCCCTTTCCACGAATGGTTCATTTTGATGAGCTGCCCTAGCTCTACCCACAGGCCGCCTTCCTCGTGCCGGAGGATTGTTTAATATTTCCCTTTCCACGAATGGTTCATTTTGATGAGCTGCCCTAGCTCTACCCACAGGCCGCCTTCCTCGTGCCGGAGGATTGTTTAATATTTCCCTTTCCACGAATGGTTCATTTTGATGAGCTGCCCTAGCTCTACCCACAGGCCGCCTTCCTCGTGCCGGAGGATTGTTTAATATTTCCCTTTCCACGAATGGTTCATTTTGATGAGCTGCCCTAGCTCTACCCACATGCCGCCTTCCTC
>JAEQBA010001962.1:19138-31547 GCA_019434445.1 Phalangium opilio
CCCACAACACCGCTCCCGGGTGGGCTCGAACCACATTGGTTAACAGCCGAACGCGCTAAACATTGAGCCACGCAAGCTCAGAAATTAAATGGTTGTCACGTATTGTGGAAAAGTTGGAATTTTACGCTAAATCTGAGACCCCAAAACCTCTCCCGGGTGGGCTCGAACCACCAACCTTCAGGTAACAGCCGAACGTGCTAACCATTGCGCCACGGAAGCCAAAAAATTTAAATGGTCGTCAGGTATTGTGGAAAAACTTGGCTTTTTACGTACATTTGAGACTTCACAACAACGCTCCGGGTGGGCTCGAACCACCAACCTTTTGGTTAACAGCCGAACGCGCTAACCATGGAGCCAAGGAAGCTCAGAAATGAAATGGTCGTCAGGTATTGTGGAAAAACTTTGGCTTTTTACGCTACATATGAGACCCCACAACACCGCTCCGGGTGGGCTCGAACCACCAACCTATTGGTTAACAGCCGAACGCGCTAAACATTGAGCCACGCAAGCTCAGAAATTAAATGGTGTCACGTATTGTGGAAAAGTTTGGAATTTTACGCTAAATCTGAGACCCCACAACACCTCTCCCGGGTGGGCTCGAACCACCAACCTTTAGGTTAACAGCCGAACGCGCTAACCATTGCGCCACGGAAGCCCAAAAAATTAAATGGTCGTCAGGTATTGTGTAAAAAACTTTGGCTTTTTACGCTACATTTGAGACTTCACAACACCGCTCCCGGGTGGGCTCGAACCACCAACCTTTTGGTTAACATCCGAACGCGCTAACCATGGAGCCAAGGAAGCTCAGAAATGAAATGGTCGTCAGGTATTGTGGAAAAACTTTGGCTTTTACGCTACATATGAGACCCCACAACACCGCTCCCGGGTGGGCTCGAACCACCATTGGTTAACAGCCGAACGCGCTAAACATTGAGCCACGCAAGCTCAGAAATTAAATGGTTGTCACGTATTGTGGAAAAGTTTGACTTTTTACGCTAAATCTGAGACCCCACAACACCTCTCCGGGTGGGCTCGAACCACCAACCTTTAGGTTAACAGCCGAACGCGCTAACCATTGCGCCACGGAAGCCAAAAAATTAAATGGTCGTCAGGTATTGTGAAAAACTTTGGCTTTTTACGCTACATTTGAGACTTCACAACACCGCTCCCGGGTGGGCTCGAACCACCATCCTTTTGGTTAACATCCTAACGCGCTAACCATGGAGCCAAGGAAGCTCAGAAATGAAATGGTCGTCAGGTATTGTGGAAAAACTTGGCTTTTACGCTACATATGAGACCCCACAACACCGCTCCCGGGTGGGCTCGAACCACCATTGGTTAACAGCCGAACGCGCTAAACATTGAGCCACGCAAGCTCAGAAATTAAATGGTTGTCACGTATTGTGGAAAAGTTTGGAATTTTTACGCTAAATCTGAGACCCCACAACAACTCTCCCGGGTGGGCTCGAACCACCAACCTTTAGGTTAACAGCCGAACGTGCTAACCATTGCGCCACGGAAGCCCAAAAATTAAATGGTCGTCAGGTATTGTGGAAAAACTTTGGCTTTTTACGTTACATTTGAGATCCCACAACACCGCTCCCGGGTGGGCTCGAACCACCAACCTATTGGTTAACAGCCGAACGCGCTAAAATGAGCCACGGAAGCTCAGAAATAAATGGTTGTCACGTATTGTGGAAAAGTTTTGACTTTTTACGCTAAATCTGAGACCCCACAACACCTCTCCCGGGTGGGCTCGAACCACCCACCTTTAGGTTAACAGCCGAACGCGCTAAACATTGAGCCACGCAAGCTCAGAAATTAAATGGTTGTCACGTATTGTGGAAAAGTTTGGACTTTTTACGCTAAATCTGAGACCCCACAACACCTCTCCCGGGTGGGCTCGAACCACCAACCTTTAGGTTAAAACCTGAACGCGCTAACCATGGAGCCAAGGAAGCTCAGAAATGAAATGGTCGTCAAGTATTGTGGAAAAAGTTTGATTTTTTACGTCACATCTGAGACCTCACAACACCGCTCCCGTATGGGCTCGAACCAACAACCTTTCGGTTAACAGCCGAACGCGCTAACCATTGCGCCACGGAAGCCCAAAAATTAAATGGTCGTCAGGTATTGTAGAAAAACTTTGGCTTTATACGTTTAATTGAGATCCCACAACACCGCTCCCGGGTGGGCTTGAACCACCAACCTATTGGTTAACAGCCGAACGCGCTAAACATTGAGCCACGCAAGCTCAGAAATTAAATGGTTGTCACGTATTGTGGAAAAGTTTTAACTTTTTACGCTAAATCTGAGACCCCACAACACCTCTCCCGGGTGGGCTCGAACCACCAACCTTTAGGTTAACAGCCGAACGTGCTAACCATTGCGCCACGGAAGCCCAAAAAATTAAATGGTCGTCAGGTATTGTGTAAAAACTTTGGCTTTTTATGCTACATTTGAGACTTCACAACACCGCTCCCGGGTGGGCTCGAACCACCATCCTTTTGGTTAACATCCAAACGCGCTAACCATGGAGCCAAGGAAGCTCAGAAATAAAATGGTCGTCAGGTATTGTGGAAAAACTTTGGCATTTTACGCTACATATGAGACCCCACAACACCGCTCCCGGGTGGGCTCGAACCACCATTGGTTAACAGCCGAACGCGCTAAACATTGAGCCACGCAAGCTCAGAAATTAAATGGTTGTCACGTATTGTGGAAAAGTTTTGACTTTTTACGCTAAATCTGAGACCCCACAACACCTCTCCCGGGTGGGCTCGAACCACCAACCTTTAGGTTAACAGCCGAACGTGCTAACCATTGCGCCACGAAAGCCCAAAAATTTAAATGGTGGTCAGGTATTGTGGAAAAACTTTGGCTTTTTACGCTACATTTGAGACTTCACAACACCGCTCCCGGGTGGGCTCGACCACCAACCTTTAAGTTAACATCCGAACGCGCTAACCATGGAGCCAAGGAAGCTCAGAAATGAAATGGTCGTCATGTATTGTGGAAAAACTTTGGCTTTTTACGCTACATATGAGACCCCACAACACCGCTCCCGGGTGGGCTCGAACCACCAACCTATTGGTTAACAGCCGAACGCGCTAAACATTGAGCCACGCAAGCTCAGAAATTAAATGGTTGTCACGTATTGTGGAAAAGTTTTGACTTTTTACGCTAAATCTGAGACCCCACAACACCTCTCCCGGGTGGGCTCGAACCACCAACCTTTAGGTTAACAGCTGAAGGCGCTAACCATTGCGCCACGGAAGCCCAAAAAATTAAATGGTCGTCAGGTATTGTGTAAAAACTTTGGCTTTTTACGCTACATTTGAGACTTCACAACACCGCTCCCGGGTGGGCTCGAACCACCATCCTTTTGGTTAACATCCAAACGCGCTAACCATGGAGCCAAGGAAGCTCGGAAATGAAATGGTCGTCAGGTATTGTTGAAAAACTTTGGCTTTTTACGCTTCATATGAGACCCCACAACACCGCTCCCGGATGGGCTCGAACCACCATTGGTTAACAGCCGAACGCGCTAAACATTGATCCACGCAAGCTCAGAAATTAAATGGTTGTCACGTATTGTGGAAAAGTTTGGAATTTTTACTCTAAATCTGAGACCCCACAACACCTCTCCCGGGTGGGCTCGAACCACCAACCTATAGGTTAACAGCCGAACGTGCTAACCATTGCGCCACGGAAGCCCAAAAATGTAAATGGTCGTCAGGTATTGTGGAAAAACTTTGGCTTTTTACGCTACATTTGAAACTTCACAACACCGCTCCCGGGTGGGCTCGACCACCAACCATTAAGTTAACATCCGAAAGCGCTAACCATGGAGCCAAGGAAGCTCAGAAATGAAATGGTCGTCAGGTATTGTGGAAAAACTTTGGCTTTTTACGCTACATATGAGCCCCACAACACCGCTCCCGGGTGGGCTCGAACCACCATTGGTTAACAGCCGAACGCGCTAAACATTGAGCCACGCAAGCTCAGAAATTAAATGGTTGTCAGGTATTGTGGAAAAGTTTGGAATTTTTACGCTAAATCTGAGACCCCACAACACCTCTCCCGGGTGGGCTCGAACCACCAACCTTTAGGTTAACAGCCGAACGTGCTAACCATTGCGCCACGGAAGCCCAAAAATCTAAATGGTCGTCAGGTATTGTGGAAAAACTTTGGCTTTTTACGCTACATTTGACACTTCACAACAACGCTCCCGGGTGGGCTCGAACCACCAACCTTTTGGTTAACATCCAAACGCGCTAATTATGGAGCCAAGGAAGCTCAGAAATGAAATGGTCGTCAGGTATTGTGGAAAAACTTTGGCTTTTTACGCTACATATGAGACCCCACAACACCGCTCCCGGGTGGGCTCGAACCACCAACCTATTGGTTAACAGCCGAACGCGCTAAACATTGAGCCACGCAAGCTCAGAAATTAAATGGTTGTCACGTATTGTGGAAAAGTTTTGACTTTTTACGCTAAATCTGAGACCCCACAACACCTCTCCCGGGTGGGCTCGAACCACCAACCTTTAGGTTAACAGCTGAACGCGCTAACCATTGCGCCACGGAAGCCCAAAAAATTAAATGGTCGTCAGGTATTGTGTAAAAACTTTGGCTTTTTACGCTACATTTGAGACTTCACAACACCGCTCCCGGGTGGGCTCGAACCACCATCCTTTTGGTTAACATCCAAACGCGCTAACCATGGAGCCAAGGAAGCTCAGAAATGAAATGGTCGTCAGGTATTGTGGAAAAACTTTGGCTTTTTACGCTTCATATGAGACCCCACGACACCGCTCCCGGGTGGGCTCGAACCACCATTGGTTAACAGCCGAACGCGCTAAACATTGATCCACGCAAGCTCAGAAATTAAATGGTTGTCACGTATTGTGGAAAAGTTTGGAATTTTTACTCTAAATCTGAGACCGCACAACACCTCTCCCGGGTGGGCTCGAACCACCAACCTTTAGGTTAACAGCCGAAAGTGCTAACCATTGCGCCACGGAAGCCCAAAAATGTAAATGGTCGTCAGGTATTGTGGAAAAACTTTGGCTTTTTACGCTACATTTGAGACTTCACAACACCGCTCCCGGGTGGGCTCGACCACCAACCATTAAGTTAACATCCGAAAGCGCTAACCATGGAGCCAAGGAAGCTCAGAAATGAAATGGTCGTCAGGTATTGTGGAAAAACTTTGGCTTTTTACGCTACATATGAGCCCCACAACACCGCTCCCGGGTGGGCTCGAACCACCATTGGTTAACAGCCGAACGCGCTAAACATTGAGCCACGCAAGCTCAGAAATTAAATGGTTGTCAGGTATTGTGGAAAAGTTCGAATTTTTACGCTAAATCTGAGACCCCACAACACCTCTCCCGGGTGGGCTCGAACCACCAACCTTTAGGTTAACAGCCGAACGTGCTAACCATTGCGCCACGGAAGCCCAAAAATTTAAATGGTCGTCAGGTATTGTGGAAAAACTTTGGCTTTTTACGCTACATTTGACACTTCACAACAACGCTCCCGGGTGGGCTCGAACCACCACCTTTTGGTTAACATCCAAACGCGCTAATTATGGAGCCAAGGAAGCTCAGAAATGAAATGGTCGTCACGTATTGTGGAAAAGTTTTGACTTTTTACGCTAAATCTGAGATCCCACAACACCTTTCCCGGGTGGGCTCGAACCACCAACCTTTAGGTTAACAGCCGAACGCGCTAACCATTGCGCCACGGAAGCCCAAAAATTTAAATGGTCGTCAGGTATTGTGGAAAACTTTGGCTTTTTACGCTACATTTGACACTTCACAACAACGCTCCCGGGTGGGCTCGAACCACTAACCTTTTGGTTAACATCCAAACGCGCTAATTATGGAGCCAAGGAAGCTCAGAAATGAAATGGTCGTCAGGTATTGTGGAAAAACTTTGGCTTTTTACGCTACATATGAGACCCCACAACACCGCTCCCGGGTGGGCTCGAACCACCAACCTATTGGTTAACAGCCGAACGCGCTAAACATTGAGCGACGCAAGCTCAGAAATTAAATGGTTGTCACGTATTGTGGAAAAGTTTTGACTTTTTACGCTAAATCTGAGACCCCACAACACCTCTCCCGGGTGGGCTCGAACCACCAACCTTTAGGTTAACAGCTGAACGCGCTAACCATTGTGCCACGGAAGCCCAAAAAATTAAATGGTCGTCAGGTATTGTGTAAAAACTTTGGCTTTTTACGCTACATTTGAGACTTCACAACACCGCTCCCGGGTGGGCCCGAACCACCATCCTTTTGGTTAACATCCAAACGCGCTAACCATGGAGCCAAGGAAGCTCAGAAATGAAATGGTCGTCAGGTATTGTGGAAAAACTTTGGCTTTTTACGCTTCATATGAGACCCCACAACACCGCTCCCGGGTGGGCTCGAACCACCATTGGTTAACAGCCGAACGCGCTAAACATTGATCCACGCAAGCTCAGAAATTAAATGGTTGTCACGTATTGTGGAAAAGTTTGGAATTTTTACTCTAAATCTGAGACCCCACAACACCTCTCCCGGGTGGGCTCGAACCACCAACCTTTAGGTTAACAGCCGAAAGTGCTAACCATTGCGCCACGGAAGCCCAAAAATGTAAATGGTCGTCAGGTATTGTGGAAAAACTTTGGCTTTTTACGCTACATTTGATACTTCACAACACCGCTCCCGGGTGGGCTCGACCACCAACCATTAAGTTAACATACGAAAGCGCTAACCATGGAGCCAAGGAAGCTCAGAAATGAAATGGTCGTCAGGTATTGTGGAAAAACTTTGGCTTTTTACGCTACATATGAGCCCCACAACACCGCTCCCGGGTGGGCTCGAACCACCATTGGTTAACAGCCGAACGCGCTAAACATTGAGCCACGCAAGCTCAGAAATTAAATGGTTGTCAGGTATTGTGGAAAAGTTCGTAATTTTTACGCTAAATCTGAGACCCCACAACACCTCTCCCGGGTGGGCTCGAACCACCAACCTTTAGGTTAACAGCCGAACGTGCTAACCATTGCGCCACGGAAGCCCAAAAATTTAAATGGTCGTCAGGTATTGTGGAAAAACTTTGGCTTTTTACGCTACATTTGACACTTCACAACAACGCTCCCGGGTGGGCTCGAACCACCAGCCTTTTGGTTAACATCCAAACGCGCTAATTATGGAGCCAAGGAAGCTCAGAAATGAAATGGTCGTCACGTATTGTGGAAAAGTTTTGACTTTTTACGCTAAATCTGAGATCCCACAACACCTTTCCCGGGTGGGCTCGAACCACCAACCTTTAGGTTAACAGCCGAACGCGCTAACCATTGCGCCACGGAAGCCCAAAAATTAAATGGTCGTCAGGTATTGTGGAAAACTTTGGCTTTTTACGCTACATTTGACACTTCACAACAACGCTCCCGGGTGGGCTCGAACCACTAACCTTTTGGTTAACATCCAAACGCGCTAATTATGGAGCCAAGGAAGCTCAGAAATGAAATGGTCGTCAGGTATTGTGGAAAAACTTTGGCTTTTTACGCTACATATGAGACCCCACAACACCGCTCCCGGGTGGGCTCGAACCACCAACCTATTGGTTAACAGCCGAACGCGCTAAACATTGAGCCACGCAAGCTCAGAAATTAAATGGTTGTCACGTATTGTGGAAAAGTTTTGACTTTTTACGCTAAATCTGAGACCCCACAACACCTCTCCCGGGTGGGCTCGAACCACCAACCTTTAGGTTAACAGCCGAACGCGCTAACCATTGCGCCACGGAAGCCCAAAAAATTAAATGGTCGTCAGGTATTGTGGAAAAACTTTGGCTTTCTACGCTACATTTGAGACTTCACTACAACGCTCCCGGGTGGGCTCGAACCACCAACCTTTTGGTTAACATCCGAACGCGCTAACCATGGAGCCAAGGAAGCTCAGAAATGAAATGGTCGTCAGGTATTGTGGAAAAACTTTGGCTTTTTACGCTACATATGAGACCCCACAACACCGCTCCCGGGTGGGCTCGAACCACCATTGGTTAACAGCCGAACGCGCTAAACATTGAGCCACGCAAGCTCAGAAATTAAATGGTTGTCACGTATTGTGGAAAAGTTTGGAATTTTTACGCTAAATCTGAGACCCCACAACAACTCTCCCGGGGGGGCTCGAACCACCAACCTTTAGGTTAACAGCCGAACGTGCTAACCATTGCGCCACGGAAGCCCAAAAATTTAAATGGTCGTCAGGTATTGTGGAAAAACTTTGGCTTTATACGTTTCATTTGAGATCCCACAACACCGCTCCCGGGTGGGCTCGAACCACCAACCTATTGGTTAACAGCCGAACGCGCTAAAAATTGAGCCACGCAAGCTCAGAAATTAAATGGTTGTCACGTATTGTGGAAAAGTTTTGACTTTTTACGGTAAATCTGAGACCCCACAACACCTCTCCCGGGTGGGCTCGAACCACCCACCTTTAGGTTAACAGCCGAACGCGCTAAACATTGAGCCACGCAAGCTCAGAAATTAAATGGTTGTCACGTATTGTGGAAAAGTTTGGACATTTTACGCTAAATCTGAGACCCCATAACACCTCTCCCGGGTGGGCTCGAACCACCAACCTTTAGGTTAAAACCTGAACGCGCTAACCATGGAGCCAAGGAAGCTCAGAAATGAAATGGTCGTCAAGTATTGTGGAAAAAGTTTGATTTTTTACGTCACAATCAAAAAACTGTTAAAATTCAATTTTCAATATGAAATCGTAGTCACGGATTTTGTATCTTGAACAAAAAAACATTTTTTAACCGAATTCAGCTTAATTCTCTATAAAATACTCCTTAAAAGTTATTTCATCTCGATTGAACAATAAATAAAAATGTACCTCGATTTTTAATAACCTTTTCAAAATCGACGTTTCACGGCCAGAAAAGCATATTTTGAGTATTTCTTAACTATTTTCAAATATAGCCACTGAAACCGTTATTTTTGTATTTTTTGCTTTAATTCAAGCAAATGTAACGATAGTCATTCAAAAAACTGTTAAAATTCAATTTTCAACAAGAAATCGTTGTCACGGATTTTGTATCTTGAAGAAAAAAAACATGCGATTTTTTCGGTACATTTTTGAATGCATTTTTTTCTGGACAAATTTTTGACCGAATTCAGCTTAATTCTCTATAAAATACTCCTTAAAAGTGATTTCATCTCGATTGAACAATAAATAAAAATGTACCTCGATTTTTAATAACATTTTCAAAATCGACGTTTCACGGCCAGAGAAGCATATTTTGAGCATTTCTTCACTATTTTCAAATTTAACCACTGAAACCATAGTTTTTGTACTTTTTGCTTTAATTCAAGCAAATGTAACGATATTCATTCAAAAAACTGTTAAAATTCAATTTTCAACAAGAAATCGTTGTCACGGATTTTGTATCTTGAAGAAAAAAAACGTGCGATTTTTTCGGTACATTTTTGAATGCATTTTTTTCTGGACAAATTTTTGACCGAATTCAGCTTAATTCTCTATAAAATACTCCTTAAAAGTGATTTCATCTCGATTGAACAATAAATAAAAATGTACCTCGATTTTTAATAACATTTTCAAAATCGACGTTTCACGGTCAGAAAAGCATATTTTGAGTATTTCTTAACTATTTTCAAATATAACCACTGAAGCCGTTATTTTTGTACATTTTACTTTAATTCAAGCAAATGTAACGACATTCAATAAAAAAACTGTTAAAATTCAATTTTCAATATGAAATCGTAGTCACGGATTTTGTATCTTGAAGAAAAAAACATGCGATTTTTTCGGTACATTTTTGAATGCATTTTTTTCTGGACAAATTTTTTACCGAATTCAGCTTAATTCTCTATAAAACTCTCCTTAAAAGTGATTTCATCTCGATTGAACAATAAATAAAAATGTACCTCGATTTTTAATAACATTTTCAAAATCGACGTTTCACGGCCAGAAAAGCATATTTTGAGTATTTCTTAACTATTTTCAAATATAGCCACTGAAACCGTTATTTTTGTATTTTTTGCTTTAATTCAAGCAAATGTAACGATAGTCATTCAAAAACTGTTAAAATTCAATTTTCAACAAGAAATCGTGGTCACGGATTTTGTATCTTGAAGAAAAAAAACATGCGATTTTTTCGGTACATTTTTGAATGCATTTTTTTCTGGACAAATTTTTGACCGAATTCAGCTTAATTCTCTATAAAATACTCCTTAAAAGTGATTTCATCTCGATTGAACAATAAATAAAAATGTACCTCGATTTTTAATAACATTTTCAAAATCGACGTTTCACGGCCAGAGAAGCATATTTTGAGTATTTCTTCACTATTTTCAAATTTACCACTGAAACCATAATTTTTGTACTTTTTGCTTTAATTCAAGCAAATGTAACGATATTCATTCAAAAAACTGTTAAAATTCAATTTTCAACAAGAAATCGTTGTCACGGATTTTGTATCTTGAAGAAAAAAACATGCGATTTTTTCGGTACATTTTTGAATGCATTTTTTCTGGACCAATTTTTGACCGAATTCAGCTTAATTCCTATAAAATACTCCTTAAAAGTGATTTCATCTCGATTGAACAATAAATAAAAATGTACCTCGATTTTTAATAACATTTTCAAAATCGACGTTTCACGGTCAGAGAAGCATATTTTGAGTATTTCTTAACTATTTTCAAATATAACCACTGAAGCCGTTATTTTTGTACATTTTACTTTAATTCAAGCAAATGTAACGACATTCAATCAAAAAACTGTTAAAATTCAATTTTCAATATGAAATCGTAGTCACGGATTTTGTATGTTGAAGAAAAAAAACATGCGATTTTTTCGGTACATTTTTGAATGCATTTTTTTCTGGACAAATTTTTAACCGAATTCAGCTTAATTCTCTATAAAATACTCCTTAAAGTGATTTCATCTCGATTGAACAATAAATAAAATGTACCTCGATTTAATAACATTTTTCAAAATCGACGTTTCACGGCCAGAAAGCATATTTTGAGTATTTCTTACTATTTTCAAATATAAGCCACTGAAACCGTTATTTTTGTATTTTTTGCTTTAATTCATGCAAATGTAACGATAGTCATTCAAAAAACTGTTAAAATTCAATTTCAATAAGAAATCGTTGTCACGGATTTTGTATCTTGAAGAAAAAAAACATGCGATTTTTTCGGTACATTTTGAATGCATTTTTTCTGGACAAATTTTTGACCGAATTCAGCTTAATTCCTATAAATACTCCTTAAAAGTGATTTCATCTCGATTGACAATAAATAAAAATGTACCTCGATTTTTAATAACATTTTCAAAATCGACGTTTCACGGCCAGAAGCATATTTTGAGTATTTCTTCTATTATTCAAATTAACCACTGAACCATAATTTTTGTACTTTTTTCTTTAATTCAAGCAAATGTAACGACATTCATTCAAAAAACTGTTAAAATTCAATTTTCAATAAGAAATCGTTGTCACGGTTTTTGTATCTGAAGAAAAAAAACATGCGATTTTTTCGGTACATTTTTGAATGCATTTTTTCTGGACAAATTTTTGACCGAATTCAGCTTATTCTCTATAAAATACTCCTTAAAAGTGATTTCATTTCGATTGAACAATAATAAAATGTACCTCGATTTTAATAAACATTTTCAAAATCGACGTTTCACGGCCAGAAAGCATATTTTGAGTATTTCTTCACTATTTTCAAATATAACCACTGAACCATTATTTTTTGTACTTTTTGCTTTAATTCAAGCAAATGTAAACCATTCAATCAAAAAACTGTTAAAATTCAATTTTCAATAAGAAATCGTAGTCACGGATTTTGTATCTTGAAGAAAAAAACATGCGATTTTTTCGGTACATTTTTGAATGCATTTTTTCTGGACAAATTTTTGACCGAATTCAGCTTAATTCTCTATAAAATACTCCTTAAAAGTGATTTCATCTCGATTGAACAATAAATAAAAATGTACCTCGATTTTTAATAACATTTTCAAAATCGACGTTTCACGGCCAGAAAAGCATATTTTGAGTATTTCTTAACTATTTTCAAATATAACCACTGAAACCGTTATTTTTGTACTTTTTGCTTTATTCAAGCAAATGTAACGAGTCATTCAAAAAACTGTTAAAATTCAATTTTCAACAAGAAATCGTTGTCACGGATTTTGTATCTTGAAGAAAAAAAACATGCGATTTTTTCGGTACATTTTTGAATGCATTTTTTTCTGGACAAATTTTTGACCGAATTCAGCTTAATTCTCTATAAATACTCCTTAAAGTGATTTCATCTCGATTGAACAATAAATAAAAATGTACCTCGATTTTTAATAACATTTTCAAAATCGACGTT